>SJOL01006198.1:986744-1162119 GCA_004794785.1 Opisthorchis felineus
ATATATGAGTGACCCACAATGGCTTCAAAGTCATTTTCCAGTCTAGTGACCATTGATTGACGCATATTTGGATTTTAGGACCACCACCCAGCCCGATCAACGTCAGGGCTGTAGCTAACCCAGAGAAAGCGCCTATCGATCAACAAAATGTCGATCTCACGTGGGAACAGCCGACTGACCAAGCGACCAGTGCCGGACCTGTGACCAACTATTACCTCGAAATGAAGCCGACGGATGCAACACGATGGCAAGATGTGTCCGCCGATTTCACCATCACCGAGACGCATTGCACATTACCCTCAAAGGGTATGAAAGAATTCACCAGTTATGAGTTTCGCGTGACGGCTGAGAATAAGGCTGGCAAGAGCAAACCATCGGAACCGTCTAATCCACTGGAATTGGGTGGGTAACCAATCGTTTTGAAATTGTTTATCATATAAACTGCTCGTCGTCTTATCATGTTTCTGAAGTTACCATTTCACCTCCTGTTCCGATCTGTCTCTTATATATATCCTCCGGATTTGCCTCTGGTCCTTGGTAAATCTGTCTTGTTTGTTTGTTCAGGTATTCCGTTGGAATTTGTCCGTCCACTGACTGATGTGAATTTGACGGAAGTTACTAGTGGACCTGTGACATTGGAATGTGAGCTATCCCGCGCTCCAAGAGATAAGGTTCAGTGGCTGAAGGAGGGAAAACCTCTTGGTCGTCTACCTGATCGCATCCGCGTTGAGGATGAGGCCAATGGTACCATACAACGTTTGGCATTTCAGTCACTGCAAGATGACGACCTGGGCGTGTATGCAATCAAAGTGGAGAAGCTAAGCAGCGAGGCACGTTTGGATATGAAAGGTATGTGGTTTGTGCAAGCACAAGCTAATTCCGTCACTACGTATGCTATTCTATGCGGTTTCTGTACAATCTCCCTTCCTCTTAAGATCCACAAGACGTAATTTGGCCTCCTCTCGGAATGTCCTTTCACAGACACTATGGGCTAAATAACTCGGTTACTGGACTCATGCATTCCTTGTCATTTGAACTGTGTAAGCATGGTACTGGCTGAATATCCTGGGAAGTTATGAAGAAGTGACCACCACACTCGAGGTTACGCATGTCTTCGACTGATTACGGTGACAAAGTAAACCAGGCGTCTAACCGATAGTGTTTCTCAATAGATTTCTTTTGTGTGGTAACGAGCAGCGTATAACTAAAAGCCGGGTGCAAAATTGTCAACTCGATTAGCTCGAGGTATCGTGCGTAAATTCCTTAAACAAAGACAAATTGACATGACGACTGGATGATGGGCGTATATACTTCGAAAGTGTACAGAACGCTCTCACTTGCTTGGAGTATCAGGTGGTCACTTTCAAGGGTAAATGCCATCATGACTCAGCCAAATTCTTCCGTTTCTTGCAGAATTTTAGCCTTTGGAGGTTCACTGCCGTTAGGAAAGACTGGCAATCACTGAACAGATTGATTTTGTTGATGTTCTCCAGAAAAGCCAATGAATCGTTGACAGTACAATTTCTGGTTCTGGGATGTGGCTGCAAATTTCTAAATGTAAATAACCTCCACTTGCAAAGATCTCCATAACAACGCTTGAGTTTGAGTATACGTTTCCTGACAGTTATCATACCAGATTTAGAATACTGTCAACGTTTGCTCGCTCTTGTGCACCACTGAGGAGAGATGCTTGATCTCCTCCATTCCTGACTGAACTGTACCGTACCTGTAACTGCAATCACCGATAAGCAATGGGAGAGATGTGAACGAAACAACAAGCTGAGTGTAGACGGAATGCACTACCCATAAGGTTGCTGAAAACTCCTCGACAGTCCACGACCTGTTTCGTCCTTCTTTGGGCTCATCAGGTAGGCGCAGTCCCCGAGTTTCCGTCAACCTTATGTTCTACTTGAACCCAAATAGCACGAAATTGGTGAAATACGCTCATTCGCAAACCAATTTGGTTATGCGGGAGACTGACCTGGAACCCAGCTGAACCTCTCGTTTATGATGTTTTTAAGCAACTGAATGTGCTGCACCAGGCCGTCTCATGTTTCAGTTGGTACGATATTCCAGATACCGCGATACCTGAATAGACATAATACACTACTGGAAGGAATTCAAAATGATTACAGCAGAAAGTATATGATGGCTCTGATTTTCCAACTCGGATTTGTTGCTATAAGACCGAAAAAGGCTGGTTTTCGTGTTGGTAAACATTACTCATCTCCAACCCATGTGTGTCCCTTGGACATTTGGACCCTGTTGGTGATTTTCGTCACATAAAATCTAGTTTCCAAAAGATAACGATCCCCTTTTTTGGTTTGGTAGTGATTTTCTGCAGATCATGCTATCTTTGGGGCGAGCGGACACATGCCTGTGACCTCGATGGTTAAAGTCGATCACAGCTGTGTAAAATAAATTCACATTGGCCGTGTGGCTTGTCTACGCGGGCTGTAATCTGTGGGCATTACCTGTAGTTAAAGTCTTGGAAATTCAGCACTTTTGATGTGATTGGACTGATGATCCGAGCACCAGCAGGGGCCGCCACACATCTGACGCCGCACTTCGCGTGCTCCTACAAGGCCCGAGTGGCTCACTCAGTTTTCCTATCGGCACGTTGAGTTTCGTTACGGATGCGCACCGTAGGAGCATGCATTCGACGCACACCCTCGCATGATAAGCCATTGGTGCTACTTCCACTCTGGTACGTGTACGTCACAGACAGGCACAGACCCGAAGACTAATCCTCCTGCAGTTCGGACACAGAAGTTAGCCGGTGCAACAGGGTCAAGCGATCCAAGCTGCGCTGTCGGCTCGCCTCACAGATGTGACACAGACAAGCCTCATGGGCTTGGAGCGAACGGCATGTGACCTCGATGACAAATGCAAACGGACAGACGAAACCCACCCAAGCTCACCCACCGAACGATCGGTGGATTCCGGTGGGCTGCGCGCGGAGCCAAAACGCGACGGCCGATAGCCAGCTGTCCCGATGGCATTGGGGGGAGAAAAAACCCACTGGACAGCATGAGTCAAGTGATCTCCTTGACTGAAGTTAGGCCGTGACAGTAAGCATGTTTAATGGAAATCATAACAAGTACCTTAAGTTCTTCAATAGAGCAATTTTAGGTTCTTCTAGAATTCCACAGATGCGATTTGCAAGCTTCAAAGAACAGTGAGTTTTCTTCGATAAAAATGGTCAAAGCCCAATTTTTCCGATCGAGATTCGACGAATTGTTGTTTTCTTTCGTTGAGTACTGGGAGGGTTTCATATTCACAACACTCTCGTTTGAACAGTCTTCCTCTCGCCCTGGCGAAATCTCCCTAGTGAGTCCACACCACATGGGAGATTCACGAGAATAATTACGCCAGGACAGAAGGAGGACTGTTAAAATGTCATCATCATCATCATCATCATCATCATCATCATCATCATCATCATCATCATCATCGACAGCATGACATCAGTGTTCAACACCGATGCTTCGCTGCCGTATATTGTTGGACGTAGGTATCATGGTTGTACGTGGGCTGGGGTACTGTCAGGGCGCCCACACCCAGACAAGAGGACGATTAGAGTCCTCAACCAAAGCCTTTGGTTCAAAAGCCTAACCGAAGGCAGCGGTGTTTGGCGAGAAATGCAAATGCATTACCATTTCTACGGAACAAGTCGCCACATGTTCCAACCCCCAACCTGGAGGACCAGGAGACTGTTTGTCAGACTTCTAACCATTGAGCAACCTGGTATGAGAGACTCTGTGAGTGTCACGGGGACACCCCCAGTATAGCTCAATGGGTCGCTGAGGTGCGCAAGCCATCACACCACGGTAAGATCCAGTCTCTTGGTGACGGCTGTTCAAATGTGAGTTGTGTGAATGTGAACTCCACAAACCCCGCAACCACCTACAACTAATGAGAGTTCCTTTGTAATAAAATAGGTCAAATAATGCGTAGGATCGAGCGATACTGAGGCTTTTTCCACCTATCCCTATATGCCCTCAGCCTGTGCGCAAGATGTTGCAGCGCCAACGGCCTCAGAACATGGGCTAAAAATAGAGTATGAAGTTTCGGCGGACTGGCTGCATTCATACTCATCCGAATCTGTGGCGACGAGTCTTAGAGAGCCAACACTTCTGTTTGCTGCTGTAACATGAGCAGATCGGTCTTGGCAATGGATGACACCGGGGGGCATTCGAATAGATGAAATCGCATGGAAACATTCCCGAAGGGTTAGCAACATCAGGAGGTTTCTTTGACTGAGGGAACGTGCGTAGCTTGACCACGACTTTTGAGAGTATCAGCGGTCACATGAACATTAAACCCTGTCAACTTACCTGCCTTTCGCAGTCAAGTTAACCACGGAGTATAGGACTGCACACCGATTGAAACTAGCGTGCGATACGGTTAGCGATCAGTTTCTTTTCCCTGCAAGTGGCCACTCATAAAATTAAGCTAGGTGAGCTGTGTACTCGAATTTGAATTACCGTCCACTCGCCAAAGTAGAGTTTCACGCGTCGTAACCCAAACTTACGTAGGAAACGGATCCATAAAATCTCCACCCTGGTTAAGGTAGACTACTATCCAATGAAGCGGCCCGAGCAGCACGAGCCGACTTACTTATTTTTGTTCGCTCATCGTACTTGACTTTAATAATACCAACAGAACAGATAGATATATTCCATTACCCGTGATAAGACCGGAAAAGGACTCGATTTGAATTATATAAGCAAGGCAAATTGCGTAGAAATAAAAAGGATACTTTTGACAAATACACCCATTTGCACGCCAACTCGGATTTCACGGGAGACTCATCTGAATCCCGGCTAAATTCCTCGTTTACGACGTCCTTCTTCAACTGCACGTGGTGCTCCAGGCCGGCTCATGTCGCAGTTGGTACGATATTCGAGATGTAGCAATACACTATATAGACGTAACACATTAATCATTAAACGACCGACCCTGTCAAGTGAAAACTTAATCGTTTTTCTTGGCTTCCAAACTGAGGGGACGGACTGAGTGGGAGAATTCCTGTTCGGACCTTGCCGATAATTTTTACCATGTGCGGTGACAAGAATGAGCACCATCAAAGCCAAGCCACTCTTCTCCAGGCAGAAAGAAACTGAATCGGAAATTCGGGTACAAAGTCTCATAAGATTTCATTCAGGGATAGTAAGACACTAAATTATTTTTTGCCTTCTACCATTAGCATCCAGCGATCTTCTTCATGTGTATATCTCGCGAGACCTACTCTACAAGTAACCTTTATTCTGGCTACCAAATTCAGCGAATTATTCGGTTTTTCTGTCCTTGTTACATCCATTCACCGCCCAAGTTACGCTGCATCACTTCACATCTCTACGCTCCAGAGTTAACTTCAGGCGGTCGATCGCAGTTACACTTACTTCATCCTCGGACTCTGTTTTCACCCTGGTGGTAGAGGAAATTTAGCTATCAGTTGGTTTCAAGTAATATACGGTCAGAATCTTTGGCTTACACTGATTTTTCTCCGATCAGTATTTGTCGCTCCAACGATCGTCTTGTAACTCGGCGAAAAAGGTGCAACTTGGTAAACTCTGGCTTAAAAGTCAAGGTTCGGACTACTCCAACCAACACTGTCATTTAGTCTTCAAAGTTAGTCAACTCCGGCCAACTGAGACATGAGGCGGCCTTTGGGCAGCACATTCATTTGAAGAATGTTATAAACGAGTGATTCAACTGGGATTCAGACGAGTCCCTGTAAAAACCAAATTGGTGTGAAAATGGGTGTATATCGCAAATGATGGATCTTACCTTGGATTCTCAAGTTAGGTGTTCTGTGGTTGAAATTACCTGCAATCCATCTTATTAGCACTACTTTTTTCAAGCGCCTCGGAATAAGAAAGCGCAGAGTAGTTCTGCTTCCACTTATGTGGTTTCAAAGGTAATATTGAACTACCGTTTGCATTCAAGAATTACTGCCCTGCTAACAATATGCTAAAGTGATATTCTAACCGAGGTCAGTCATTTCGCTCAAGTTAAGCAAAGGCTTTGGCTCAGTATCGTTTGATATATTACAGTGATTGCCCATAATATAATGTCCGGTTATCGGATGTGGTGAGGTGGTTACGTTAACGTAACCATATTTGAGCAACTACTAAGGTGTCAGTGGTTAGTTACTAGTTTGGAAGGCCCAAACCTTCAGTAAAAATATTGACTCCATGATTTTCAGCCATTTACTAGTTAAACATGCGTGTTTCAGTTTTTGAGCCAGTCACCGATAATCTGAGTTCGAAAATTATGGTGATCTATAATTTTGTTTTCAATTCTCGTCGGCAGGCAACACCATAGGACCAAGCCACATTTTTAGCATATCAACAAAACAGTGACATTTTCCTCGTTTTATTCTACTAAACTTATTGTAGTTGCACCAACTCTAAAACTGGCTGAGAAGTTTGCCGACAAAATCATCCTCAAGGCAGGTACATCCGCCGTGCTTGAGATACCCTTTGCAGCGAGTCCCAAACCCACAGTCCAATGGACATGGAAACCAAGGTTACGTCACGATTCCGAGCCAGGTGCTCAACAAACACCGCGTTTCAAACCGGATGTCGTCTCCGGAATGACTTCGCTACCGTTGGATAGGGTGAAGCCCGAAGACGCTGGTGACTATGAGGTGGTGATAAAGAACGAGTTGGGCGAAGTGTCGGTGACGGTCCAGTTGATAGTGCTGGATAAACCATCCCCACCACGACAACCGGACGTGAGTGAGAACACGGGAGAACGTGTGCTGTTCCAGTGGATTGAACCGGAATTCCTCGGTATCAGTCCGGATGTCGCTCCAACTGAAGGCATAACATACGTTGTGGAGATGCGTGAAGCTAACCAAAGGGTGGGTAAACCGGTAACGACGACGAGGGAACTGAATACACCTATTGATGGGTTGCAGTTGAACAAATCCTACATCTTCAGTGTGGCCGCGAAGAACGAAGTTGGTCAATCAGACTTTGTGGATAGCAAGCCGGTGTCGACAAAACTGGATTACGGTGAGTCGCCAAACGTTCACAAATCTGTCCATCAGGCTTGCCCTTCCGGTATGGTAGCTCACAGGTTTACATCTTCATGTGCATCAAATTACCACCTATTGCCTGAGTACAGCTACTGCATCCACTTCTCTGATGGCAGTGGGGACACCCACGGACTAGACTAAGATTTGTGTGTGTGTGTGAATATTTCTGCTTAAAATCGAATTACCGCGTCTAAAGGATTGACACGTGTTCATTCAAAGTTGATATATGAGTGACCCACAATGGCTTCAAAGTCATTTTCCAGTCTAGTGACCATTGATTGACGCATATTTGGATTTTAGGACCACCACCCAGCCCGATCAACGTCAGGGCTGTAGCTAACCCAGAGAAAGCGCCTATCGATCAACAAAATGTCGATCTCACGTGGGAACAGCCGACTGACCAAGCGACCAGTGCCGGACCTGTGACCAACTATTACCTCGAAATGAAGCCGACGGATGCAACACGATGGCAAGATGTGTCCGCTGATTTCACCATCACCGAGACGCATTGCACATTACCCTCAAAGGGTATGAAAGAATTCACCAGTTATGAGTTTCGCGTGACGGCTGAGAATAAGGCTGGCAAGAGCAAACCATCGGAACCGTCTAATCCGCTCGAATTAGGTGAGTTGTGTTTTCAGTTCACTGTGTCCAAATGAACCGTCTGTCCGGTTTATTTATGCTCCTCTTCTAGCTTGCATCTGGCCAAGACCTATTATGCCAATTTTCTTGCTCATCCAGGCATTCCGCTGGAATTCATTCGTCCACTCAAAGACATTGTTCTTACCGAGCCGACGAGTGAACCAATCATGTTGGAATGCGAGTTATCACGTGCCCCCAAGGAGAAAGTTCAATGGTTGAAGGACGGAAAACCATTGATTCGTCTTCCTCCCCATGTTCGTGTGGAACAAGATAAGAAAGATGCGGTCCATCGGTTGGTGTTCCAGCTGTTGCAGGATGAGGATTTGGGCACGTACGCAATTAAAGCTGATCAAGTGACCAGTGAAGCACGAGTAGATATGAAAGGTGAGTCGCTTCTCAGATGGGCGACTAAGGATTTGTTAGTTCCGTGTTGTTAGCCAAGTTTCATGGGACATTTGGCTTTGTTTTCGTATTGTCACCCCAATGTGAATAACCTGCTAACACAGTACCAATCTCACTTCGGTCGGTCCATATAAACTCCAGACCCCATTACATGCGGCGCTTTTGACTTTTTGTTGATATTTAGATGGCGTTGACATATAAACCTTGCCCCGTTTTTTATTCAGTACCTGCTTGACACTATCGTCCTAAGGATGACAATATCATAAAGTCTATGTTAATGGAATGTAGCCAGGTTACCTGATACCGCCTCCGCAGTCCGTTAACTGACGACTCCCAGGAGCATTTTTAGGGTATTATTCTGTGGTGAGGTGGGGGTTGCGAAATTACGCAGAAACCTAAAGAGACTGTCGGTTGGTTCTAGTAGCTCGATGACAAGCAAGCAATTTTATCGATGCCCGTCGTTATGCCATCATGTTTAGGCTGGCTGTTGGTTTGTAAAAAGTTTTTGCAATACACCCGCCGATCTTATTTCCTCAGGTCTACATCGGCGCGATTGTACCTTGCTCTGGAATGCGTCGTTTAACGTCACTGGAGTAGTTACCAAATCTCCTGACTGACCTAATGCTCCCTCAATTTCTGGTGGGATTTCTTCAATGCATTCAAAGAGAACATCTAGTTTAATGAATATCAGTATCGGATAATGTCCAGCGAAATTTCTCAAACCCATCATATCGCTTTGGTAGAGATGCGCTGGATCCAGAAAATTTCAGCTACACTAAACGTTTCTTCCTTAGTATGATTCATCAGGTGAGCTCAGCTTTTCTGGATAAGTCCACGTCTACTAGGAACATCCGGTCGAACTCGAAGTGCATTGTTCGACACTTGTTAGGTCCCCCGTGATGACAGTGACCAGTGTGATAAGTAATCTATCTGTTCATTAGCTGTCCGGTCGTTCAGACTTATTCACCAGTTAGTGGAAAAACCCATGTGATTTTTGGAAACTTCTGGTATTTTTCCTCCTCACTTGCGGGCTATTCTTTTATGGGTCCGCCCTGGGGTAGCGCTCTACACACACCAGAATTCGACTAAGCAATCAGATTTGTTTTGTCCCATGCGTTTTCCAAGCACCGTTTATGTCCTAGAATATCAAACAGACCCATTGTACGTGTTTACACACCCTTGTGTTGTGGTAGCATATGCTTATTCGTGTAAACTGACCTGAGAATTGCCACCTTAGTGCTCATAAGACTTCGTCATCAAGATGTGGTCCCGCTGAATTGATCTTCAGCGGTAATAAATGAGTGGTCTTGCTACGCTGCCGGCTGACGCTTTTTCGCGCCTCAGAAATGTTTCTGCAACCAATACCACAATAGCGCAGGCTTATTCGCGCCAGTCACATCAACATAAACGTGTAGACTGCAATGTCAAGTTCAACAAGACATTTCGCACTCGGAAGCGAGACAAGAGTGAGTAGAATACCCAATGTAGTCCGTATCCAGTACTATCTAGGTTTTATTCACCAAAGCGCATGAGTGATTGCGTATCGGACAGAGTAACCCCCAAAAGTGCACTGACCAATTGTCCAGTTTTCCCTACCAATTCACCGTCTTTTCATGCTATAACGACCAGCTTCAGAAACACAGAAGCCTGACAACATGCCTGAAAAGCAGAGCTGGCAAACTTTTGGTTCCTTCAGAGAAAGACTTTGGATTTCGTTTTTATGGTTACTTGAATGGGTGGGCTGAGTGTGACACCACACTTGAAGAGCGAGTCTCTCCGTCAGGTGATGTAGTCTGCACATTTGAAGCCGTGCTCTACCTTTAAAGTACCCCTTGGATGGATGCAACCTTCGTTTTAGCTGACAGAAAGTACATTCTTCATCTACTGCCTGTACTTTGTGAGCCAATTCTCCTCCTTTAATGTGGAGTTAAACTGTTTCTCCTTATGGAGCGTGACATAGTCGTAGTAATCGGTACTCCGCCCAAGTGTTCGACTTTCTGCTGAAATGAGCCACTGGACACTGAACGCACCAGCATTGTATCTACCATGGATAAAGGGCCAATGATCGTGGATTCACTAGACTGGTGTTCACAAAAGACAATCTGGAGATATGAGAAATTGGAGGAGCACTCAAATCAGTATCAAAGCTAGTCAAGTTACCTGGATATCCTAGTTCAGCTTCTACTGTTTCTAGGATGATCAACAAACACAGTTTTCAGTCTAAACAGACAAATGGAAGCACTGATTTGGACCGCATCCGTCAGGTATTTTACAGCGAAATGACCTCGAGTAGAGATGGGAATTCAGGCAACACAGCAAGGATGCGTGCAAACAGGTTTGGGACGATGGGCTTAGGTACATGATGGATGCGCCTCGACACATTCGAAGACCCATAATGTGAAAGTATGATTTGTCTGACAAGACATGGTAGCAAAATGGTAATAAATGAGCATAAATATATGTTCAAATCCGTGTATGAACCTGCGAAAATCAACTGACCTGTGTGCGTTTTGTTTGGTGAATAGTGTACGGTGAAGTCTACAAAAACGGAACTAGATGTTGACAAATGCTCTCATTTGTACACAAATTTGGTTTTGACAGGAGGCTAAACTGAATCCAGCTGAATCCTCGTTTATGATGGTCCGCTTCAACTGAATGTGTGGCACCAGGCCGACTCATGTTCGTTCAAGTAGAACATAGAGTTGAGTGAAACTTGGGGACTGCGTCTAGTTAATGAATCCTAAAAAGGGCGAGACCGGTCGTGGGCTGTCATAGAGTTTTCAGCAACCTTATGAGTAATGTGTTACGTTTAGAACTAGATGTTATCCCCTTAAGGTTGAAAATTTTTCTCTCGGTTAGGTTTTGTCAGGAGCATTGGCAGTTCTGTTGACTGTGTCCTTTGCAATTCTACGAAAGTTGTGCTAACGAATACTGATGAACGTTTTAGCAACAGTTTCCGGTGAATGTTTGTATATTTTATGGCCATCAAATCCGGTGGCCCTAAAATCAGTGCGCAATTTTTTATGCTTCCTAGAGAAAGTTGGTTTATGGCCAGTTCGACTTTACGTAGAACATTTTTATACGGTTTCGTCAGCTAGACGTAATGCTATCAACACATAAAGCGCGGAGGGGGGCAGTCAGCCGAAAGGTTCAGAAGCTTTGTGGGCCAGAGCTATCTCTCCTGTACCTACAACTACGGTTTGAATGACCGGTCTATCCTTTGAAATACCGATTTTTTTAGCTGAAAATTGGGCTATTTAGAGCGTATTTAGAATCTAGCATAGTCCACCGGTTGACACACGTTTATAACATTTACTCATTCAAGTACGGATCTTCGGCAATTATTGACTTTACTTTATCGATATCTTGTGCGTAAATATAACCCTGATTCTCCACCATACACCAGTTGCTCCAACTCTCAAACTGTCCGAGAAGTTCACCGATAAAATCATCCTCAAAGCTGGAGCATCCACCGTCATCGAAATACCGTTCGCCGCCAGTCCAAAACCAACAGTCCAATGGACATGGAAACCAAGAGTGCGACCTGATGCTGAACCAGGTGCACCACAAGCTCCTCGATTTAAACCAGATGTGGTCTCCGGAATGACCTCATTACCACTGGGCAAGGTGAAACGGGAGGACGCTGGTGACTATGAGGTGGTGATAAAGAACGAGTTGGGCGAAGTGTCGGTGACGGTCCAGTTGATAGTGCTGGATAAACCATCTCCACCACGACAACCGGACGTGAGTGAGAACACGGGAGAACGTGTGCTGTTCCAGTGGATTGAACCGGAATTCCTCGGTATCAGTCCGGATGTCGCTCCAACTGAAGGCATAACATACGTTGTGGAGATGCGCGAGGCAACTCAACGTGTGGGCAAGTCGGTAACGACGACGAAGGAACTGAAGACACCTATTGATGGGTTGCAGTTGAACAAATCCTACATCTTCAGTGTGGCCGCGAAGAACGAAGTTGGTCAATCAGACTTTGTGGATAGCAAGCCGGTGTCAACCAAACTCGAATACGGTAAGTTGTCAGTTGTTAGGAATCAAGCCGTAGTTGTGATTCCTGGTCTCATACAGGTATTTTTCATACATATACGTCGGCCTATGAAACCTGTTTCCACCTATAAATTTACATGCCTCAGCACTCAGACAGTAAAATCGTTTGGTTTTAGTAATCCTTTTTTATGGTATACTTCCCTTTCTCCCATCTTTGTAGTCACCATCGTCGACATTCCAATTTCTGTTTAGGCCATTATAGTACTGGTGATTTTCCTTTCAAATTAGAAGAGACTGATGGTAATCTCACTGAGGCGTCCTGTTCCAGTTTCTCACCGAATAGCACAAGTTGCATAGGTTCGCTCCCCGGAAGACAGCATCTGAAGAAATCGGCACGACCTAATCTCTTCTGTCAGTAAGTTCTTTCTGCAAAGGAACTTACCATTGAATTGTGCTCCAAGGGACTAAGCAAAAACGATATTCCTTACCGGTTAGCCTCCCTGGATCAAGGTGACTGTATATGGAAACTATTCTATCATCGAGAGAACCAGCGTGCTGATGACAACGAAGAACGAGGATTCGATCTCCTGGTTAGAAAGTTCACCGTCTGTGCCTACTGCTCTCTGAACTTAAACAACCTGGTAGTATTTTAGCCGTGCTTCCTGGAGCCGCCGGATGAAGGATGAAACCCCGCTGAGTTTCACCATAGGCTGATGTAATTCAAAATAGAAATCTATAATAATTAATCACTTGCGGTGTCTGAATTATGATGGATTAGTCACTACACCTGACAGACTTGTCCAAAGATTTTATCAGTCATTCAAATCTCACCATTTTTCTCGCTCTGGGACCTCACGAACCAAGAGGTGTTTCTAGGTTTCTGTAGTTTCTACGTTTCCGAGCTCGAGATGGCTCAGTGTTTAAGTAGCGAACTTACTGACCGGAAGGTCCGTGGTTTGAACCCTACCTCTGCGTCTCGACTGCCCCTGTCTAGGCTTGGGCAACCTGATAGTATCTCGGCCCTCGTGGTTCCCTCGGGCGACATGGCAGCTAGGCACCGCAAGGATGTTACAGCTGGACCATCATCATCATCCTACATTTCTGGGACAATTTTACTTTTGTATGCGTCCATCTTAGGCAGCTCAATTCTTGATCACTTCTTACAAGCAGTTTGTTTACCCTCCATAACCATACTTTCAAAAATAACATGCCCTTATCGATTTGATGATGGTGCATTTTTTTAGAACTTCTTGTCGGCAATTCTATGGTGTCAGTATAGTGTTTGCTCCGGCCAGTAAAATTAGCATAATTTGTTTGATTCTCAGGACCGCCAGCAACTCCGATCAAAGTGAGAGCTACTGTCAACCCAGAAAAGGCTTCAATAACTGAACAAAGCATTGACCTCACATGGGATGAACCCACCGATCAACCGAGTGGTGCGGGGCCTGTAACAAACTACCATATCGAGATGAAACCGACCGATTCAAATCGATGGCAAGATGTGTCCGCTGATTTTACCATCACCGAGCCGCACTGCACCTTACCATCAAAGGGTATGAAAGAATTCACAAGCTATGAATTCCGTGTGACAGCTGAGAACAAGGCTGGTAAAAGCAAGCCATCAGAACCATCGAATGCAGTAGAGCTAGGTAAGGCCCCGTTTCCATGCCTTTCATCTGTGATCAGACGTCTAATGTTGTCTTTAATTTTGCAAGAGTATGCGCAAATACATTCATATTTTGTCGCGCACGCTGTGGTGCCAAACGTATTCTTCTCTGTATATAGTCCACCTGCAAACAGGTTTTTGGCAGAGACCTAAGACCGTAGATCTGGACGTGTTTTCATCCACAGGTTATATTTGTTTTCCTAGGTATTCCACTGGAATTCGTTCGTCCACTAAACGAGATCACTCTCACCGAGCTCACTAATAAACCAGTCGTTTTGGAATGCCAGTTATCACGTGCTCCGAAAGAGAAAGTTCAATGGTTGAAGGACGGAAAACCATTAAGCCGCCTTCCTGCTCGCGTACGTGTGGAAGAAGATGAGAAGGGAACCGTGCATCGATTGGTGTTCCAGCCGCTGGAGGATGAAGATCTTGGCACGTACACAATCAAGGCGGAGAAACTGAGCAGCGAGGGAAGCGTAGACATGAAACGTGAGTTACATCAGCATGTTAGGGCTTGTGATACAGTAGTGTTCCCCGAGGCACCGTTTAACACCTGAACGTACACGCATGGTTTTGAAGTAAACCACCTGCCTTTTTTGGTCAACTTGACTGATTTTCCCCACTACTTCTCCGATCTGGTTAATCTCACTCATTTCTTTGGTTTGTCAATGTAGCTGTATGGGGTAATAATTCTTCTTTCTTGACATTAGTGAATGATGCAGTTGAGTGATTTTTTAATACGTCTCGTGAGCCTCAGTACAATTCCAGACAGAATGAACCACCAATGATCCCACAAACAAAGCCACTTGTGGTACTCAGACAACAAGCCTCTTCTGAATTATTACATATATTTGGACAGATTGCTGGTATTCTTTCAGATTCAGAAGCTCCTTATCATCATTGTCATTGTCGTTAATAATAGTTGCAATGGAGTACACACAGCTGTCTTTCGGTCGGCCACATTTCACAGCATCTCCTACACTTCACCCCTAAGTTTTTCACGCAAAATTAACACACCCGGTTTGTGATGGTATCACGCAGTTGGAAGGTAGAACGTCATGCCATCATGTGTGCCATCATGTGTGCCATCATGCTATCATGTGTATGCAGATATATAATTTCCTACTACACATTTTTTATGTATGACGTTTTCCGAATTTTATTGGGATAATATTTTGACAACAGTGGTGACACTACATGGCTCAAACTCAGTTAGATGCCCAAGCAAGTAAGCCCTGATAGTGCTCATGTGAAGTTAGCTTTGGTTGATCGCTGTAATCTGCATGGGTCCATATAAAGCCTTTACTGACGACATGAAACTGAACGATGACAACTGCATCAAATAATCGCATGAAACGGCCAATTAGCTTCCAAGAAATTCGCGTAACTTCTGCTTGGATAACTTTGTTGGAGAATTTTACCCAAAGATTTCGTTACCCATATTCACAGACCCACATCAGCATGAACTGTAGGACAATAGAAAGGTGTTCCGTGCCACTCTGAGTGCCACCAGGAATTTCGAAAACATCTACATAGTTTTCAGAAAGTATGAAACAATATTATTTGCTTGACAAAATTCTACCATTTATTTCGGAATTCTTCGATAAGTCACGTTTAAATAGGCCATTCAGTTTGCCCCGTAACTCTCAAGGATTTTGTCTTAAAACATAGTGGTTGAATTCTCCTAATAGGGGCAGTGTAAGGAATCGAATGTAAGAAGCCAGTACTATTGCACCTGTAGATCTGGTTGCAGTATCTAGACGTAACGCACTACTCATAATGTTGATGAATACTCTCTGAAAGCCCACGATCGCGCTCTTCTTGGGGCTCATCAGGTAGGCGCAGTCTTCGAGTTTCCCTCAACCTCTGCTCCAAACTGGACCCAAACTGGACAGGATTCGACAAGTACTTTCATTTGCAAACGAATTTGGTTTAGACAGGAGACTCAGCAGAATCCAGCTGAAGCGGACCATCATAAACGAGAGATTCAGCTGGATTCGTTTGAGTCTTCCGTCAAAGCCAAATTCGTGTGAGTATGTGGTGGCTTACTGATTCTTGGAATCCCGTAAGCCGACGGTTCAATACGGTGATCTGCGTGTTTGGTACGTGCAGAAACCCATCAGCACCACCGATGCTGTCACAATTACGTTAGTTCTTACGTATGAGATGATGAAGTTTCCTTATCCATGTGAGAATAAGCAAACTTTAAATCTACAATTTTTACTGAGGCATAAAAACGGCAACGCGGAAACACATATATGCCTAAATAAAAAATCCTCGGCTCTGCAAAGAGTATTCCCAAAAAGTTGACGCCTACTCATATACATCATTTTCACCCTGAACTTGAAATTGTGCTTGGCCAGTGCCACAGAAATCCACCAAATGTCCGAAAATTTATGGACACCATAAAGATCAGAGAGGTGAAGATGAAATTCCTCTTACCCACCAACAGTAACTGACGGGTTCCAATTTATAGAATACGTTGCAAAACTAATGAGATATAGGTCTGCAAAACACAGTAGAATCTGTTCCGCTGAAGGTGGGTCTACTGTTGTCATGCGCCTCAATGTGGTTACCGTAATACTGAACACATCCTAATCCAGTAAACGATTTTGAGATAACCGGATTACACAGCAACGCAAAGGGTTCCCGCAGGTTTGCGAGGGCAACCAAAAGCTCGGGTGGTACACTTTCGCATACTTTCTGTGGTGCGTCACATTTGAGGACAAAGTCCTCATTTGATGTGTTATGTTGTCAGGCTGGTACTTTCGAAGGGTGGTACTTTTGACACACCTCAGTTTACAGTCACCAACTCTCAGACGTGCTCACATGGATCGCTGATTAACTTTCACATCCCTGGGCATTATTCTACAATCATCGCAAAATCGCAAAATGACCTGATAAACAGGCAAAAGACTTAAGGAAGCTCAAGCGCTTATTTCGGTTTGCTTAGTTGAATAAGGAAATGGCAAAGATGACAGATGGTCTTTCCTCATGAAGAGCCTAACAGGACTTAATATTTTTGAACGCGAAGACCAAGCACACGTAGTTGTTTATTTTTTCACTGTTGGTTGATCAGATGGTAGTTGATTTGTTCGCCGAGCTTGGCAATTGGTTTGCAAACGTTTCGTCCCCAGTCGAGGAGACATCGTCAATGCGCAGTTGAGTGGGTGCTTCCCCCGTGCCTAGCTGCGTTTATACAATTCTCGAAGAGTATCTAATATCCTGTCATGTGATTGGCTAGTTGGTATATACCTTTCTTGTGGTATTATTGGCGCGGTCGTGATTTGAGCTGCGTTGTGGTCTGTAGGCCTCGTATTCCATTGGCTGGTTGGATGGCTGTTTTGGAGTGTTTCAGGCCCGTTTTCGATTGGTCCGTTCCCGGTATGTGTTGCGTTGTGGTCTCTCTTCCTTGAATTTGGTTGGTTGTGATGACGGTTTCTATTTTTGGTAGTTTCCTTACTTCAACCTGACTCAGCCTGGTTCCTTGTTTTAGTTTGTCCGCCTCTGCGTTATGTAGTTCCGTAGTTCTTTTGCTTGCAGCGGTCGATAGACTGAGTCGATTTCGATGTGTTTGTTGATGGCTTTTTCGGTGGAGTGCCATGCTTCGATGAATTCACGTTCTTTCTTTGTTCTCGCTTGAGCCAATATGTGAACGGTGTTCCAGTCGAATTTGTGTCCATCTTGATCTTCATGCACGGAGACGAGTGAAAATTGGTCGTGCCTTTTGGTTGCAAGTTTGTGTTCATGTATTCTGATAGAGAGCTTCCTTCCTGTTTGTCCCACGTAGTGTTTGTCACAATCTCCGCACTGAATCTTGTACACGACGTTGGTTCTGAACATTGTGTCCAATCGTCCTTTTGGGTTTGATAGTGTCTTCCGTAGGGTGTTTGCAGGTTTGTGGGACACTGTTGTGTTGTACTGTCGTAGCTAGCGTGCGGTCATCTCCGAAATATTCCTGATGTATGGAAGTGTGATTCGTTTGCCTTCTCCTTGTGCTGTTGGGTTGGTCGAGTTGAGTTTTCTGAGAGTCCGCCAGATGAAATTTCTGGGGTATCCATTTCTCTGAAAAGCTCTGTACAAGCGTTTCTTTTCTCTGACTTTTGACTCCGTAGTGTTGCAGTGTGTCTCAATACGCTTGAACAGAGTCCGGATGCAGCTTTGCTTGTGACAGTTCGGATGATTGCTGTGGTAGCTGAGAATTTGGTCTGTATGCGTTGCCTTTCTGTAGACTTCCGTCTGCAGTTGTCCGTTTGGTAATCTCGTGATGAGGACGTCTAAAATGCCAGTTTCCCATCGGTTTCTTCTTCCATTGTGAATTGGATATCAGCAAAAACGCTGTTTATCAGTTGGCTTGTTCGTTGAAGTTCACTCCTTTTGATGATGACAAAAGTGTCGTCTACGTAGCGGATCCATATCTTGGGGTTTATGTCCGGAAGTACAATTCGTTCCAGTTTTTGCATTACAACTTCTGCAATCAATCCAGAAATCGGAGATCCCATCGGTGTTCCTCGTAGTTGTTCGTAGTAGTTGCCGTTGAACTCAAAATATGTGGTCAGGCATAGGCTGAGCAATTCACAGAGATCTTTTTTATTTTAGTATTGTATTTATTATTATTTTTTTATTATTTATTATTTCGTCCATATATTACGCTTCCCATCAAAAAGACAATGTCTTGTGTACATTGGACAATGACACACTGCATTTTGGCAGTTGAGTTGGAGTAGTAGAATGTACTCATACGCATTATGGAATAGATAAAACTTACATGACATTATGAGAGAATGATCCTAAATGATGCTGTATTTTATCACTGTGTACCCTCAACGGAACATAGTCACCCTTAGGACAGAATTCTACTCAAGAGTGAACTATTTCTGTCGACCCTACATGTGTTCTCTGTAAAAACGAATAATCGTACTACGTAGAATATAAGGCAACCTGGAGCGCATCCACTGCGTAGATTAGCCACCCCGCTCGTTGCACTTCCAGGGAATAAGGTTTACAATAAACCTAACCGCTGTACACACAATAACTGAGCGAAAATTCCGATCAGCGCTTCGTACAGCTCGTTCAACCGCATTTGATAGTCTCCTCGAAGAATGTATATTAGTGCAGCTCGGCAAGTGCCGTGCGATTTTCGTCCATATTCTGTCGCATCGACAGTCATGTTCCTCTAATTTCTAATTTACTGTATATTCACTTCTACAAAATACCAGTCGCCCCAACTCTGAAGCTGTCCGAGAAATTCACCGATAAACTCATACTCAAAGCTGGAGCATCCGCCGTCCTTGAGATACCATTCGCCGCCAGTCCAAAACCAACAGTCCAGTGGTCCTGGAAACCAAGAGTGCGCCCCGATGCCGAACCCGGTGCACCACAGACACCGCGATTCACGCCAGACATAGTCTCCGGTATGACATCTTTACCGTTGGGCAAAGTGAAACGCGAAGATGCGGGTGACTACGTGGTAGTAATTAAGAACGAGTTGGGCGAAGTCTCTGTAACAGTGCAGCTAATCGTGCTAGACAAGCCATCACCACCTCGGCAGCCTGAAGTAACCGAGAACACTGGTGAACGTGTTGTATTTCAGTGGCTTGAACCGGAATTCCTTGGCCTCAGTCCAGATGTGTCGCCCACGGACGCAGTAACTTACGTAGTCGAAATGCGCGAGTCAACTCAGCGTGTGGGTAAGCCAGTGACCACAACGAAAAAGTTACAAACATCGATCGAAGAACTGCAGCTGAATAAATCGTACATTTTCAGTGTGGCCGCGAGGAACGAAGTTGGTCAGTCCGACTTTGCGGATAGCAAACCAGTTTCAACTAGCCTAGACTATGGTGAGTGACAGCCGTTTGTGTACATCGTATGCGTTGTTTCATGTAAGCGTGTTTGTACTGTGTTCCTTTTGTTTACTACCTTCTCACGCAACCTTGTTGTATGGAAACAAAGCTGTACTCATCAGCTCGTTTAGGCACCGAATAAAAAGCCGGGCTATCCCCCACGGGATGGATTTTCCAATTCCTATAGGAGAATGATTAAACAGCCATTTTGGCTTTTTTCAGGTTTCAAACGCGCAAACTTTTCTACATATCAGCATAAGTGGGCATTAAGTGAATTTTTCACAATTAGATGAGATCAGATTCCGGTTCATACCACCAAGACGGTGAGCACACTACACTATATTAGGTTTTTCATCCGAAGAATGGTAACAGTCGAAATACCCATTTCCAGTTATCTTGCTCTGACCTCACGAATCACCTCATCGTCGCGAGGATGAATAACGCATGCTTCACTGGCACAGCGACACGATTAGATGCACGGGTTCTGCCTTTGTGGCGTGTATCACAACCCTCGGTCAGGTGTCCGCGACCGACACTGTAATCCTGTCTTCAATGGTTAACCATAGCGCACCTATACTGCTTACGGTATAGATAGGATGAACAAGATTCACGGCAAAATAACAGGGAAAGGGGTACGTACAGAGAGACCCCTCAATAGTGAACAACTCGATGTACTTCTGTGCGCCATATAAAGGCAGTACTGAAGTTCACTTACTGGCCAACTGTTTCTTTATAGTAGGAAGGAAAACCATCATGTGCCAAGTTGAACACCGCCAATACATTTTGTCAATATGTATACCGGTTTCCACCTACTGACGTTTATGTAGAATCAGTACACAGAAACAGCGGCCCATGTTTGCTCGTTTTTTTTTCATTCGAGCTTTTGTGTGTCTGGAAGACAAATGCATTTGTGGTAAGTACGTGGGTAGACAGGCAGTTATATGTGGCCGTTTGATTTGCTGAGACACCTGCGACTACCAACATTGGTATCCATGCCTCTTTAGTGGAAGTTTCCGGAGCAATAAATTTGTATTCGTTATTTTGTTACTCTCTTTACATCATCGTCTCAGTATTGGATTTATTGTTCTGATTCATCAGGACCACCTTCGAGTCCCAACAATGTCAAAGCTGTTGTTAACCCGGCGAAAGCTCCGGTGTCCGATCAGACGATTGATCTCACCTGGGATGAACCGAGTGACAAAGCGCTTAGGCCCGTGACCAACTACACCCTCGAAATGAAACCGACCGACTCCACTCGGTGGCAAGACGTATCCGCCGAATTTACTGTAACCGAGCCGTACTGTACAGTACCATCCAAAGGTATGAAGGAGTTCATCAGCTATGAGTTTCGTGTGACAGCTGAGAACAAGGCCGGAAAGAGTAAGCCGTCGGAACCGTCAAATCCAGTAGAGTTAGGTGAGTCGACTCCTTGTGTGCTCCATCTCCTCTAACTATTCCACTGTTGCAAGAAATCCCCTGAAGTCATATCTCGATGAGTTTTTATCGTAAGCGGTCATTCCACAGTTAACCTACAGCGCCCATTAATCGTATGAAGACCATCCACACAGGACATATAATTCAGTAACTGTTCAGTTGTTACCCTTTATATACCTTTTTTGTACGATCGTTTTTCTACAGGAATCCCGCTTGAATTCACCCGTCCACTTACTGACGTGGCTTTAACAGAACTGACCGGAGAACCGATCATATTGGAATGTGAGTTGTCACGCGCTCCTCGGGAAAAAGTCCAGTGGCTGAAGGATGGTAAACCACTTGGCCGTCTTCCAGACCACGTTAGTCTCGAAGAAGGTTCGAAGGGTACCGTACATCGTTTGGTGTTCCAGCAGTTACACGATGAAGACTTGGGGGTCTACACAATCCAGGCTGAGAAGCTGAGTAGTGAGGCTCGGGTGGATATGAAACGTGAGTTTTCTCATTTATGTCGTCTTATCTCGAAACTACTGACCTCAGTTGACGAATATTGATTGGTTGGCTACGGTAGTGCCATTTTTGTTGAAGTGTCAAGCTGCATCAATGGCTTTGTTCTTTTTAGAACACTTTGGTTCTACGACGATTTATTATGGAGATTGTATTTCTTAAGTGGCACAAGTCTGCGCCAATTGGTTTATCGAATTTTCTTTCTTTCAACTTAATTTATTTGGTTTTCAATAATTCGGAATCTTCTTCCGATGGGCTCTGTTCCCACGAACTAATAGCGTTGATATAGCACATGACACCGGTCCTCACAGGCATTCTTCGCCTTAGGCTATGCAATACTAAGCAATAATGTATCTTTCTATCCACCTCTTACGTATTCAGTGGCACCAACTTTGAAACTGTCCGAGAAGTTCACCGATAAAATCATCCTCAAAGCTGGAGCATCCACCGTCATCGAAATACCGTTCGCCGCCAGTCCAAAACCAACAGTCCAATGGACATGGAAACCAAGAGTGCGACCTGATGCTGAACCAGGTGCACCACAAGCTCCTCGATTTAAACCAGATGTGGTCTCCGGAATGACCTCATTACCACTGGGCAAGGTGAAACGGGAGGACGCTGGTGACTATGAGGTGGTGATAAAGAACGAGTTGGGCGAAGTGTCGGTGACGGTCCAGTTGATAGTGCTGGATAAACCATCTCCACCACGACAACCGGACGTGAGTGAGAACACGGGAGAACGTGTGCTGTTCCAGTGGATTGAACCGGAATTCCTCGGTATCAGTCCGGATGTCGCTCCAACTGAAGGTATAACATACGTTGTGGAGATGCGTGAAGCTAACCAAAGGGTGGGTAAACCGGTAACGACGACGAAGGAACTGAAGACACCTATTGATGGGTTGCAGTTGAACAAATCCTACATCTTCAGTGTGGCCGCAAAGAATGAGGTTGGCAAATCGGACTTTGTCGAAACGAAACCGATTTCGACAAAACTGGATTATGGTACGTTCCTTCCATCTGAATGCAATTTATCGTCTTCCCCGATGTGAGGCTTATTCTAAAAGGAATGACTGTTAGTTTGAAAATGCTTTCTGATTGCTAACCGGTGGTCATACAGTCTAAGCAGGTCTATGTCTACTTAAATCAAATCCAAGTTTACCAGCCTTGCGAAACAGCAGGCTGCTTCATGATCCTAAAATTAACAGCTTGAAACTTTTAGCCAGAGTCATCTAACCGACCCCTGCACCCGCATGTTGACTCCTAATGCGGAAGTTACGACGCTTTGTGAGATTGAACTCCTCTAGTCTGGCCATATATTTAAGAGGTTATTTCTCACTTCTGCTTCCAAAGGGGAAATTGATCATTTGGTTCTTGCTTAAACGACTGACTTGATGAAGCATACACACACAGACTCGTTCTGTCTTTTTTGCTTGTATACTGATGCCAACATATTCAAAATTGACAACTTTCTCTTAGAGTTTGGAATATGCTAAGCTATCCATTCAGGAAGATATCGATATGTCCTACTGATCACAGGGTGAACTGATAGCTGGCATCGGGATTAGGAAGGGTCGATTCGTCGATGTCCACTTGCTGGAAATGGGATAACCCAAGCACACTGAGTTATCTGTAGCGCAATCCAGCTCAAAAGAGGCTGAGAGGGAATAAAGTCAAATTATGCCAAACTTTATGCCCCAGGAGGTTGTTGATTTTAAACGTCCAGTATACATTCATAGGTTACACAAGCGTAACAAAAACATCGAAAATATATCCGGATGTAGAAAGTGGCTGACTTACTGAAGGTTTTAAAGCCGGACACGAACGGGTTACGATTCGGAAGCATTGGCGCCAAATACCAGTGGAATAATCAGTGGGTCTGGGTAAGCGGTTGTTCTTGTGAAAGTTGAACTAAACTTGGCGCGCACTTTAGACTTAGAAGTAGATCTTAACAGGTCAGATACACTCACTTGCATACTAGTTTGGTTTTCATGGGAGACTCACCTGAGACTCACAGCTCAATCTCTCGCCGAATGAGGTGAACAAAAGTCGGATCATTTTGCAGTTGTTACGCGGTCTATCGCGGTCAATTTTCATGAAGGAAACTACTCATGAGGTTGCTGGAGTATCTTCGACAGCCCACGACCGGTTTCTCCCTTCTTTGGGCTGAGAAGGATATCCGAGAGTTGCATCTACCTGATACACCTCAAGGAGGGCGAAACCGGTCGTGGGTTGTCGAAGAGTTTTCAGTAACCTTATGAATAGCTCCCTTCATGAAAATACACTTTAATAGATTACCATGCAGGGGCATCTGGTTAGCTATTCTGGGCAAAACTGACACGGACCGCAAAATATTTACGCATAATGGATTCACCTAGGGTTGTACTGGTTAGACTGTCGTAGTTTGAGGAATAGGCAAATCTTATTTATTTCAAGATCAGGAGCCACAAAAATGACAAGGAAGGATGTAGTCTTAAACTTATAAATGAAATTATACGGAAGAAGTAGATTCCTTAGACCGCAAGACAAAAAGTAGTCTCGTTTTTCTGATGCCTGTCTCCACGTGATTGGACAGAATCACACCTAAGTGCTTGGCAGAAAAGGATTTAAAAATAGATTGATCGTTGGAAATAATACTGTGTCCACCAGCCTGTGCAGGTTGATAAAGGTAGCCACAAAGAAAATGGAAAATGACATCTAAGTACTTTCACACAATCAGGTTAGGAGAATGTGAATAATACCAGTTCATGAGAGTAGTTAAGACATCCTGGAGCTAGGAAAGACCCGAGAACCTGGATGTGGTCACGAGGCGTTTGATATGCACAAAACACAACCGCCCTCCTAAAGAACACCGGAGTTGCTAGGATGCCGGCAACAATAGGAGGTTTATTGCGCCCGTCCAGTAAAATAATCGTGCAAGTTATGAACAGTAGCATTTTCGAGGTCACTGTCAGGGAGGGAACTTCAGTAAATGACCTCACTCAGCTCTTCCAAAGGCATCTGTGCGGTGAGAGGACAGTACTTTCTGTCCAGCTCTGAAAACGCGAAATAACAAATGTCACAGCGTCAAGCGTAGCGCGTAAACGTTTATACGCAAATCAGAATTTGTCATTCGAAACCGGTGTTGCCTCCATTCTTTCCACTTAGTTGACCCCAGCCAGTCACTCAAAGTTCTGTTGTGTTCAGTTAAACCATGCAATGATCAATCGTATTTTCCAAACCTGTTCCCCGGGACTCTAGAAATACCAGGAGCAATATCGTCTTGCTATTATCAGTGCAGCTTAATCTGACCGCTTGCCAAGACAAAATCTATTCATGATAGAAATAGCTAGTGGTGGATGCTGTTTCAAGCGGCTTCTTCCGGCTTAGTGATGTACTTAGAAGACTTCTTTCGTTAAAAAAACTGAAGTTTTCAGTCTAGAAATATCCACTGTGCGTTTCGCCCCCATTTGGATTCGTTGGAGAGGCTTGGTAGAATCGGTCACCTGATGCTCAGGTTCAAATTTTGCACTCACTTGTGCGTATGACTCATACGAATGAATTGCTTTGGTTTGGTCGACTCACCAGATTCGTCAGTATTCCGACTGATCGGGAAGAATAAGTGTTCTTGGCTTCTGACGGTCCTCACGGAGGATATGGGAAGTACTCAGACCCGTACTTGTAGTTTACAAATGATAGGTATAAAGCAGACTTGTCCAGTCTTGAAAAACGCAACCCGCCATACTTCTCGTGTTCTCGACCACAAGCATACCAATCCTCTTTTGTTTTCCTTGTAGCATTTTTACACCCGACAGAAATTCTTGGTGGTTTTTATACCAAGTTCGGGCCTCGTTAACCTGAAATGTGTTTTGTAGCTTTTAGCTCACTATAAAGATCTTACTATTTTCAGGTCCACCAAGCCCACCTACGAATGTGAGCGCAGCTGCGTCCCCTGAAAACGTCTCCATCAAGCAACAACAAATCAATGTGTCCTGGACTCCTGATGAAGCTCAGCCGTCTGCCACACCAGTACTCTACTACATCGTGGAGATGCGGGCTGTAGGTGACCGGTCATGGAGTTCATCCGGCCTCAACTCTGACAAAGTCGAGGGACTCAACTTTGTTGTTGACTGTAGCCGTCTAAAGGAGGAGCAACCTTATGAATTCCAGGTCATCGGGGTGAATAAAGCTGGCAAAAGTCAACCTTCGAACCCTTCAAATCCTGTTGTATTGGGTAAATTTGTCTGCAATTCCATCTGCATTTTTTTTCTTGCCTTGTTGTCTTGCTGGGTCATGCTGCAATCTGAACGGCTGTTCACTCTTGCGCCCGGACTAGTATCACATTCTATGGCAGAAATTATTGCTCTTTGGGTGTACGTTAAAATTAACTCGGTGGTTTTCTTTTACGCTGAAATCATTTGTAAAGGGCCCCTCGACTTCAGTAAGTTCGTCTGTTTTGTTGATTTTGTATACCCTTCGGAATAAATAAAATACCCGTGTTTACTGTGATGCTCAGCCGTTGAAGTAATTTCACTAATGTTCGCGGCTAGTGGCTACAAGTAGGGAGGATTTGCGCTTAGCTGAAATTTATCGACCCTTTCGTCAATTTTTTTTTCGAATACCGCAAGCCTCCCAACCACAGATATGTTGTCCCCTGCCCCCCCCCCCAGTCACCATCGTACCTTAGCCTTCTGATCAGTCAGTCTGATAGTCATCTGTCGCTTCGATTGATGACCAAATGACATTAGTTTTCGCACTCTTGTATCATTCGCACTCTATTGTGTTGCTTCTAGGCAAGTACAAAGCGCATAAGTACAACGGTTACTGTAGCCATACTCAACAGCCATTTGTTCTGATGTGTTCTAGTCTGTCACCGGTAAATATATCAGAAACGTTTTGCACTCCTGAATGCCGCAGCGTGCCTAAGAAAAACACCAGCTCTCTGACCATAAAACATTCGTACTCGTTCCACGACCATGTGTTTTCTCTGCAATGTATAGAGTCATTGAAGCAAACTTCCCCTATTTTTCACTCTGGATTTTGCACAAGTTTGAATGGAGTTCAAAGAGGAAGTGCAATGATCGGATCATTTTAGACGTTCGCACTAATCACCACAGCCATTCAGCTCATTCGTAACTTACTGTCAATGTATGGTAAACGCGCTTCACCGGTGTGGCATTTTAGCCTCTTAACTTTGAACTTTTCCTGTCCACCCAGTCCCAAGCATCATTAGTTATTTTAACCCACGGTGGATTCAGTCATCTCTGTGTTTGCCGTTGTAGCTTTTCTCATGGTACAGCGCGCAATTGCTCTAGGTTTCTGCCGCCATTTTCGGGATAGTGACAAGTGCTTGATCATTATTTGATTCTGTTTGCTCTTGGAGACCTTCCCCTCTATATTTCCCGCGGGTTTTTGCCATTCTCCACTACAGGTTGCCCACTCAAGTTCATTCGTCCGCTTCAAGACATTACCATTCAAGAGTACACGGGGCAGCCTGTTGTGTTAGAATGTGAGGTGTCGCGTGAGCCAAGAGAACCAGTGACTTGGTCGAGAGATCGTAAACCACTTTTGGTGCGCGCGAAAGCTGACGACTATCGTATCGAATCAGACAAGCAGGACACAATACATCGTATTGTTCTACCCTCCCTGACTGAGGAATTCATGGGGACATACAAAATTGATGTGGAAAAGC
The DNA here is from genome assembly GCA_004794785.1 of Opisthorchis felineus. Classification (NCBI taxonomy): domain Eukaryota; kingdom Metazoa; phylum Platyhelminthes; class Trematoda; order Opisthorchiida; family Opisthorchiidae; genus Opisthorchis; species Opisthorchis felineus. The sequence goes on from SJOL01006198.1 coordinate 1,013,954, forward strand.
TTAGTTCGGAAGCCAAAGTTGAATTCAAAAGTGAGACTTGTCCCCCCCCTTTGTTTATAACTAAAAACTATGACAGACACAGTGCTATTCACATAAGTATAACTTACATCGAGTGTTTTCCTGTAATCAATGCACATTCCTGTGTGGACTTGTTTGGGCGAGGAAATTGTCACAGTTCCATGACCCAAAAATGAATATCAATCAAAGGACGAGGTTAACGAACATTAAAATATGGTTATTAGTGAGCAAGTTTTATATAGCTATTTACGTTCAAAAAGGTTTATAAAGCGCAATTCTAACCATTCGGAAATTATTGGTCGAACGTTTTTCATTCCGATTTTCGGAACGCTCCGGAAACTTTATCACATCTGCCTAGATCCGTTTCGCCGATATTTATTTATTTGTGTGCTCTGTGGTCAAAAGTTATTGTAAGAACAAGCAAAACTAACTTGGTTTTCCACAATTTTCAGTAGCACCTTTTAATTTCACCGAAAACTCCAGAGATTGGTGAATGGGAAGTTGGATGCACACTAATCAGCACTCCTCTCCAGACCGCGGTTACGAAGACAGCTGTTTGGTCGTTCAATTCCGGAAATCTATGATGTGTGGTGGCTTGAGTAGGATGAAGTCGACACAACCTGTTGGAGCCTCACGGTAATCGGACATGTGGTGGTAGTCGTCGGATTCGTGCCAGTCGGGAAGGATGTTAGGATTTTGTATTGTCAATTTTGGTATGAGTGGCTATTGCCTATTTATTCACACAAGCGCTGTCGTGACAGATACCCTGGAGTCAGCGACTGTTCATCTGAGTAAGTTTCATCGCTCCTGAATCTGAGCTGGGAAGGAATGTTCAAGAAAACTTGAAAATAGTTCCTCTCAGCAGTAGACAGTCATGGCACCCTTCTTACAAACGGACTATGACACTGCTCAAGCGCAGTGTACACATGCCAGACAAAATATGGAACAATGGTGACCTCTTCTCAGAGGACGTGATTGTTCTTACGGGATCAGCAAAAAGCATGTTGAGTGTGTAAGGTTTAATTACGAGAGTCGTGATTATAGTTTAGTATGCAGGTTGCGATGTTCTCGCGGCTGTTCCGTATAAACGAATACCCATGCTCCTTCTTATGAACAGTAATGACGTTTCCGACTTTTTCTTGTGTTAATTGTATGATGGTTATACAGCACATAGCACGCATCTAGTCTCAGTTTAGCGGTAAGAAACTTTACAATTCTTTGCATAAGTTGCTTTCATGGCAGCCCTGTGCGAAGGTATTCTGCTAAAGCATATGGATTTGCATTTGAACCGAGAGTAAGTGTTCCATTATGCCGAAGTATTCCGCTCACGATTGGTTTGAGCCGACTGATCATCGACAGAAGATCTACTGATCTGACAGAGTATTCAGGTTGACAGTTTGGTGCAGCTGGTGGGCTGAAAGTTCCAGTCCCAAAACTCCGCTTCACTTTTAACGCTACATCCAGAACTCTCTGTCGGGTTTGAACCAGTTTGGTTATGGCCTGGAATAGGATACGCCAAATTCAGCACATTTCCATACTGGGAGATGGCTGTGTGGCCCGTCACTCTAAACACTTATTGAAACAGTACTTGATTTGATCTGATTTGAATGCTTCAGATTTAGGGGTTCAAGATGAAATGGTCCCTCTGAAGTATGATAACCTTTTGAAGACAGTCGATTGGAGATCTTGAGGTAAAGGCAGAGTTTAACATGCTGTCAACAAACTGAAAACGTTTATCACGCTCCTTCTTTTGTATAAAACTATATTACTTTCATCTTTCGTTTTTCAGTATCGCCAACGCTGCGCCTGTCAGAGACGTTTAGCGATAAACTAATACTGAAGGTCGGCGCTTCATCCACAATAGAGATCCCGTTCGTAGCAGTCCCAAAACCGACAGTGGAATGGACATGCACACTGATATCAGCCAAACGAGGCGACCAGAAACCACGGTTCAGAGATGAAACTAGCATGTCTGTGACGCGGTTGAACCTGAATAAAGTACAAATGGAAGATGCCGGGGACTATCGCGTGGTAATTCGGAACAGACTGGGAGAGGTAACTGCCAAAGTGAAATTGATTGTGCAGGACAAGCCGTCCCCACCTCGTAACTTACTGCCAAAAGATGTGACCGAGAATTCGCTGGTACTCACGTGGGAGGCTCCGGAACAGCTTGGCGGAGCTGAAGGTGTAGTGGAATACGTGGTTGAATTCCGTGAGGCGTCAACGCGTTCAACTAAGCCCGTTGGCACTACACCGGACTTGGCGATGCCGGTTACCCAAGGATTGACCGTTGGCAAATCGTACATATTTTCTGTGGCCTGCAAGACTGAGGTGGGACAGTCGGACTTTGTGGAAGCCCAGCCAATTCTTATGAAATTAAGCTACGGTGAGTTAAAACGTCTGCACGACTGATGAGTTGGGTATATTATTTATCCCGCCTTCGGGCCGTCGTAGTCTAGTGGTTAGGACATTGCGTTGTGGCCGCAAGAACCCAGGTTCGAATCCTGGCGACGGCATCCATTTTCGTCCACTTCCGGCGGTATATGCTAGTAGTGGGCGGTAGTGGAACGGATACGCTTTGACCAGCCAGCACGATGCTCCACTAGTACTACGGCCCCTGGTGCACGAGAGTTTAAACGTGGGGCGACCAACTGAAGTTAGAAGCCAGGGTACCGCCGAGGGTTCTCACATCAGTAGGTCTTCGAAGCACATGCCCCAACAAATAAAACATGAAATTTCCATTGACTGGCTACAGGCCTTCTCGTATTTTGAATAACCATCCCAGTGAAAAGTGAGACGGCCCTCTTGTATCACATTCAGTGAGAGGACCGACAGAGATTCGAGGATGATTGGCTTGGTGTGCGGATTCGGGAGGGTCAATCGCCACCAGGGCTTGTCCGATAGCAACGCTAACGCTCTAAAAGTCCAACAGTTCCTCAAATGAAGGTTCATGTTTCCCAATTCGGCCATGTTCTGGGTCCGATGGCGCTACAAACACTCGCGCACAGGCAGAAGACAGATTCTTCACATTTTAACTTCATTCCGCAAATTGCATTAGGATAACCCTCTTATAATTGAGTGAAATCACTTAAGAATTGGTCAATTTTCGGTCGCCGTTTGGTTGGCTATTTTCACCAAAGGCTGTGGATCAGTCTTCGAAGTCAGCAAAAAGTATTTGAAATTTTCTGGGAGGAAGTGAAAATGGTACGTCCAAATTGATTATTGAAGTATGCTGCGGAACTGCAATCGACAAGACTGACTCCTGCTGCTTGCACATGCTCGCACCCTCAATAATGACTCTCCTGCAGTTCGGCGACGCGTCCTGACTGCACCTTCTAGCCACTGACAGCCATAGGTTGTTCGGTTGTTGAGCTTGGGTGAGTTTCGCCACTTTTGCTTGCCCGTGCTTACTCACCGTCGAATCAGCACTCGGTTTGTTGGAGTTCGACCGGTCTGTCTATCCTAGATTCCTAGGGGGGTCGAACGCATCGTACAGCCCTGATAGCCCTACTCAGTTGTGCCGAATCGCTGCGTGCCCCACACCCACGAACTCGAGTGAGAATGACGCTTGTCATTTCCCATGAAATGGCTCACGCGCAGGTGCGTGCGTGAACACATCCGCGCGAAAATGCAACGTCCCAATTGGATGATCGGAAAACTGAGTGAAATGCTCGGGCTTTGCGGAGTTAGTATGATCAGAGCGTAAGTCAATCGACGTTTCATCTGCTCTCACTTTGCTGCTGAACGAGAGTTTTGTAATTTGTGACGCGTCCCTGCCAGTACTCTGTATAGGAACTCGTTCTCAGATTTTCACCCAGCACTACCGGTTATGCTTTTTAACGGAATAAGTTTATACTCTAACATACGTCGATTGCTTAGGAGACAGCCTACCCGTATCAAACTTAAAAGGCTTCTGCAGGAGATCTAAGAAACTGATCTGTTATGGATAGGCAACATCCAAATGCGTGATCATTTTCCAGTCAAAATGACAACGGTACGGGATGCTCCGAATGGTAAGAGGTTTTCCTCACTTCGTCACGATAGACTGTTTGCACTTCATCGCGTATCCTACAGCCCGTCGACATGTGTCATTCAACAAAGGACTAAGTTTTATATTGCTGGTAGTGAATCTTTCGATTTATCACTTTGAATTTCCCCGATCTCATGATTACCCCCATAGATGTCCCATCGGCACCGACCAACGTCCGTGCATCTGTTAGCCCAACTCGTGCTGAACCCGAAGTACAAAGTGTTCATCTGATTTGGGACAGTCCACTAGTCGCGGATTCGGCACCGGCTGAATCACGGCCATCGCACTATCTGGTTGAGATGCGGGTTGCTGGTGGACGAACATGGCAGCCAGTGGCCACTTCCCAGACAATCACAAATCCCGAACTGACATTCCTGGCAAAAGAGGAATCAATGAGTCCTGAGAAACTTTACGAATTCAGAGTCTCTGCTGTGAACAAAGCTGGAACCAGTGAACCATCCAACCCATCAAATCAGGTTGAACTTGGTAAGTTTTCAATATGTTGATGTGCCCACCGCATTCGCTGACCAGAATGTGTGAGCTGAAATGAAATGTCCAGAGATTCGGCTACCTGTTTAAACTGTGCTGTGTTGTCTAAGCCAATGACTATTCCGTTTTGCTTCTTTATGTGTTTATGCAGGCGTTGCGCTGGAATTCGAAAGACCATTAGAGGATCTTGTGATAGCTGAAGTGAAACCAACTCCTTATCGATTGGACTGCGAGTTGTCGCGCAATCCAAGGACAGCTGTATCATGGACTAAGGACAAGAAGCCCTTCACTGTTCCTCCAAATGAAACCAGAGTCCGCTTTGTGAATGAGGGTACACTTCAAGGAATTGTCTTCGAACGTATCATGGACGCAGATGTGGGTGAATATGCCATTCAGGTTGAGCATCTATCGGGCCAGGCCAAAGTGGAAATCAAAGGCAGGTTACCTGAAGCCTGTTGAATGCAGGAATCCCATATTTGTGTTCCCCTCATATTACTTTCAGTTGATAGGCAACAATCTGTGTCCAGTCCGTTGCTACAGTTACATGAAGCCTATTTGTGGATGAGTAGCTAAATTTAGACATCAGTTGAGGTCTGTTTAGGTCAGTTATGACTTCTTATCTATAAACCACTACTTATAAAGCTGATGAGAATTGTTCAAAGAATTTTCAACCTCATAAGTAGTGTCATATCGAGAAAATCACTTTGATATTTTGGACATCGTTATAGCTGAAGTATGAGGCAGTCTTTGTGCGGCATATCCGGTCAAACAATACCATAAACTAGAGATTCAGTTAAGTTTCCCGTTAACACTAAATAAATTTGCTAATGACTGGATAACTTCGGTTCTGAAGTGTTTATCGTCGGCTGGAGTAGGGTGAGGTCAGTGGGGTCTAATGAAATAAAACAGTACGATTTCCGCCTCATTTTTCAGTTGGGACAATATTCAAGGTATCGAAGTGTGTTTTATCGCTATTAATAAGGTCAATGAGAACTTTCGACAGCCCACTTCCGGTTTCGCCGTTATTGGGACGCATGAGTAGTCCTAGTTCCCGAATCCTCATCAGTCTTATTTCCTACTTGAGCACCAAGCAGTGCGTGTGTTCCGATAAACTACGAATTATCGTTGTTATTATTACTTTTACCGTTAGAAGCGAGAGAATCGAATGGGATTCGCTGAGTCACCCGCCAACATTAACTTAAGTTGCAAACGAGTGTTCATCACAACATACGTATAGTTTGGAGTCCACGTAGGAAATAGGGTTGATGTTGAGGTTTCCGATGCGGAACTTTGGGTCACGCGTAGGTTTGACGGTCCCGAATATCAAACGGAAGAATTGGGTTCGAAAGTTTACGGTACTATGTACACAAGTAACCAGCATTACACAACAAACCTTAATTATCCACGTTGATGGCATCAAAAGGTTTGTAGGTTTGCCACTGACTAGCACAGCACAGCGTCAAAATCCACAGACCAGAAAGCGGTGAGCGGGTTGTTGGCTCGGTGGCGTGCGCTGCGATCATCCCTTCCGGTGCAAATCCCGTGATTCTGATTGGCGGTACGATCACACAGGCATTACGACAGGACAGGTCAGGGAAGACCCAGCAGACGGAGCACGAGCGCGGCATGGTCAGTGACACACACACACACACGCACTAGCATAGTGTCGGACGCGGCAACATTTGCTGCAAGGTGAGTGGTGGGTACGGGGGCCGTCACGGAACAAAACAGATGGAGATCAATAAGCACACGGGCGAAGTTAGCGAGTGAACGGGGGAAGAATCGTGATATTAGGTTGGATACAGTAGAGACTGCTTACTTTACGATCTTCAAGAAAGGCGAAACCGATAGTTGGCTGTCCAGAGCTTTCATTGACCTTAGGAAGAGTACAGATTTATAGTGGGATTGTTGAGTCGAGAAAAATCAGCAGTCAGTCCTCGATTTTTGCAGCTCCAGCGAAGGACCTGCGAAATGTGCTTGAAAACAAGAGTAAGGTATGCATTGACGAAATGAAATAGTTCAGAGCTATTCGACATTGGATCCTTATGCCATTTAGAAAAAGTACCAAAGTTCGGTATGATTTACTATCATTCCCAGAATAGACTTTTCCTCACGAATTTGACTAAAACCAATTTTAAATGGGATAATTACGACAAATTCCTTGATCTATGAGACAGCTATAAAGGGGTTGAACTCAGTAGTAGTGTCGGTCCTCTCACGAGGATAACTCTCCCTAGAGCAACCCAAGCAGTTGTTCACTAAGATTTGTCGTTTTAGGAGAAGAACACGGTAATTTGACTACCTCTTGTGTGAGATTCGTCATAACATATGGTTACTGCTTGCCACCCCAACAAAAAGGCTACGGTACATGCATATCTAGGATATCTTCAGTTCATCCTGCTGTGAGAACTGGAAAAGTGGTTGCTATGATTCACGGAATGTACTCATTAGCACTTTAATTTGATTTTGACGGGAGACTAGACTCAATACAACTGAATCTCTTGTTTAGGATGCTTGCCGAGGAGTTTTCAGTAACCCTATGAGTAGTGTATTTCGTCTAGACAATGAATCCTACAAGTTTATTTTATTCCCTAAGCGTTTTTCGGAGTCAGCATTTTCATTTGAGACTAACATGCAGCGACTCACCTAACTGCGCACCTATGGGGTCTCCTCGATTGTTGAAGAAACGTCTACAGACTAATTACTAATCTCGGCGTACAGATCAATGACCATGTGATCAATTTTCGGACTAAACTCTGCTTGGATAACTTTGCGTCGTTATGCACAGCCATTTTTATTGCGTCCACGAAATTCAAAGAGTAATTTGGATGATTTAGTACGGCGATTCTTACACAGCATGATGTCCACAATCAGGGTAACAAGTATGAGACTCTTCGAGTCCCCCTGAAGCTTCGGAATTCGACAGCAGAATGGTCGTAACCAAATTCTGCGCACTTGGATTGACTCCTTTGTGTTTCGGGTTATTCTCAATGCTGTCTTTTAATAACCCCAACCTTGTGTTGTTATCTTCCAGCTCCTCCAGCAGTGCTAGTTTCTGAAGCCTTCCAAGATCGGATCATACTCAAGGCTGGTTCGTCCAAAATACTCGAAGTTCCATTTGTCTCGACACCGAAACCCCAGGTCGATTGGACGTGGGCACCAAGTTCAAACCCAACGCAGGAACAGCGGCCCCGATTCAAGCCAGATATCGTAGCCGGATTGACGACGCTTCCACTTAGTCGTGTTAGTCGTGAGGATAGCGGTGCATATAAAGTTACGATTAAGAACGAATTAGGGCAAATCTCACAAGTGACTCATGTCACCGTTATTGGTAAACCGTCAGCACCACGAAAGCCCCGAGTCAGTGAAAACACTGGAGAGACTGTCGTTTTTGAATGGAACCCACCGGAAGACCTTGGTGGCTGTGATAGTCCTTTGGAGTATGTTGTGAGTGTACGTGATGCGAGTAAACGAGGAACTCAAGCAACAATCGTGGCTACGGTTACTGACCTTAAGCACACAATCGAAGGGCTACAAGTTGGTAAAGACTACGTATTTTCTGTCTTGGCGAGGAACGAGGTTGGAGATTCACAAGCTGCAGAAACTCAGCCAGTCACAGCGAAATTCGCCTTCGGTGAGTTGACTGTTCACATCTATCTTTGCGGCTAACCACATTTACTGTGCTCTTGTTGGTGAAAAGCTGGTCGGGTCGCGAGCAGTTTTTTTAGTTATTGCTATTCACTAGGTGGGTGGAGGGGAATCGAACACATGACTTTTTCGTTAACAGACTATTTCTAACAGGACCAGCATTGTTCAGTTTTTCAGGTTCCGACCGTATTTTCACCATAACCTCCGGACGAAAGCCAAGCTATTCATATCAAACATCCTGACTACTCATCAGTAGTCAGAGGATTGTTTGAATAGGTCAGAATTTTTTTCTTGCAACTCTTTGGATGGCCTTCTTGGCACTTCCCACTTCTCTTCAGGTGCAATTTTTGTGGTTCAAAAATCAATTTGACGCAACATTTATTTGTCTTAATGAAGGTTCCCTGTCATTCTGGAACTTGGAACCTTATTTGTCTTTTGTGTATTTTACGGGAGAAGGAATGACTAGAATGATGAGATTACGTCCCTTAGACGACTGGACGACTGGATTGCATCTTATTTACCACTCGCGTTCAAAACCTGTCCATGTCTTGTAACAAACTATTCATATTGTGTAGCTCCTCGCTTCTGCGAAGTGACTCCTTGAAGCCGACTCCTTTCCCTTGGGTAATTCAGTTTTCAGTCCATTCAAGATTCTCCATTTTACGCACTGAATTGTCACCAGCTGATTTCAGAGGCCTTCTGTTCTACCTCACAGACTTCAATGGTTTTTTAATGTACTTTGCTGTAATTTTCCTTTAGCGTGTGGAAACCTCTGACCGACGTCTAACTAGATTATGATGTAGCAAACTGTAAACTTTTTTTGATCTTATAAGATGTACCGGAAGCTCCCGGAAAACCGAATGTAACGGTAAAAGAAACCGGGAAGATTGCTCTTCACTGGGCAGCTCCTTCGTCGGATGGTGGATCCCCAATTGTTGCATACGAGGTTGAAAGTTTGTCAACCCGCCTACCTGTCCCGGGTCAACGTCGCACTTCATCCGTCGGAGCGAAACCAAAGTTTTCGACGGTGACAAGAGGAATCCAGTTCGCGCCAGACGTGCAACCAGAAGCGGAAATCGAAGGTTTGTCCCCTGATGTGCAGTATGAGTTCCGAGTTCGAGCTGTGAACAAGGCGGGTCCTGGAAGTTTCAGCCAGCCTAGTGACTCTTGTGTACCTTTGGTCAAAGGTGAGTCGCTTTGCAAACCAACCAGTATATTGTTAATCCCTTATGTAAGAATCTTGACATTGGTGACACTTCGTTCCCTATGAAAACTATCAGCATTGCAGCATGATTCAGTCCCTCCGGTTCGTTTTAAACAAAGGTTCTATCTGGCTGTCTATATTTGATATTATCTCATAAAACTACAGACAGTATCTGTTGCAAATAGCTATCTAATTAAACAGAAGACTGTATATTTGGAACAATAGTCTCAGTAGTTTAACTATGCCTTTCTAGTCTTCCGTGTCGTCAGTCAAAGCGTCCATAGGCAGTCTTTTCACAGTTGGATTGACTACACTCTCTTTTTTGGAATAAGGTCCTCGCGTGCCAAATAAACCAGGAACACCGTCCGCAGAAGCTCTAAGTGATTCCAGTGTCAAAGTTTCCTGGAGTCCTGTGACTGAAACGGAAGATTTTGGTCCAGCTGATGCATATCAAGTAGAACTGGATGAGGATGGAGAAGGTGATTGGAAAGCTGTCGGGACAACCACCACACCAGATGCGAGCGAATTTGTGGTACACAAACTGGACAATTCGAAGCGCTATCTGTTCCGAGTACGAGGTGTGAATAAGGAAGGCGTTGGGGAACCGTCCAAGCCTTCCAACCAGATTTACCTGAAGAAAGGTCAGTTCCCTGTCTTGTTTTGTTATGATCGAGCCGTATCATACAATCCCCAGTCCAGAACAGAATTGGTGTCCGTTCCCAAACACGTCGTCTTTAAATAGTAGATTCTGAGATATTTGTGTTCTGGTCGAATATAGAACAATAAATCGGCATAAACAGCAATAGTTTGTTTTATTTCCACATCGCGAATTCAGCCTTTGGTCTAGTGACGCTGGTGAAGTCAATGAAAAACCATAACAGTTGAAATTTTTCGTATCTAATAGTATAACCTCTTTCAAGTCTGTTTCCACGCTACTGGGTGGAAACTTACCATTCGTGCTTGCTTCTTTCCAATAGACGCTCCACTTGTAATTACAAAAGAGCTCGAATCAGTTCTGGCTGGTTCCCTCCCGGAAGTGGTGTCCTTCGAATGTGGCATTTCAAAAGCAGCCCAAAAAGTCCAATGGTTCCACAACGGCAAGCGTTTGGATGCTGCGCAGATACGTAAATACAGGATTACAGACGACGTGCTATCTCAGCGACTTGAAATACTCAAGGTCACACCTGAAGATATTGGTGAATACTCAATCAAGGTGGACAAACTTGAATCGAAGGCTACGTTTGCCTTGGAACGTAAGTTCGAACTACATGAGTATTGATTTCCGCTGAAACTAATCCACTCTGACCGATTTCTGTCCTTAGGCATTAAGATTTTATCCAGTATGTCGACTGTTCTCAAACGCTGAATTCGTCCTGAGGATGAACTTGGTACTATATCATAAGTATGTAGCTAAAGCTATCCCGTATGATCTTAAACTGCCAGTCCCAGTTGTACAATGGACTGAATGATGATGATGATGATGATGATGCAACAGCGAACTAACTGTCGATCTTTTGTACCATCAACTCTTATAAGACTCGATTAAGTCATCGTCTGTTCACAATTCACTTTCCAGTTGCTCCACGGCTGTGCCTCCCGGAGAATTTCGAAAACACAATTGTTCTCAATCAGGGTGCCAGCCGCACCGTTGAGATCCCCTTCATGGCCGCTCCTAAGGTTGACCAGATTGACTGGTATTGGAACGGAAATCGTATACTTCCGGATGGGAGCAAACGTGCTGTGCCTCGCAATGATATGCTGGGTAAAGCAGCTATCGTGTTCACGAAGGTGGAACGTACAGATGCTGGAGTGTATGAGGCAGCAATTAGGAATAAATTTGGAGAGGCCAAGGCTTTGATCACACTGAAAGTATTATCAGGCCCTGGTCCTGTGCGTGCACTGGAGGCCAACGTGGAATCAGCGACAGAACTTGTACTGCTCTGGAAGCCACCGGCAGAGGGTGACGATGGTGGAAGCCCTGTGACATCGTATCGGGTTGAACAGCGATTGGTTGCACCTGCTCCTGGTGCCACCGCAAGGAGTTACGCCCGAGAGTGGAGTTTAGTCACCACTGTGGACGCGTCATCAAAGATCCCTGAGGACGATATGTTTGTGTGTCGTCTGGATAAACTGATTCCTGAAACTACTTACTCTTTCGGAGTGAGTGCCGTGAATGCGATCGATACTGGCGTACGAACAGAAACCCCCGAAGGCATTTTCATGAAATGTCCACATGGTATGTTGCCCACACCTGTCGTAACTAAATTTGCTTTTCAAAGTGTTGCCATTAATTGATAGAGGTGAGGAGATCTGATACTTTCCGATAGAGCTTTCATCCTGTCAGTGAAGCCAATCTATAGTGAGAAGCACTGTACAGCTGTTTCATCCTTTTTGGGACTAATTATCAGCAGTGCGCATCTCACGAAACTCAGAGAGTTTCGAACGCGCGACCTTCCGGCCAGTGGCTGAACACTTAGACTTTTGGCCTCGAGCGGCTGATCGATAGTCCGATTATCTCTCACCACCATTAACACGGGACTTTAATAAGATGTCAGAGGGGTATCAGTTCATTCGCAATCGTCAAATCACCATCAATCATCACACTCTTACCTTTTGCTTTCTGCATTTCTACGGTGAATAACCTGCTCCCCTATTTCGCATGTTGATTAGCAATTACTCCAAGCTATGGTAGTATTCTTTGGCATCAACAGCCAACTTCGGACCAATTCCAAATTCCACACCAGTAGCCTAGCCCTCCTTTCTTAAATGGTTTTGCCCATATACGGACCACCATCTCATGAGTACCGTTTTTGAATTCCTTAATATTCCTCCCCCCTCTAACCTAAGTGGAACAAGTCACTTTCAGACAAAGGCCGCTCAACCTTGAGCAAGGTATCATTCATCCAGAAAAGTACACCACGCCAGGTATCATCAATACGTTTTAATATTATTACTCCTTTACTGATAGCTGTTTCCTGGGTGTTGGTCATTTTTCTTCTGTTTCCATTTGCACCAATATCGTATCAGGCTTCGTTTTTAGGGTGCAGCTCTTTTCCTATGTGGTCTGTATTCAATATACCCCATTTGCATGGCCGTATGCCTGAAAAGAGCTGATGAGTTCAAGTACAATTTTCAGCATTTCTGAAGTACATCGGTATCCAGAGACAACTTTTGCTGGTCAATCTGAGGTTGTAACGTGACAAGCAAGCAATTTATATTGTTCCTATGACAAATACTCACACGAAGGCATTCATCTATGTCATAGTTGTCACATTTTCGCAACCGCTGCTTCACTGAAGTCGAGTGAATAAAATTAGATGGAGTTTGACAGTGTGTAGTAGGGAGTAATGGGATGTGTGCACGGACATTTTGCGGGGGCATCTTTGGATCGGATTAGAAATGGTTCAGTCATTGATCGAATTCACACATTAGGAAATCGAGAAGCAAAATGGGAGGCTGTTTTCCGAGGTACGACCTCTATAAACAGTTGCAGCTTTTGTTTTTAGTGTGGGTAGATTTTGGAATTTTCAGTGGAGTCTTCGTCCTGTTAGCGAGGCCAATCTGTGCTGAAATGCCGAGCTGCACAGCTTTTTCATCCTTACTGGGACTCATCAACAGTGCGCGTCCCATGAAACCCAAGGGAGTTTCGAACCAGCAAACTCCCGGTTAGTAGTTAAACAGCAGCACTTGGCGGTCCAACCACTCACCAACCCCGTTGTTTGCAAATAGTCTTCAAAATTTTCACTTGTCACAGCCATTCATACGTAGGTCGGCTATCGTTAGTGGAAGTCACAACCTGTTGAAACGTTGCAGACTTCCCAAAATGAGACCAGCTGTCGTTCATCGACTGCAGTATTGTGAAAGTTGAATTACTCTGACCTTAGGATTACACTGTAGACAGAAATGCAACAGAGATTTTTTAAGAAGGAATGATAACCTGGGGGACGCATAAGGGAGTTGGCACATTCTACTTCCCATTTGATGTAAGATCTGTGCATTCAGGCCTAAAGGTTTGTTTACGTTGCGATACAGCACGCAGTGGGGTTTGTAAACGATTATCCGATGAATATTACAGACGCAGTATACCGATTGATGGGGTCGACCGATAATTCCAGCTTCTCCCGAAACATTCTTCCCGAAGTAGTTTCTCCTATTCAGCAGTCACTCACCAAAGCCACATCTATCTCATATTTTGGTTCAACTTACAAGCTGATGTTCGCCTGAATCTCTACTTACCGTATTTCAGCGGTCGTTTCCTAGATATTCACAGTAGCCTGGTCAGCAGTAACCTGTTTTTGCTTACCTACCCGGCTGTATGCAGCAAGTTAGGCGACCCGGCTGATGGCACCACGCGACGGCCAATATGGCATGAGGTTATTTGGGTATGTGTGTGTAAGTCATGGTTGTACGCGGGCTGGGATACTGCCAGGGCGCCCACACCTAGACGGGCGGACGATTAGGGTCTTCAACCAAAGCCTTTGGCTTAAAAGCCTGACCGCAGGGCAGTGGTGTTTGGTGGGAAATGCAAGTGCATTTCAATTTTTACAGAACAAGTCGCCACACATTTTTCAACCCCCAACCTGGAGAGCCAGGAGACTGTTCGCCAGACCCCTAACCATTGACCAACCTGATGTGAAAGACTCTGCGAGTGTCGCACGGACACCCCCCTCCCAGTATAGCTCAATGGGTACGCAAACCGTCACATTACGTTAAGGTCCAGTTTCTTCGTGACCGCAGCGAAGCATCAGTGTTGAACACTGATGTCATGCTGCCGATGATGATGATGATATCGTAAATTTGCATACTGTAACTTCACTCTAGGGTAAATAAAGCTTCACACGATCTGACTTTACTTTACTTGACGTCACTCGACTTATCACATGACCTGTTTATTTTAATTCCATCGTCCTTCAAACGAATAAGTACGGAGCCATTATTATTCCTACATTTAGACGACAATTGGATATGTCCAAGTAAAGGATTACGTCCTCTAGTGTGCTGGTCGCAAGCAATCCTGCCTATTGGTCCCCCGTCTGCCTTAAAACTCGGTCGACCTGCTAAGCTACTCATCTGAATTAACAAAGCTATTGTGTCAAAAGCGAAACGTTGTCCAGCCGTAAATCCACCGTCTGTTTGCTAAACCTTTCTTCACAGGTTACATCCTCCGGCTATCTTAGATTCTTCCCTTCGAACGATCACCTTTAACCAACGTGTATCTATTTCAAACCAACGACTTTCAGAACTGATGATATAGTCTGCGTAGGCTGGCAGCTTTTTGGGATGGTTCATATCATTTTATGCACCCTATTAGTATTGGGGTTTAAAATGACAGACAGTGAAATGTCCGAAACGGAAATGACCGTGGGTAGGGATTTCCGAGAGTCTTCCGTGTTCTGCTGAGAAATCGAATCTGTCGATCCGTCAGTCAGTTGCTTCATGTCTATTTTAACTCCGCACCTGGTGGAAGATAAGCGCGTATATTAGTAAACTGGGATGAAGAAGCAATTTCTTTGCCGCATAATGTCGACTGAACTGGAGCTACATCTTTTTGTTGCATTCTGCGCTGGCTGAGCTAAGAAGCATGGCGTGCAGAGTAGTCCTCACTCCGCAATAAAAAACTCTTCCGCTGGTGGGATCTGGTTCGGATCTATAGCATTTTGTGTTGACAGATCAGTGTGTCCAAAATGTCTGCCGCGTTCGCTTAAACGTATTGACAAACCATTTTGCCTGTTCGTTTGACTGAGGCTGGTACGGTCGGACGTATTCGATAGTATCGTATGTGCAAAACCCATTGCAAACTCTAAGTGTAAACCCTCGCTTTCTGTCAGTCGCCATCTGTCTTACGCTGCAATGGGAGATCTTTGACTGTTTCAGCTGGACCTGCATCTTTTATCGCTGGAAGTTCACTCACAGACGTGTGAAACATATGTCGAACATCTGAATCTGTAGTGATAGGTGGCATAACCGAATCTTGATCTGGTGTTCTAGTCGTGAAATCAGCTGTCGATCTCGATAGCGCATCAGCCTGCCCGAAACATGATGTCCTTTGAACCTCTGTTAAAAGTTGCATGTGATAAATGTGGAAACTCATCTCTGACTCCAATTTGTTGTGATACCAGAGACTGATTGATCGTCACTGTACAATGTAAAATACAACCATGATATAGCTTATAAAACTTTCTGACTGTAAACTTGTGGGCTTGTTCTTTTTGATCCTGGCAAGACAAGTGACTAAACTATTACGAAAACAAGATCACACATGCACTCGGTTCCCAAGGAACTTTGTCCCAGCATAAAGACGACTTCCAGATAAGATTACTCGTAGTGTTCCACAAGGTTGGTCTTTAAATCGGGGGAATGGCTGTACTTGAAAATGGGTAGGACTGAAAGCCATTATCCTAAAAGCTTTCGAATATATACTGCTCTAACCATCTGTTCTCAAGTGCATGAAATCGATATTTCTCAAACAATGTCAGTGATAAAACTATATTTTTTTATGCTGTCTGGACACAAGTTAGAGCTGATTTATTTCCCTCCAGAATGTAAGCAAAGCTGGGGCTGTGATGTTTCTAGTCATTTGTAATTCTTTACAACAAATGTTTGTGGTTCTTTTCTCTGTACAGATAAACCAGAAAGTCCCACGGACATTCGTGCAAAGCCGCTGGATCTGCACACCGTTCAGCTCGAGTACACTCTTCCGAGGACTTCAGACGCTGCCCCCATCACCGAAATATTGGTGGAATATCGTCCCAAGGGGCAATCGAGGTAGATTTGTTTTTTTAAACTCAATGATTTACTGAATCTGTGAGTCGGACAAAGTATATCTACGTTCTTCCATACTTTAGGTGGTTATCCCTGACTGTTCCGGTCGCCAACACAGCGACAGTTTCCAAACTGGAGCCTGGGACCGAGTATGAGTTTCGTGTATCGTGCTCAAACGTCGCTGGTGCTGGCCAGCCTTCAAGGGTTGTGAAAGCACATACAATGGAAGCTCCAAGTAAGTCATGCTGCTTCCCTTGTGTGCACAGTGTAATAACCATGGTATGACTACAGTTTGCTGTTTTTTTTTTTCGGACGTGGATAGCTGTAGTTTGCTGCATGAATATCTAGTCCAAACAAAAGTCGCTTGTCTGGTCGGTCACCGTCCGCATTGCATCGAAATGCCACATTTTTCTTCAAGCTAATTTATTTCAACTTGCCAGTCAGCTTCAGTAGCCGTGCAGAATCCGGGCCAATATAACAGTTTCTACAGGGTTAGCTTTCGTTGTTGATTGACTTAACACAAACCGCAAGCAGCGAATACAGAAGAAATGAAACACTGGAAACGTCCGGAAAAGTCGTCAGACAAATAGACAGGAGATAAATGGAAAAAGTCCAGCAGGCGCGCACGATTCATATTGTGGCGTAGGTTGTCCGGTAAACGAGATTCAAGTAGTGCTGTGGGTGTGGAGCTGATCAGCGTGTGCACCTTGTCACTAACGTGGGTACGCAAGTATGCGGTTTGAAACTCGCATGTCCTGTTTTGTGGCGCCTCACCGTCGAGACAATATTGTGGGGAAGCCATTGTGGTGCACAGCGCTCCCCCCAACAAGCAGTGCATCTCATTGCTGACTGGGATGCTGTTGAATACTGGGTTGCCTTTTCGAAATGCTTTTTCGCTAACCAGCAAAATAAATGGATGTTTTTTCAACAATACATGCAAACTGGTCATTGCTTACTTTCGAACAATCTGACGAGTTTCTCCCAGGAACCAACAGACAACCTTTGCACTGCTCATTCCAGTGAGGTACATCACAGACGAGTCTCCCGAAAATTCGTTTACACCACTTAGCACTCAAGCAAGTGGTTTCATCGCCCGTTACCGGACGCGTTACCGGATTTATGGAATGAATGTACTTATCACCAAGTGAGACTGTGCTACAGCCTAATGCAGCCCATGCATACAGTCAACCGGTGGTGTGATGACCAAAGGCCTCCACCACTCGTGTGAACACGCATTACGGGCACCGTGTGCGTCCGTTTAAGCGGACATGGTCACACAGCCCACCCGTTCGGCCGCCTGTTGGTTTGACAGCCAAACGGCATTCGTTGAACGCATGCACAAAAACTTCAGTTCTCCCGATATAAGCAAATTTGCAAAGGCATTGCCAACTCGCCTGCCCAGCCAGTCAGCGATCTGGAGCTACACTTACCCTTTTCAACGCACGCCTTACTGGCATTGAGGGAGAATGCACTTTCCACCAAACAAAGAATACATCAAACTCAGCTCACACGTGCATCCAAGCTATCCTGAAGGCAAATAAGTTTCCGAATGTACACACCATAGGAGTCAAACCATAAGAACGTCTTCCACCCATTAAGTAGAAGATCAGTTACAAAATAAGCGCACCCGTTAAGTTAACTGCCATCTTGAAAGCTGAGCAACCTTCCTTCAAAGTGAATAGGCCTCTGCTGTGCATTCGATAATCATGGCCGATACGCATAACCGACAGCGGAACAGCTAGAGTGAGTTTACCCAGTTAACTTCGTTCGCGGATCAGTTGGCATTCCCCTCTGGAAGCATGTTTCCGTTTTGTTCTGTTGGTCCTTTACAGTTTTGCTTGAACATCTTCTGATGAAGCGTGACGAATATCTGCTTAGCTACGATCAAACCTAGATTATAACTTGGATAGTGATGAAAAAGCACATAATATATGATCCTTATGAGAATTTCTTGTTGCGTTCTGAAAGGCTTTTGTGTATTGAGGGAGTATTCCACATGGGATATATTCTGAAATATTTTGAAAATATTTCGAAATAAATATTCTGAAATATTCGAATCCCCTCCAAAAAGTGTTACACGTTAGGAGCTTGCTTACTACCGTATTCATGTAAGGAAATACTGACCATGCAGTGGAATCACCTTAGGACTGGTCCTCTCAACAACCCCTGTGAATGAAAACAGGGGAAATCTAATTTAGTGAAACTTAGTGGGTAGGGCAAAAGTGCTCTCAGACTGCGGTGCAGTCGGGCACAAAACAAGAAGGTCGACAAAGAATCACCCATTATGTGGGACGGCCCCGGTCACCTGACTTCTACGTGAGCGGATAGTAAGTCAGGCTTCCGCCCTACTTCTGGGTTTCACTTCCTTTCGAATTAGCTCTTTCTATCCGAAAATGCGGCCAAAATGAAAACAGGCACAAAATGTGGGGAACAGACAGGTGGAGTGACCTTGAGTTAACTGAGAGATTCAAGCTCTCACCTATCCGTCACATGAACAATGAGCCAAAGTCCCCATGGAGCAGAATAGAGAAAACAGGAACGATAGTAGACCGGAAAATACGAAGGTCTGACTGCCCATCGGTAACCTGAGTGAATATAAAAGCTGAACATTTTGGTTACAGTGTGGAACCAACAAGCATATTATCAAACGTATTCGCACTCTTTTGTGTTTGATGTTATTATGTTTACCCTATAATTAGTCAGTCACAAGTGACTAGAGAGCCAGGAAACGTTTTACACATTTGACCAGTGAGCATTGAAGGTCACTATACACATGAGCCTATTAACACCCCAGCCATTACGACAATGACAAATTTTCACTTTTCTTTTCTGGTGAACACAGCACATGTGTCGAATGCTTACCAGAGTAAATTAGGGTTTTCAAGGCACTCAGGTTACTCTAAGGTAAAATCTCTTGCGATATTCTTTGACTGGTTGCAGGAGTACGGCAATTACCGTGCCAACGTACTGGATGACTTGCCCTTGAGTCACGGGCTACTCGGATAAACCAAATTTCCGTGGGTCATCCGAGTAAGATCTGACAAGATCTGCTAAGTCCATCGAGTGTCAGACTAACATAAAGTACGTCCCCATTTCCATAGATCCACAAAAACTTCGATAATGAAGTCTCTCGTTACGTTTCTGTACCAGGCAACTTAGTGCACTCTGATTTCCTGTGAATGGAAAAGACTGACACTTTCGAAAGTGACAACCGAAGTGCTGGATTATCTTCAAATCCAACAGTCAGTATTCTGGTTTTGAATTGAGTTAATTGGCTCTTTACACGAGTAGCGAAGCGTCGGTTTTCGATGCTAGCATTGTCCGCAGTGGTTAGGTAGCTACTCAAACAGTTAGACACTACCTCTGGCTTTGCCTGTCTTGATGTATAGTAGTAGACAAACTTTGATGTTTTCTAACTGGAACTTTAACTACTGCAGAACCACCTGGACCACCAAAACTGTTCGAAATTTTACCTGCTGCATTGGATCAATTGATTGTCAAATGGAAGGCCCCCGAAGAAGATGGCGGAGTTCCTGTCACGGCGTATGAGATTGAGATCACCGACGCCACGGGACTAGAGCTATGGAATACGGTCCACACGCATCCCGTAAGCCGAACAGATAGCGAGCCTTTCGAAGCAACCATTGGGAAACTGGACGATACAAAAGCGTATAAGGTTCGCGTGGTTGCGACAAACAGCATTGGTCGGGGTGAACCATCAATTCCTTCCAAATCGGTCGCCCCAGGTAGGTTTCTCCCTAGTATGAACCGTTGAATACAATGTTTAAAGCGCGCAGTAAACCAGTACTGAGACACCGAAGGTATCTGATGTGTGGTATATTTTTGCGTCTCGCAAATGGTTTCGTCCAGTACCTATCACCTAAAGCATTACATTTCCTCTGCACGACACCAGGTGAAGAAGTTGGGATCGTTCGGCCATTGACCGACATATGTTATGATCAAATCCCTGGCACTGGTGTTAGTGCGGATCTAGAATGTGAACTAACACACCCGAATTGTCGCGTTCAGTGGTTACGCGGAGGAAGACCAATTCAACTAGGACGAAAATATGACTTCACTCCAGAAGGATGTGTTTATCGTTTGAGTATCCGGGATGTCACGGTGGACGATTTTGATGTATACCAATTGACGTACAAGAAACTGAAAACAGAAGCGTCGGTCGGGGCAAAAAGTGAGTCTTTGCGTTTGAGGGTACGGTATCATAACAATTTTCTTGCGTGCTTTATCATTCAAGCGTTGTGTTTAGGGCTTGACAACTGTTTTTTATTACACCCAAACATACGTAGTTTAAGTAGATATTTTTCCGATCAGTAGTCGATCTGAGCAAGGCCCAAGGTACTGAGGTGTTGTGGTGTAATTTTGTATTGAGTGTGGATTTATCCTCTTGGAGAAAATACCCAAAAGATCGCTGGTTGCGGCAACTATTGGTGGCGCAGAGCCTTCCCCGGGAAACGGAGCCTTCGATCCAGACTATGCAGATGGTGGTCTTGTTTGGAGAAGTTCTCCAGGCTTGGATAAATTTAATCTAGCCTGCAGCTTTCATCACTCACGTATGTTGGGTTAGTG
Organism: Opisthorchis felineus; assembly: GCA_004794785.1. Classification (NCBI taxonomy): domain Eukaryota; kingdom Metazoa; phylum Platyhelminthes; class Trematoda; order Opisthorchiida; family Opisthorchiidae; genus Opisthorchis; species Opisthorchis felineus. Next base: position 1,034,692 of record SJOL01006198.1, read on the forward strand.
CATCCATGGCCTTCAGTCGCAAGTCTTTTGAATCTCGTGGTCAAACAGCTTGAGGTTGTGAGTTGATTTACCTACCTCGGGAGCGAAGACAGGGAATATAACATACGAAGTGGGATCCTGAGTAGTGAAAATAGCGGCGGCAACATCTGTCGCAAAGGCACGACATAAATCCTTTCGTAAATGGATGAGTATATTGTACATTAGTCAGATCAGTTTGCTCATCGTGCGTGGAAGATATGTAACAACTGTTCACATTTTACCATCGCTGTTTGCGCAACAGTACCGGAGTTTGGTAGAAGAAAAACTTGTGTAATGCAGAATCACCTCGTCGCGTTACAGCTGAAGGAAAGGACCCAGAAATATTCGCCTCAAGCAGCTCTTCTGGCCTGGAGACGTCTCAAGAGTACAACCGCGCCGATTTTCCAGAGACGCTTTGTTTAACCTGTCCGCTCTGCACTGGAGAAGACTCGTACAGATTAATCAACAGCATGGAGGACTAATTAAAAAAATAACACAATGTCTCCTCAGTGATGTTGACTCAGTTCCTTGGCTGATATGGCACAGAACCGAGCCTATTGGCGAGCCTGTTGTTCTTCTCTAATTTGATTTTTTCCACTTTTTGTATCATTTTTTATAGTACTGATCTTATGTACTATCATTTGTCATGATAGAGTGAACATTTTGAGCGAAATTTACAGCGATATATTTCGCAAGGACAAGCTGTGAATAGCCGGCACCGTGTTTGGATTGATGCATTGTCGGCCTATGTGGCCCTCAATCAGAGTAGGCGACACAACTGCATTGAATGTTGGGTCACATGCAGTCGTCGCATGTCAAATGCAACCGTGCAACAATGCAAACAGGAACGTGACCTGACGACAAGTGTAAGCAAACGCGTATTGTGCACGTATCTGAGTGAGCGCCTTCTGAGCATCGCTATGACTATGCTGTTTTAAGTACCTAAGCCTAGTCAAAACCATTGCCAAGAGATGATGCGGAAAGCCTTTCGTCGGGGGGATTGGAGTTTGTCAGTTTACAACGAGATGATGAGCCATTACTGACTTTCAGATTTGTCTTGCACACTCGATAAATTATCAGCCTGATCCCTGCAGCTTGTCACTCACATGCGGCCGTAAACCTTATAGAAAGCTCTGAGTTTAGTAAAACCAGGCCATTTAGAGTCTTGTCCTCTAGGTGCCGGTGAACGCCGCCGTCGCCCCCTCATTTTATATCCATCAGCCGAACGGTTGAAATAGTACATAGCAATATAAAAGTTTAGACGTAATACATTACTCATAAGGTTGCTGAAAATTCTTCGACAGCGCACGACCGGTTTTGCCATTCTTGGGGCTCTTCAGAAAGGCTCAGTTTCCGAGTTTCCGTCCCAAATTGCACAAAGTTAGCTTAAAACATCATCAAAGAGAGATTCAACTGGGTTCCAGGTGAGTCTTCCGCAAAACCAAATTGGTTTGCAAATGAGTGTATTTCGCTAATGTAAAAGTTTGTGATGTAGATCCCTCTGAAGAGAAATCACTGTTTTTGCCAGTATGCAACACTGTTCCCTGACAGATACGATTTATTGTGCATCCCTCTAAAAAGAGACTGACAACCAGAAGACCAACTTTACTGTTCTTCGATGTTTTCTGTCTTGAGAGCACCGGCGTACACCAAGATAAGTGGCCAACGCAATGGCTGGATCTGATGAACGAATTCTAGCTTGTGAATACCAGGCTGGCTATCGCTCTGAGACGCCCAACATGCAAACCATCTTGATATTGATATCTTTTTCTGCTAATTACGATGTTGGAAGCGAAATAAGCAAAAATATAAGTTTGTCCACTATTCGCGACAGGGTTCACATATTTCCTTTTGCAATCAGAATTTTTACTGCGGAATTTTGACCTTGGATCTTAGCCGATTATCGTTTTGAACTGTCACTCACAAGATCCCACTCTAATGGGACAGTGCAACAATGAAAGTCTTTTCAAGCCTTGTTCTAGGCAAAATAATCACATCCTTTTAATGAACTAACACTCAGTATGGAGCATATCTTCATAGACAAACCCTTTGCTGTAAAACAGTTCTACCCTAGTAACGGTACAAATGTGTTGGCAATAAGTGGGTTTAGACCACCCCTTTCTGTTTACATGCACTGAAGATCTACTATCTACATATCCATTGCAGTAACCAAAATGACGACTACCTGGATGGTGTGCGCACAACAAATCAAATCGGCCTTCCGATAAACCATACAACCATGTTAATTGATCACAAATACCCATGCGAGGTGACACATCTCTGTCGCCCCTCACCACCCTTCCAGCTTTGCTCATTCACATCCCCTAAACCTTTCATTGTCTCCCGAGGGAGCAATGTTGCTGTTCGTCGAGAAGTGCTGAATTAATTGACAACTACCACAAAATATGGATCGTCGCCGTTCTCTGTGTGCTTTTTTTGAGTTCAGCCTGCCATGCCTTCCGCAAATAATATGTATGAATCCACCATGTGATGAACAGGATTGCAGCTTAAGTCATGAGTTCGGATTGCATGGCCAAGCTTAATCAGTAGACAACCGAAAGTTTCATGGACACTTTCTGTTTTTATGTTTATCATCCTCCATCTAGTTCCTCCGGCCTTAAGGGAAGATGTGGAAATGAGTAGTGTGCGTCAAGTTGCTATTGGTTCTAACTTCGTACTTGAGGTCCCCTTCAAAGCCTACCCTAAGCCAACCGTCAGATGGCTTGCACAAGGTGTTACCGTAACCGACTCTACCAAACGCTATCGTGTTGACACCGTCGCTGGGCTTACCTCATTGTCCATACAACGGGTTCAGCGGGATGATGAAGGCGAATTGTGTGTTTTGATTGAAAACGAACATGGTAAACTTACGTGGAAATGTAACCTGGCAGTTCTGGGTAAGTACTTGTTTATAACCTTTGAACGCAATGTCTGTGCAGCCATGGTGAAAGTAGTTATATGGTCGAATTGTCGTTGTTGGCTCAGTTTTTCTGCCTGTAGAAGTCAAGTAATTTACTGCTCATGTCCAGCCGAAGAAATGAATTTGTTTAAGTTGCTCCTCTTCAGAGCCGGACGGAATCGTTCTTTTCATATAAGTGCAACAACATGACATTCCCACAGTGCAAGGGAAAGTGGACCAGATTATCCCGTTCTTTTTTCGGGTGGGGAGGGGGACTGTAGCCTTTCGAGAGTGTTCCTGAGCTCTCACTATAATAGATATTTCTCACTGTAGTCTACTCATGCTTGTTCATTGGTAGTTACTAAAACGCTGCTCACTTGCGTTCGTGGTCGACTAAACATTGAACCTTTGGTGAAAGTTATATTGGAGATATTTGATAGGATCGAAATCGTTTTTTTCCTCAGCCAAATTTTGGGTTTTCCCTTCCTACTTTGATCCCTAATAGTATGTATTTTATTTTTATCTGATGCTCATGTCACCATCTTTCTTGAACTTTTCTTCAAACAGACAAACCGGGGCCAGTTGAACGACTCACAGCTGATGTGGCCGCGTCTAACACTGAGATACTTGTCAGCTGGAAGCCACCGCGAAGTGATGGAAGCAGTCCAATCTTGAGGTACGAATTGGAGTTTCGAAACCCGAAGCGACGTGTATGGCAGTTGGTGAAAACCGGTCCACAAGACGATGATGATCTGCTTTGCATTCCACCAGATACGCTTGAGTTCGCCTTACCTTCGAGTGACAAAGAGACCGCAAACTCATTAGCCAGTGGGACAGAGTATCTGTTCCGCGTGGTTGCGGTGAATGCTGTCGGCAAGAGTGAACCGGTCGATACCCGAACACCGGTCAAAGCTCCACACAGACCAAGTGCGTTTTTAATCTTCCCGTCCCAGTCTGAAAAGCATGCTAAACTGTTTTTAATGACTTACGTTGTTTGTATGATCAAACTGCCAAGCATAAGCCAACGAGAACATCCCCTTTTCTATGCATGTTTGAAGTGCGGATGTCTGTAATTTTTTCGGGTAATTTTTAGCTTGAGTTCGCTTTAAAACTTCCGCTTCTTTTGTACTTCATCCACAGAACCACCAAAGCTGAAATATGACGTACTACTAGAAACATCACGTCTTAACGCTGGTCAGAAGCATTTTATCCCCGTGACTGTGGAAGGCACACCAGTGCCCAAGGTAACATGGTTGTTTACACCAGACGAGAAGGCAGCTGAGCCGAGTGAATTGTTGCCTCAAGAAGTTCAAGCTGATGTCGGTACGGCTGAAAAGGATAAACCCATCAAGGTCTCATTGAACATCAAAAAGGCTACTCGGAAGGTTCAAGGAATGTACACCATTGTGGCTACAAATAGCGGAGGAGAAGCACGCGCACAGTTCCAAGTATCAGTTTCCGGTAAATTTGCCTTCATAGAATTGAGTGTGTTTGTCCTTGAAGTCGATCCGTCTGTTTCACTCGTCATTTGATATCCCAGGATGCGTTTGCGTTGTGCTGCGGTCGATAGCAGCACCACCGCTCTTGTGACAAGATCGGTTGTTTGAACAGCTTGTTGAAAACTACATCGTTTATTGATTGGCCGTTCGTGTGCTTGACCATCGATTTATGTTTGGATGGAAAAGTTGGTTAGCGAACCTGTTAGCCACCATATCCGTTCAGTTTATCACCAGCTACAGCCTGCTGCATTTGCTTCGTAGGTTTTTCAGGACCTGTTTGCAGTCGTCTATTGGTTGATACCACCGGGGTAGACCAGCCTATAAAGTGTACTAACGGGGTCTGACTGTGCACTTAAGGAACTAAATAGGAGAGTGATATACAACTATCGCAATCCTATAGAAAAAATATCTTTTACTATTCACACCATCTCACCTTTGACACTTCTTTTTTGTAGATGTTCCTTCCGCACCACTTAATTTGGCCGCTGCGTGCTCGAGTAAATCCTCTGTGCGCCTTACTTGGTCGCCGCCGGCGGACACCGGAGGTCAGAAACTCACCAACTACGTGCTAGAACAGGCTGAGACACAAAACGCTTATGCGAGTCCATCTGATGTAGCACTTTGGCAGCCTGTCAGCAGTAGCCTACCTGTCACAGAGGTGACCGATAGTGAAAATGTGTGCACTTACGAGGTCTCCCGATTGACTACTGGAAAGCGCATGTTCTTCCGCGTGGCAGCGCAGAATAAACTCGGAGTTGGAGCTTTCACCAGCATTCCCGAGCCTATCCAAGTGGTCTCACCACACAGTGAGTTTTCCCAACCCCAAAGGTTGCTGTTTCCTAATTTGTCGGAGCACACGGATGGTTGATTAGTGGCTTCCCCAGGAGCCATCAGATCAGTATAGCGTGGGATTTATCACCAAATTGTATTTTATTCCTCAGTTAAGCAACATCACAACTCATTTTAGACAACGGTTTTCTGAGGTTGGGTGTACTATGTTTAAAATCTCCACAGCTAACCCGCGCTTTAGCTTCCTGGCTCTAGACGATGGAAATCCCATGTCTAGTGTTCACTACTGTTTTGCGACGTTTTTGGAGGAAGGTGGAATTTGACTACGTTGGGCTACCGAATTGCAAGAGATTTCAAGAGGTTCCTTCCGACTTTTCATTAATGATCGACAGGTTTCCTAATGCGATTTTAGGCGTGAAGTCTGACTATAAACGATTTTTTCATGCGTCTTTTATTTTTATAGATCTCCCTGGACCGCCTCGAAACCTTCATGCTGCGGCAGACAAGGACGGACAGGTTTTGCTTGAATGGAGCACACCACAAAGTGATGGCGGATCAAAGATTATCAACTACGTGGTCGAAAAGAGCACTACAGCAAGTGGTACTCCGTGGGTTGAGGTACCTTTGCCAGACTCAGCTGAAACTGAGCGTGTTTTGAAACACCTCAAAGGTGAGTAACTTGATCCTGACGGATGGGTTTTACTGCTTGCAGGTGCGATAGGCGCTCTTCACGAAGAATATTTTACAGAGATATTACTTGCCGGAATGTGAGTCGACCCAGAAAACTAAGTGAATCATGACCCGATAATGGTGTATTGTACTAAGTGTGTCTTGTTTCAAATCAGCCATTCAATATTTGACGGCATTTACTGTCCTCCGGTCGATTTGAAAATTCTGGAATGTTTTGAGCTAAAGAAAGCAAAGATACAATGCCACCTGAGAGGGATTTATGGTCCATTATATCATTTTATCACTAAATCATGGATTCGGTAGGTAGTTTTGGTTTGCCACCACACAGCTGAGCAGGCACGCAGAACAGCTCGTTCAGCTGTAGCACCCTTTTGGTGCCTCACCGCCATGCTACCCGAAGGAAGCACGGGGGCTGGGATACTGCCAGGTTGCCCGAACCTAGACAGGGGCAGTCGAGTGGCAGAGGCCGGGTTCGAACCACGGACCTTCCGGTCAGTAGATTCGCGCTCTAACCACTTGGACCATCTCGCCCTAACGCAGAACAGTTACCCTCTCTGGAAAGGCCATCTTAAAAAGAGCCCTTAGAAGAGACCTCCATAAGAGAGCGTGCTTCGTTGGTGAAGCCCCCTTAGAGCATACCACTTTCCATGGTCTCAAAGGGGCGTAGGAAAGCCAAATTGTCTTGAAGTGTTACGGGTATGTGTCTATTGTTCATACTTCTCCCAATTCACCGGTGGAACGGCCTTCCTCCAAATTGTGCATCATTGTACGTCTATATTATTAACTCCGGTGAACAGTTCAAACAATAAATGTGTGTTCAAGCAGATGGATGATGACGAGTGGTAGCAATTTACTTTCTTTTTGTTGCCAATTTTTTTATGCAGAGGGCGAATGTTTCCTTCGTGTATCAGCCGTGAACGAGGCTGGAAGAGGTCCTGCATCAAACATTGCGGAAGTGACAGTGAAGAAGGTTGCAGGTTAGTCATATGGGAATCTTTCTTGAACATTTTGTACCTGTTCGCAGAGTTTTCGGAGTTTAGTCGGTATGAACTATCTCTTTATCGCGCATTCGTCTTTTCCGTTTTAGCCGAACCTGGTGCCCCAGGTCAGCCTACTGTGGAGTTGGTGTCTGATGGGTGTGTTCAACTTCGGTGGGCTCTTCCGTTAGATGAAGGTCAGGGTGGTCCGATCAAGGGTTATGAAATTCAGGTATGCGAAGTGGGGTCGACGAAGTGGCGACCATTAACGGATAAACTCTGTCCATTCAATGAGATACGTCTTGATGGTCTTGGAACGGACAAAGACCTGATGTTCCGTGTGGTGGCCGTCAATCAAGCTGGAAGGAGTGCCCCCTCGGAAAGCAGTCGTCCAATACGCTTAGGTAAGTGTTATGGTTTGTGAGCTCTGCTGGAATACCATATACCAACCCTGCATTATTGCTTGAACCTGTGATATTACTCTGAGGGTTTTACAATTTGGCTCTTTTTCTTTCTAGAGATCGACGTCAAGTTCATTCAACACCTCGTGCCAATAACCATTTCCGAGTTACCTGCGGATGCTGTGTTCGAGTGCGAACTTTCACGACCCGGGATGAACCTGATCTGGTCTAAGGATGGTAGAGATCTCAGTCTGTCCACACGGTGTGTTTACGACGTTACCGGAGTCGGAGACAAGGCGTTCTGTGTTCATCGGTTAACTCTAGTCAAGCTAGGTCCTTCTGAGCAAGGTCATTACGCGGCCCGTCTCCCGACTGGTGTGAAATCTGAAGCGGACTTGGTAATTGAATGTCCTCCACGAATCATGTATGACGCATCCAAAGATATTGAAATGATTGCTGGAAAGAGTAGCGTGATTGAGGTGCCTTATTCTGGTGCGCCGGTACCCGACGTCAACTGGTCATTTAACTCCGGGCCATTGCCTATAGGACCGGTTAAGGAAAGTCCTATGGCGAGTGTGGACACAGTCTACGGGCTGACTTGCCTTCGTCTACGTCAAGTGAACCGCGATGCATCTGGGTCTTACAAACTCGTGGTAAGCGGAAAACTTCTAACGTATACTTTTCCCGTATCAAAGTAACTGCTGAACTGGTGAACATTTCACCTATTTTCCACCATCCAGGAGAAGAGGTATTTTACCCAGAGCAGTACTCACAGTCGCTTGATTTGTGCAACACGAGCAAAAACACCCAATCAACTGAGAATACCAGGTTTCTTATGGGTGACGGTGGTTCCCCATTCTGACGAAGCGTAGATTAATTGCGATGCTCATTTTGGCAGGCAGGTTGAAGTTTAGCCGATAGGTTGCTATCTTTACGTCAGATAAACTTGAAAGGACGAGATAACTGCCACTCGTCTGTTCCCCGCTGTTCCGTGTGGGACTGCATTACCGGAGAAAAATAAAGGGATTTTTAGCAGAAGTACACCACATTCCAGTGACCCCATACGATGCTGGGAATTCAAGTGTTACCTTAGCCATCTTCCTGACGTGTTTTTTTATGTCCATGTGGTTCAAAATTTTAAACTAACTAGACTCGACGGTATATTTCAAAATTGCTAGTTATTAACCACGACAGACAACATTGTTTATTGTCAGTGGCTAAAAAGACCCGTACGTCTACAGGTATAATGGGAAAGCTGTTTGTTTTCCGAAGAGCAACGCATTTTGGACAAGTGTCTTCCACAGTTTTAATCCTGTTGTTCATGTCTCACTTACTCATTATTTTATACGGTCATCGTGTGTCACAGATATTAGACATCATTTTGGCCTTATTGGTTACAAGAGGAGGGTAAAGACCCCCGCGTTTCCTACATACGTCAACCTAATTGGCTCCGTATATGACCTGGACCATCGAAACCTAGAATTCCAAGCACATTCACTTCAGATTGTCCGTATTTCGCTAGGAGATTTCCTTGTATGGACTATGTAGCATTACTACGCTGACATTCGCTGGTCATGTGCAACTTAAGTTTCTTCAAACCCTTTGCCGACAACCATGTTTACTCTGGAGTGTACTTTGTAATTCTGAGTGGTTATCTGATAATAAACCGATTTTGTTTCTTTTTTTCTGGTCGGCTATGACACTGAACTTTAGTGAGCATTTTACTATCGTTTTCAATTTCAAGGTGAGTAACGAACTGGGGAAAGCAACCCTAGAACTCAAAGTTTCTGTGCTTGACCGTCCTGGACCTGTTAGACGTCTCCGTTGCGCCGTAGATGACACACAACCCAATGCTGCTATCGTAGCTTGGGAAGAACCGAAAGATGCAGGTGGTTCACCTATTACCGGATACATTGTGGAGAAGCGTGAGGCAAACAAGCGAAGCTGGACCTCCCTTGGGCCAGCTGAACCTGGCTTGAATCGTGTAGCGACCGGACTAACGTCAAACACCGCCTACTTTTTCCGTGTCATGGCCCAGAATGCTTCTGGTTGTTCAGAACCGGCCGAGACTGAGACCCCTCTGGTGGTACCGTCCAAAACAAGTAAGCATGTGGTGCCCTCCAGTCCTGCAAACGTGACATATTAGATGAAGTCAGACAAACCGTATGCTATCGAAACTGGACCCCTACTACTCAGGTCTCGTTTTGCTAGAACCTTTACAATTCACTTCAGCAGGAACCTAGCCACTGGTCCTTAAACTGAGAGAAATATTATTACTCTACCCACCTAACTGATCCCGGGTAGTCTGCTCCAAGGGTTGGCGAATGTGGGATCGTTTTAGTACTGTCGAGCAAACTGTGTGGCAAAACTTGATAGGACGTTGACGATGCAGTCAAACTCAAGTAACGAATTCGATGCTAGTGAACACTAATCCGAAAGGCATCATCAACTACTAAAGCGTTTCACTGTTTCCTTAAAATTGATGAGCCACGGAAACAGGACTGTCCAGAGAGACAATACAAACACTATACTTCCGTTAGAAATGGTTCCCTCCATACACCCACCTTACCCACCTTCCTAATCAGACAAAAGGTATTTAGAGCTATTTGTCTATACTCCATCACCTGCTGCTTTTCGGAAACTAACTCTGGATTCAATTTTCATTCACTAGAACCACCGTCTGCTCCAGGGACTCCTGAAGTTAATGATGTCGGTACCAACTCGTGTCGAGTGAGCTGGCAGCCTCCCAGTTCCGACGGAGGAGCGCAATTGGCTTTCTATCACTTGGAGAAACGGGCCAATCAGAAAGGCAACTGGGTTCGTGCGACAGATGGCAAACTATCCATACCGGAGTCACAGGCTGCAGCTCCTTATAGCATCAACGTAATGGGTCTAGTCCCTGACAATGTTTATGAATTTCGTGTGGCAGCGGAAAACGCTGACAACCTGGTCAGCGATTTCTCCACACCGAGTCACCGCATTTCCACTCAAGCACCGTTCTGTAAGCAGTTTATCTACTACGTTACCCGATTATATCATTTTAGCCACAAACTACTTGTTTGACAGACGATTCATCTCAGAATGTTTAAGTTGTGCTTTCCATACGCATTTGTCATTTGAAACTTACATATCGTGGACAAAATCTATGATATCACTCTGCTAGGAATCAGCAGCGATATGTAATGTTACCTAAAGCGGTTGCTATGATCCTTTCGTGTACATTCACCTGACTGACTACATCTGATTCCATTTTCTAAGCATTACCCGGGAAGCCATCTCGACCAGAACTGAAAAATGTGACTGAAAAGTCAGCTACGTTGAACTGGAAAGCTCCGTACGACGACGGTGGTGATTCCATCAAACGCTATATCGTGCAATACAAGGTTGGTGAGCTATTGTGTTTTCATACAGCTATTTCTCTCCTTAATTTGCATTCATGTGCTTGAACCTAGGTAACTGAGTTGGACATGTGAGCGATCCGATTTTTTCACACAAATGGTTGAAGCGTGTGCTTCGATGCAGACCTGGGACACGAGCTCCAAAATGCACTGGTATGAACGACGAAGCCCCCAGATTTGCCTAAATAATGAAAGAAACTTGAATCATTAGCTAGGAAAAAACTGTAGAGTGGATGAAGAAAAAAGAAATGGTCTCACACTGCTCATCGACAGTACGAACATCAGTCAATCTTATTGCATTCACACAGGAGAACGTAATTAAGGTACTGAAATGCCCCTTTCTTGGAGGATTATCTCTGTTTAAGACCATTTGGATCATCCCTTATACCGATTGCAATTTAAAATGAAACCCACACGCTGGAGACTTCGCTAACACGAACTAGGCGATGTATTACAGGATCCTGCCAAACGTCTTGTGGCTGCACGCAACTGATGGTTTGGACTAGCGTGTTCATTACAGGCATAGTCACTAAACAAAACACCGGGTTTAACCATAAACAGCACTTAGAGAGGGCAGATCAAAGACGAGCACAAAGGTCGATCTCACCTCATTTATCGTAACATCATCCTCTTTTGAGAAACTGAAAACTGTTAGTGATTCAAGTGAGTTTATATAGCTAATGATATAACAAAACTTTTGCGAACCTCACCGCACACCAATACATCAATTACAGTGTGGAAAGTTTAAAGTTAAAACAGCGTAGTGGAATGAGATGTTATAATCCGACGTTTCGGTTGTCGTGGCCAACCTTGGAACCGAAATGTCGGGTTATGACATTTTATTCCGCTACTCTGTGTTTTTACTTTAGACTTTCCATATTATATGCCACATGGCGCTCAGTCTGTTTAACAAGATCCGAGCCGAGTTTGGCCCAGAACCCCTCAGCAATTACAGCTTCATCAAGGTGAGTAAGGGGTGTCATCTGCAGTTTTCATATTGTTTCCGGGTCAAGCCTAGAACGTGTATATCTCACTAATTGCCAACTTCTGACTCTCCAAGTGTATCCGGAAAGATGGCTGTAGAGCACCGTCTGCTCAGGGCATTAGACAGATCGACGGTGAGCCGGAAGACGGACTGTTAGTAACTAAAGAGCCCTGGGTTCATGTGTTTTGGAGAAGAAATTTGATGCAATCCGTTGGCAGAAAGTTTGTGAAATGGATGGTAGAATTCATTTTTACTCCTCTTTTCTGTCGCCTACCAAAACATGCCGATCACCGTGGACTCCCTCTCAACAGTGAACATAATGCCCCTCACATGAAGCAGTTTGCTTACTAACAGTGTTCGCTTGTCGGAAGTAAGAATAAGAGCCGGGGTGGAGCAGGTGCATACCGGTTAGGTTTTTGGACATTTTGAAACCTACCCTAAGTCCGTCTTTAAGAACATTAGATAAAAACAATACTGACACTCGTCCCACTACACACAAATCTCTCTCTTTTGCTGCGTGTGATCCTCCTGTGAATCACCGTTTGTCCGTCAGCCGATCTTATTTTTCCGGGTTTAAATCGATACCAAAGAATTGCATGCAGTACCACATCCTGCTCCGCGCCAGTCGTCTTACATGCTTCTTACCATGCGCAGGTGTCCGATAGTTTGACCACTGTCGACCAGCAACTCTGATTCGGATGCCAGCCATTTCTACTATGGAAGGAACCTATTTTACTCCACTTCCCTCCCTCAATGAGCATAATATACTACCGCTTTGCGAACGATTAACGAACATCTGTGTGATTAGCCAAACCTTGCACCCCGTAAGGCAGTTGTCCTTGGATTCCGGTTTAATCCATTCCTTTTGTGGGTAAGAGTGGCCCGCATGGGACTTCAACCTCCAGCCCTGAGTCGTGTGAACTACTTACTGTGCACACAGGGTGTCAGAGACTGCTCAGACGGAAGTGACAATCAATTCTGATTTTTACTGAGGCGTGGTTCGTTTCTGCTGAAGCTGAACACCTTTGATTTTTTCCTAGCTCACATGATTGCCTATCTTTGCTTGATTCACGTACTTGGTTTTACGTTTCACCACTTTTACCACATGGGTCAACTTGCTATGGCTGTTGTTTCCTTTCGTTCAGATCCTCTCATCTGCGCACTGGGAAACTGTGGGTGAAGAACCGGTTGACGTGGAGTTTACCATCAGACATCTGCAGCCGGATCAAGAGTATGAGTTTCGAGTTGCAGCCGTGAACGCTGCCGGAAAAGGTCCTTGGTCAGACTCATCAGAATCATGCGTTCCCGCGAAAGTTGTTGGTATGTCAGATACTAAACGGCTTGGCAGGAAATTTCAAAGAAGAGCGCATTGAAACACTACAATTAACACTAAGGCTACATTGTATTGTAGATCTAAGAGATGTGCCCCAAGTTTTGGTAACCCGGTAGTTTGGTGATAGACACTCTGAGTTGCTTTCGAGAAATCGATGTTGGCTCACAACCAAGTTGGGAGGAGTATAAATGAACCAAAACATCGCAAAATAAACGGCCACTGTGATTGGAGTTTGATACAGGCCCCATTGTTTTACATCAGTTCATACGTGAAACGTGATCCGAACGCTTATTCATTAGACTGTTGGATAGCGATTTGTGGCTGAGTGTATTGGAGGGAGGTCTGCCGTGTTTGATAGCACAGAGTGAAAGAATCGGCAATGTAAAAAAGCTAACCATCATCATGAGCATATTTCAGTCACGGAAGTACCACTTACAGTAAGCAACCGTGTTTCTCCATCTTGATGGTACTTGCCTGGTTTACGTGTACTTTTGTACAGATGACTTTCTCTTGCAAAAAATTATCCCCGGGGGCTGGTTAAATTGTCCCCACTGTGGAAGTCTTGGGGGGAAGGTTAATGGGAATTCTAGCTCGGGACAAAGACTCACTCTATGTTTAATGGGGGACTACTGAGTTAGAATCAATTGGCACTCCACTGGATTGTTATCCTTGATGAGTGACAATGCTGAACTGCCAAGCTTTTTGCTGTTTCGGTGACTGGGATCCCTTTTTCATTCTTTTTTACAGAATCAGCGAAACCAAACTTGGTCACTCCCCTTGCAAACGTCAACGTGCAAGTTGGCGAATCTATTGAACTGGAGTGTGAATTTAAGTTGGGCGAGCCGAAGGGTGAAGTGACTTGGTGAGTGATATTCAGTAACTTTTCAAAATGCTGGCAGCATACAACACACTAACTGAATATGTGCGCTATTAATAACGGGCCAAATTGTGCCCAGGAGAAAAAGTGAGTGCAAGATGTGGTCCTTGTCCTATGGCGGTCAAGTTGGCCGGTCGAATAGTTATGGTCCCGAGTGTACCGGATACATACGTGTTGGGCGTTCTGCTGACAGTTCTCTGGATTAGCAACATGCAGTTTGAGGAACCAGAACTTACGCTGTCAAAGATTTCTCACCAATTAGAGATCAAATCCTATCAAAGCAATGTTGTGAAGGCAGGATGTTCTGGTCCCGAAGTCCCGTCTGTCGCGGTTTAAACTTAGTCCGGGAGGGTGTCACAACCAGGTTAATACGCCTGAAGAAAACAGCGACTTGGGTCAGTCGTCGTGTGTCACGGCGGATCCAAAGGCGTCCTTAGCTCTGCCTGGCGTAAGATTGCGTGAGTATGTCTATGTCTAGTGCGTGTGTATGTATGTGACCCGTGCATTGGTTGCGCCGGTTGGTGGACTGTGAGTGGAAGCCGTCCTCCTAGGTCATGTATGACTGGTCTTCCAGATGCCGGAGTCGCATGCAGCTACTGCGCTTACTACTCCTAACGGGAAGAAAATTCATTTCATTGCTGTGGTTGGCAGCCGGGATGCATGCTAATTTCCGGAGCCTCAGCGCACAGGTTCTCCGGTTATGATCTGAAGACAGATTAAAGAGACTACACACCGGCAAAATTTGTCTGATTCTGATTCTGCTCAAGTACATCCAGAATGGTGGCTGGTTCAGATTCGAGCGTTTTCATTTCTGTGGATGTTTGGAGGCGGAAAAAGGAAATAACTAATATGCTTATCTATCTGTACCCCTAATTTCCTGGCTTTCTGTCCTCTATATTCGGTTGGACATTCTGTACGCCGATTTCTGTATACACTAGTCGCGCGCCGTCATGGAGTGATGCGACCTTTTGCTCTAACAGTGTGTTTGGAGTGTTGTCGATTTGAAAGTACGTATCTCTTCAATAGGATTTTGAGATTTTCCCGATGGCACCAAAAGTATCGGGTCTATGAGTTATATCAACTGTCCTGATATTGCGGTCGATCTCCATAGTTGTTTTGTAGTGAAATATTTTGAGTAGTTGTTTTCTCGAAGTGTTTCATTCACTCTGACAAGTTGTTGGCTATCGAAGAGTTTTCAGCAACCATATGAGTAGTGTGGTCCGTCAAAAAGTCAGTAACTCTTTTCGTTTTCGATCTCCATCGTAAACTTAATGCCGTTAGATTGTTCTGTGGGGTAGGCGAGAAAAGTCTCCTGTTCAGCGGATGGTTTGATAGCAAAAATGCCGATATAACCCAAGCGCATGTATGGAGGATAGGCAACGTCGTGTAAGGCTTTTGTTTCTGTGTGGTATGGAAAAAGACTGGTAGCTGTCGGTTAGAATAAAGACGCCAGAGCAACACTATCCATCTCCCCACAAACCACACTTTGCAAGATAAAACAGGTACCGGTAAGACGGAGTTCCACTCCAGATAGAGTCCCGTGGGTGTCTCTGTTGCGTAGTTGTGGTAACCTAGGTTTGTTTGATTTCCAATTGATCCTAGCTTAATTATTCTGTAGACAGTTGTTCCTAAGGAGTTCCTCTTCCTTGGTGCTTCCCCGTTTGCTTCCGTCTTTTAACTGGGGTGAGAGGATAAAGGGCAGTTGGTATTGTTCTTATAATCTAGACCTTTCGTGATAACTGTAACTCTTTTATCCGTTTTTCTAATATGGATAGACTGGACCGCCATGGGTGCATTCAGGGCTGGAGACAGATTACTCCTGACCTGTCTCCCGTTTATTTTTGAGGATACTCGAACGGGCTTCTTCGGGTTTCTGCAGGGCTAGCCTAGATAGAACCGGTTCCAAGGCCGTGATGAATCCGCATAATGTTTGAGGTTTTCTGGTCAAACTGAAATTTAATACTCTTTTGAGAGCTGTTGTTCATCTCGAAAGGTTGTGCACCAGTTTGTTTTTGTCAACACTTTCGAGCTTCTTTGACTGGAAACAGGTTTGTTTAATTTATATCGAACTTTGTTGTTGTCTATCAATTTTTATCCTCTACCCTAGTTTGTGTTCATCGAAACGTCTTTATTCAGTGAGCATATCAGGTGCCAGAAAAGCTTTAAGGTGATCATCTGTGTACCGTATTGGTTTGCTTATGGAGTCCTTTGTGGCTATGCATGAATGCATTCTCTGTCGCCGGAACTCAGAGCCCAGGCCGTTATTAAACCAGTCATGACACATCGTATCCTAATACCACTGTTCTGATTCCTAAACTTTTAATTTAATTCTACAAGGCTCTGAGAGTCTTCCATGATTCCTCATCAAGCACATATGTATTATACTATGTGAAGAAAATACACTTCGGTATCTTGAGCACCGGTCAAAGTGCACCACTAGACAGCCTTCGTTCGGTTAGGGAAAATCGTTGACAAGAAACCAGACTGTCACCTGCATTTATCTCCACAACAAAGGACTGTCGCTTTCGCAAAATTTCAACTCTCCCTGGTCGCTTATATTGGGCCTAAGCCGATGGGGGCACCGGTGGGCTAGGAAATTTATCATATAGAGATCATTGAAATTAGAAAGATCGATCATATCAAGGAGACCTTTTAAAGAGCGCGCATTGTACACGCAAGTAGACCTAGAGGTGGGCAGAATATGGCATGGCAGAGGGGAGTGAAGGTTGTTATGAAAAATATGGGTGATGTTATTGCTGTTCGCCTTCCAGGATGGGGCCCTCCCCTAACTGCTCAACTGGAGACACTGGAGGATATGGCAGCTAACCGACGTCAGTGGCGCTCATGCTATCCGTTTCTATCCAGGTTGTCTGACTGAGTGTTGGAGGTGTAGGCATTTGTGGTAGGCTAGCCCTAGGTCTCCTCGCTGCTCCAATTGCTTTCTTCTCTTCATTATAAAGCTTTATTTGAATGGCATGACAGTGAAGCATCAGTCTTCTCTCGTGTTGCTGTCAGTGACGACGATGGTGATGAAGACATCTTGTGTGAACAGTCTGAACAGAAAGGGAGGCTCATTTATGTATAAAAAACAGTGAACCTGAAGATGTAGGGTAAAATCGCAGGAAAAGGTGTTCAGTTGGGTTCTGACCGTACACAGATGCACTGGTACCTAAGTGGACGGGTGAATAAAAGCACTTTCTACCTTGGTTTATTTTTGGTTTCGATAAAAATACTACCTTCGGTTAAAATTTGTTGGGGGTTGTATGGATTACATACATTACGGGATATATCCATTTTCTCGAATTTACAGGTTCAAGGACGGCAAACCAATTCGAAGTCAAGTCAAATATTCTACTAGCCCGGCCTGGGAACGTCGAGCTTCTCTCAAAGTGAGCCGAGCAAAATTAGAGGACGCAGGAGTGTTCACGTGCCGAGCAACGAACACTGTGGGGACAGCCGAAACATCGTGTCGCCTGACTGTGTGTCAGAAACCTACACTGACTCTGGAACTGGATAAGGGATCGTCGAATCAAGTTACATCTGCTCCAGGCAAGACTGAAGTGCTTGCTGGACGTGTCGGTGGCAGACTGGTAGTGAAAGCAACTTGCGAAGCACTACCCGAATGTGAGCCAATGACATGGTTCATCAAGGGCAACCGGGTCGAGTCTGAATTAACTCCTGACTTGCGTTCTCGAGTAACAATTAATCAACCCGCATCAACCACGAGCCGGACAGCCTCGACACCCACAATACAGCAAGCGTACCTCACAATCAGCAACCTACAGTTACAGGACAGTGGCGATATCGGAGTACGAGCTGTCAACAGTGCGGGCTTCTCACAGACTGCCCTACGTCTCGTTTTATCGGACCGTCCGCAGCCACCGATGTCCGTGAAAGTTGGGCCTACCAGAGGACAGGACTGGCTCGAGGTTTTATGGGAACGGCCTGCAAGTGATGGAGGATCTAAACTTACTGGCTACCTTGTGGAACGTCGTGTAGTTTCTGGACCTGAAGGCACCGTTCGTGCACGAGACATGGAATGGACTAGTGTTGGCCAGGTTGGACCTTATGACGACCGGATAAGGGTGCGCGGCTGTGTACCTCAGATGGTATATTCCTTCCGTGTCTCAGCACAGAATGACGTTGGAACGAGTGATGCAACAGAAATAGAATCGCCTCACCATATGAAGCCATTGACAGGTAGTCTTTAAATTCGGCAATGCTAGGTAGAATTTCTTGATCAACTGTGTCGGTTTAGTTAGATGGTCAGTAAGCCTTATTTTCTGTGAATATCAATTACCATTAACCATTCTTTCCTTTAGATGTACCCTCACCACCCACTAATGTGGCTGTTGATCGCACCTCGGCGCGTGACGCAACAGTTCGCTGGAATGCTCCGCTTGAAACAGGCGGGGATGTACTTCAGGGTTATTTGGTAGAAATACGTGAATCACCAGATCCGAGCTCAGCACCAGCCTCTCAATGGACTCACGTATCCCTCGTTCGATCTGGAACTACTTATCGCGCAAACGATCTGCACCCAAATATGGTTGTGCAATTCCGCGTGAAGGCCCGCAATGCTGTTGGGTTCAGCGAACCATCCGAACCATCCGACTGGGCGCCACCTGTTGCCAAAGGTGAGCTATTCACCGAGATGTTACACAGTGGGGTCATTGTAAAAAGCACATTTTTATTGATTAGGTACACTGATTCGTAAGCACCGTAAGCCTGTTTGTCACCACTATGATACTCGCTTGGTCGTATGTCTTCTGCAACCTCCCTTGCAACACCCTCTACCGGTTCTCAGTCACCTGTAGTGAATAGCTGTCAGTTTACTCTTGCCCTCCTAGTTCGCTTGCAGCTGGCTTGGAGGCTTTAAGTGAAATGAGTTTTCTTGTGAATGCTTTGCACACAGCTCAGTCCGATATGGACAAGAAGCCTCTTGCAATCCTGACACTCGGAAAGAAGTAGTAAACCTATCTTACGAGATGTGAAATCATCCTTGACGGAAATCTTGGCAAGAACTCAAGCAAGTGGTGACACGTGGCTTTCAGTTACGTTTGGATATCATCACCTTGATGTCAAATTTTTGTAGCTCGATGTTGACAGGAGGGCGTGTATACTTGAGAATCTGTCATACCAGTTTGCACGGTTCACATTGAGGCCGTGATTGGGTTATTTTATCTTGTTCGTGATGAAAGATTCGTAAAAATGGATTTGTGAAGGTGCTGTTTTTGCTGAACAGTTCCAGACTGAATCCTAGTGGTTTGTATCGTTCACTTCATTAATTTCACTTACAGAACCTGATGAATCAGAACGAGCTGGACGGCATCGAGAACCTGCTGATCGCGAGAAGCATCTGGACAAAGGTCGACCGGAAGAACCAAGAGATATCTTAGCAGAAGTGGCTGCGTTACGAGAGGCTGCCAAGCCGAAGAAGGATGTTATGGGCAAGTTATTTCTGTGTATGCTCATACGGCACATCGGATTTTTATTCCAAACAGGAAGTCAGCAAAATAACGTAGATTTCCACATTCATCTTCAACGAGACTGCAGTCACTGTAACTTTTATAATTTTAGGACCTCTTGGGGACAATTCATATATTCCAGCGGACTAGTTCGAAAAGGAAATTTCTAGTCTTAAAGTCATACATCTATGGTGATGAAGTCCACTTGTGCTCCTGAAATCGATAGTTTTTCGGAACTCAATTTTCTGTGCACCTAATGGACTGAAGTCATTTATGTGTACCGGAGGAACGGAAGGTTGGAAATGTAGCGAACAGTGCATTTTCATGTAAACTTCCTAGTTTGCATTCGAGTTATGGTGCCTGTGGCCATTAAAAAGTTATCTTGTGGGTTGCCTATGGACACTTGATAATCACGTGTCCTTACTGGAGGTTTAGCAACATAGGTACGGTTATTGCCGAAGTAACCGGAACATACAAATTAATCATTGTGACTAGAAATGGAGCAGCATTTTGTCCCTATGTATTTCTTTTCAAAACTCAACTTATGGTAACAATGTATTGGTATAGGAAACAAGCAGAAAAGTGTAATCCTCTGGCTAAAACAGTGCAACACAGGGAATCGCAGTACTCAAACAGCGAAGCGAAAATCTAACATTTCCGACGGACGTCATGTTCAACACAAAAGTTCGTGGCAGTGAAACACATCACACTGACTCGGTTCTGGCTTGATCTAGTGGATAAATTTTATTGTACCACCAAGGGATTGTGAGAATCGGAACCGAACCTGTTACTCGGATGCATTTAGCTTCTCAGTCAGTCGCTTACGTTTGTACCAGGCTTCGGTAAGATCGACGGTGTGCGCCTGAGGTTCACATCATGAGTTCACCAGACGCGTTTGAGCTCAGTATTCGGTGGTCTTATACTCAAGTAAGTTACACTAACTGAGACTAGTTTGCAAATTACTATCCTCCTCTCCTATATATATATATAGTATTATTACTGCTAGTTATAGCATTATATAGGTTCTAGTTTGTTGGCAGTTTGGTAAGCAACGCAGTGTCATAGTAGACAGTGGTGCCGTTGCTACCACGTGAATTCTGAGGTTCAGACTTCATCCACAGTGGACAGGGACAACGTTCGAATCACTTCCTTAAAAGTGCTATGCTTCCGTGCGAGGACTACTGCGGGAAATAGTAGATTACAGTTGTTGGTCCACTGTGGATAGATTAAGTGTCTGAATAAGTCCCTGTTGGTTAGAAGGACGGATCACGATAGAGCACAGCCAGTTGATGTGCAAGAAGCGAAATGCAAACGGATTTTTGTGGATGTGACTATTAATTACTGTCCTATTCCTTTTTCTCGCTCAGATGTTCCTGTTCTGAAGCTGTTAACGGGTGATGAATATCGTCTCCGGCCCGCCAACAATCTGCGTGTCGGAGCTCATGTGACCTACTCCACACGTGCCACCGTTAGTCTTCTGACTGGTAGCGGCCAACCACTAACTGGATCTGTACTTGGTCGGTGCCGTGTAGAACAATTCGGTGATGATTTCTATATCAATATTCGTAATGTGGATGTCAGTGATGCCGGAAACTATATGATACGCGCTGAGAACTCGGCCGGGGCAAGTAGTGCGTTGATTCGCCTGTTTGTGAGTACTGAACCACTTCCACCTACCGGGCCACTTTCTGTCAAAGTGGTCGAACCTGTGAAGGGCCACACACAAGGCGCAACTGTTGAACTCTCATGGAATCCGTCCCCTCTACGTCCTGGCGAAACCACAGAATATGCGGAGCCCGTACTGGGTTATATAGTTGAAAGACGTGATGGACAAAGACGCACTCATTTTGGCTGTCCTATACGTCTAGAGGGAGCAAAAACCTTGTCAACTCGAGTCACTGACCTTAAACCCGGTATTGAGTATGTGTTCCGTGTCTCTTCGTACAATGCTGTTGGTCCCAGTGAGCCACTTTTGTCCGAACCACTCGTGTTGAAAACACCATTCGGTACGTAATCCTTTCGATAACGACTTATCTCGAAGATATCAACTAACTTGTCCATAACGTTCCCTTCATCCCCAATTATCATCTCAGTAACACGCCAACACGTATTGTCCATGGGCAAAGTGCAGCATGTTCGACCACTTAATTGTTTCAAGAACTTGTTTTAATTTTTAAATGAATCCTATTGGACAATCAGTCAATTTTGAACAGCCACAAAATACTGCACAACCGGTTCATGCTTGTTAGAAGTCATCAACAATACGCATCTCTCCGATCCTGAAGAGGTAAACACCCTACTACGAGTGGCTGATCAACTATGGCTAACTAGCAGAATAGAACAGAATATAGAGGCACAGAGCCTGGCTTCGATCAGGCCGTTAAGAGGGCACACGATTCTGTGGATTTTCGTTTTTAAGTAGGTTACCTGTTGTGAGTACTAATGTTATTATGAAGTTTCAACACCATCCGAGTTGGCTGGACAATCCTAGTGGTTTTCATGATGCATGGAAAAATATCGGAGTATGGAGTACTTAAGGGAACGGAACGGTTCCAACTGATGAGTAGGTGGCCGGAGGCTAGCCGCTTCTAATAACCGAACAGCACGTCAATTGGGCGAATGCGTCACGTGCGGGCTACGGACCAAAAGAAGGCATGCCCTGATTGGTCAGAATGTCAGACAATCTGGATCGAGCATCTTTAGCTCGACGCTTCTCGCCCCCTCACGGAGATTCCAGCACGACCTTGTGGAACATTTTGTGATTACCCTATAAATACAGTTGTACTAATCTTCCTTTGTCTCCATAAAGGGCTATCTCAAGCTATCGTGCCTTTTGATATACCATAGTGAGCGGAGAAGGAAGCCAAGGACCGACACAGAGTTGCACGACCGTTCAGCAAGATACAACAGTAGGAAAGTCCTCAGCTACGTAAACTGAACCAACAATACCAGAATGGTAAACTGTGAATAGCAGAGGCCTTTACGGTCACTATATAGGGAATCTTCCATATTTTCGCCTATTTTGGCCATTTGTATTCAAGGAACAAAGAACCACATCTAGTTTTATAGAACCTATGGATGGTTTGATCCTATTGGGTGCAAGTGGTTCATATAAACAATCGCCTTGTTCGTAATCGTCATGAATAGAACAAGTTGTACTGGTACTTTCTTTTCTACCATTTTTTACTCACTTCACCAATAACTTTTCTAATAATCGGTCTTCTTCCCTTCAGGCGTACCTGATGCTCCAGTTGGTCCATTGAGTTGCTCCGACATTACAGATTCCTCGCTCACTTTGAAGTGGCAACCTCCTCTTGAGAATGGCGGCCTTCCACTCAAACGCTATCAGCTGGAAATAAAAGATGTTGGCCATCCGGCTGGTTGGGTTCCTTTGACATCTGTGCCTGAGAACGTGGTAAGCTACGTAGTCAGTGGCTTACAACCAGGTTTCGCCTATCGGTTCCGCGTTCGGGCAGTTAATGATGAAGGTCCTGGTGAATGGTTGGAAACGGAGAAGTCCATCCCGTTTTGTCGACCAACGACCAATCCTTCTGAGCCTGTAGCACCTCTCAGACTGCTTCCTGATGGCGACAGTGCGGTGCGGCTGAGTTGGCGTCCTCCGTTGGACGATGGTGGTGCACCTATCAAGGACTATATAATCGAAGTCTGTCTTGATCAGTCTAGTGACCATTGGAAACAAGTCGGCATAACAGACGGTTTAAGCAAACGGGTCGACGGTCTTCTTCCTGATGGTGTGTACAGTTTCCGCGTATCCGCTCGCAACGAGGCGGAGAAGGTCAGCATTCCATTGTATTCCGAAATATACAAACCAGCGTCCCCTGTTGCACCGCCTGGGGCTCCAGCCGGGCCACTTATAGCTCGTAGTATCGGAATTGGACAAATTCAGCTGGACTGGAAGTCTCCAAAGGTTGGTGGTCCGCAGGGATATGGTGTGCCGGAGGAATATTTGATTGAACGTTACGACTCGAAGAGGGTGCGTTGGGCATATGTTGCTCGGCAACCAGTCAGTGATGGAACGAGTATTGTGGTAAGTCTTGGACACTGAGTTGGGTATTATTGGTGTCAAGATGAATTTAAGTCCTTTGATCTGTTTTCAAATCATTTGTCCGGAGGTACATGACTGCGATGCATATGATTTTTATTATTTCAATTAAATCAAGGTCACGGGCTTACAATCTGGTGGAGAATATCGCTTCCGCGTGCGTGCAGAAAATCGAGCAGGAGCAGGCCCAGCCTTGGAGATGGAAAAGCCAGTGATTGCCACGAGTCCATTCAGTCCTCCCAGCGCACCCGTTGGCCCCATCAATATATCAGAGGTACAGAAAGGTCCGAGCAAATCTGATGGCTCGGTGCGGTTGTCATGGAGACCTCCCGCTGACACCGGTGGACTTCCAGTCCAACGGTATGTTACACAAATGCGTTATGCAAACACGCCTGGATGGCACCGGATTGGTCGAAGACAGGCCAGTTTGGATGAGGCACAGCAGCTTGATGACGAACTGGCTGTGCCGACTACGACACTAGCAACGAGTCTGATGCAAGGACAGCGTTATGTCTTTCGAGTTGCCGCTGTTAATGCTGCAGGAACTGGCCCTTTCCTGGAGTCGGATGTCTTCGAAATGCCTGAAGACGAAAGTGAGTGCTGTGTTTAATTCCCGTTAACTTTCTATGCGGTACACTTCATAAAATTTGGATGGCCAGGTTGTTATCCTTATAGGGACAGACTAGTCTTTGGAGATAATGGTACTACTAAACGGAAAAAATCTTACTTGTTCTAGTTTACGGGCTTCTAACTACAAAAATTGCAAGGATTAATCAGTCCGAAGTGCAAAACATCACCGTTTAAAATAAGAGTTACTAGCCATCTAAGGGTAATAGCACACAACACCTAGATTCAAAAATATAATGTTCTAAGCCCACAGGATTTGATGCGTCTAATTCGGGTTCTGTTCAAATTCTTCTCATCTTGCCAACTATCTATTTTTATAGAAAAACAATGGGTCGGAACGACAGTCACTGTTGGTAGCTTGCTCTAAATTTTCTGCTTTCCTCAACGATCTCATTGGTCATTTTGACCACATTTTTCCTTTCCGATCCAAAACTTCTAGGCTGCAAACCCAAGGCAGACTGGATTCGAGTTGTGGGCAAGTCGGCAGATAGTGTTACGGTTGAATGGCTCGTTCCACATGACTGTCGCCATGATCATGGACCTCATCGTGCACACCATCTAGCGATCGATAACTTCCGTGTGTTTGTCCGCCCTGCAACACCAGCAGGGGCACCGGAGGCTCCGTGGAAACGAGTGGCCGATTTGGACCACTATATGAATCGTCTGGTTGTTGGAGATTTGCGTCAGGACCGTAGTTACTACTTTGGAGTAGCTGCTGTAAATCAGGCTGGTCAGGGGGATATAATTTCTACCAAGGAACCAGTATCTCCCGAGGTGATCACCAGTAAGTTCCCGTGAATATGGTGTCAGCTAGGTTATGAAGTAGCAATCAGTCGTGCACAAACTATAATCATCTGAAAATCCATTCTTGTTTACAGCGGTCCCCAGTCAGCCCGTTGGTCCACTTCGTGCCCATGATATCACAGATGTTGGGTGTACACTCACTTGGTCAAGTCCAGTAAGCGATGGAGGAAGTCCATTGTTGGGCTATCGAATCTACAAGCGTGAAATGTATCGCAGAAGCTGGCAAGAAATTGGCCGACTAACTGAAACACCTGGTTTGCCGACGGCCAAGCAGCTGTCATTCGCAGTTCAATATCTGATGCAGGCGACGAGCTACGAATTCCGTGTTGTGGCTGAAAATAAGAATGGTCTTTCCGAACCACTGGACACACACGTGAATATTCATCCTACAAAGGCAACCGGTAAGTTATCAGTTGAGACTTTATTCTATTTGTATGTAGAGGTCGAATCAATGAAATCTAGAATGGTCCTCATAGACTAGTAACAGCAAACGTGTGCTTGAAGTGGGTCAGTATGACATCATACTGGTCTGCGGGCAAATGCAAGTTGAGGGTTGAATAATGTGGCCCATTGTTGAAACTGTGAATCCAAACTAAGATTAACTATCTTCCAATAATGAACAATGGCCTTAGGATCGCTCGGTTATTAGGGCACGAACTTACTGATCAGAAGGTCCGTGGTTTGAACCAAACTCCAGCATCTAGGCTACTCCTATCTAGGCTTAAACAGCACGGCAGTATCTCAGCCCTCGTGCCTCTTTCGGGTGACATTGCAGCTAGGTACCGAAAGGGTGTAAGGGCTGAATGAGAGTAGTCACGAGCAGTGACATTTCGTGAGTGCGCTCATAACTGCCCAACAGTACGCCTCTCCCGTGCACAAAAAAACGAATGACCAAGTTGTCCATGATTTGCATTTTGGGATTCGCGTAACTTTTACTTGAATACCTGGCGCAACTCAGCAAGAAGAATCCATGGATGGTGACATGATACCCGTCCGGACAATCCATCATTGATTAACCACATTTCGAACGTGCAATATCATCATCATCTCATCAGGATGCTTGGTCGCACATAAGCATGATTAAACATAGCCACTTTCGGAAGTTACGGAAACCCTGAACGTCCTTCGATGGCTGTTCCAGTTGGATTAAAAGACTTACCTTTCTGCCTGTTTGGTGCAGAATCTTAAACGCAACATCTCTATGCAGAGGAACAGGCTCCACTACGAGGGATAAGAATGGTTTAGTGAAACGGAAGCGATAATTTAAAGTAAACGAATCACCCAAGTAGTTTTAGTATCCAGCACAAAATTCCGGTGGCTCTACAGGGAGCAGAGAAAGAAAAGTAACATTAGTGATAATCTAATCAGAGCGCATTCGATCAAGCGGCGTGAAAACGTTACAAAGTGAGAAATCAAAACTGGAACGCCTTCCTGAGGTGACATCTCGATGAGGGAGATTTCGATTCTACTTTCTACTTGAAGAGCTCCACAAATCACTTTGCGTAAGCGTAAGCGTATAGATACTATTTTAACTGCCACTTCCCCATTTTCGCTTCGGGATACCCACCAAATGAGCTTTTGAGACATAGACGTTTAGGTTTTATACTTTCGCTGCTCTGGTATATGCTACGGAATCTCGATCGGATGGAGCTCAAGACACAGAGTGGGTGAGCCAAATGCCTTCACCTGACGGGATCGCGGCCGGCTCTGGATTATGTGAGAGGCGTGAGACACTGCGTTGTCCTGTGCGAATATTTCAACTCTTTTACACTCCTGGCAACGAGTGGCATTCGAATTCCTGTACCCGTCAGTACAGTGTGTCCAAACGACGTCATACTGAATGACTCTTGTACTGAACTGGATATCCTGCTATCTGCGATGGGGCTACATGGTAACTGTTAATCAGAAGAACGTACCCATCGACGTGTCAGTCATGGATCAGGCGTCGCACCTGCACTGAAAAAGTGTGTCATATTTCCTTTCACAATAGGTAAATTAGCACCAGATGCTGATTTTGATGAGTCTGCCAAATAGTACAGCTCGTTGCTGTGAGTATATACTGTATTGGAATGTTCTAACAGGACAACGCAGTGTTTCATGCCTCTCACATAATCCATGTCTTGAGCTCCATCCGATTGAGATTCCGTAGCATATACCAGAGCAGCGAAAGTATAAAACCTAAACGTCTATGTCTCAAAAACTCATTTGGTGGGTATCCTAAAACGAAAATGGGGAAGTGGCAGTTAAAATGTTATCTATACGCTTACTAAAACTACACCAAAGTGATCTGTAGGACATTTAGAGTGAAAAACCTAACCGAAATTCCTCTCGACAAGGCGTCACCACGGGGAGGTTAGGTAGTTCTGCAGTTTCTATTTCTCACTTTGTGACGTTTTCACGCCGCTTGATCGAAGTGGTGGTCCTGTGCGTTCGTCAGTTGATCCCTAATGTGATTTACCACCTTGTGACTGAAAGTTATCCGGTTCCGTCAACACGGCGTGGAGTAATGGGGGAAAGTATGGGTAGTACCCTAATTTTGCCGTGGGTTGTATATTTCAAACCCCTCAGGTTTGCAGTGCACTTTCAATTCGACCGTAGTTTTGAACAGTTTTATGACAAGCAAGAACTAGTTGAGCTCCAAGATATGGCTAAAAATTCACCTGTTCGGTGAGACTGATGCCTCCGAAAGGAAACTGCCCCCAAAAGTGTTCTCAGCAGTGTTCTCCACCAGGCGCTTTGTTCACCGAGACCATCTACAAGAAGAGGGTAAATACCACACGTGGCGTCTGTTTGGAGTACACGGCCGGTGACCACTTGCTTTTGGGCATACGAACTCGAACTACATAAGGCCTATGACATGCTTGGTAATATATTTTGAGGATTACAGCCTCCCGGAATGCTAACGGAAAGACTATGTCTCGATAATCTTCGATCTCAGGAATTGTGCACCTTAAACAGTCTAACCAATGAATCATCAAAAAGGTAGCAAATAACCGTCCACTTAGACTGTCGTTTAGACATTCGACAACTGCATAAAGAGTGTAGTCATGTCCCTATAGGTCAACTACACTTGATAAGTGATTACTATGAAATGACATATAAAATTCACCGACTTTCCGATATTTCTTACCATAACGTTGAATGGTAATGCAATGAGGAAAGGCACTCAGTGGGTGGAAGGACGGAGTACCTGCTTGCTACGGCGGAACTGATTCAAAATCAGATGCAGATGCTTGTTCTCTATCTGTCAGTGTATGGGCCAGCGGCGGATGGGTGACGCAGACTCTGTGAATCAGTATCGGTCTTTTAGCTTGGCTTTGAGAAGCATTCGTGTGCTGCGTTCATATCAACAAAGGGTGATTTTGTGGCCTTGAGTTTGTCCAGTTCTGTAGTTCCACTCAAAAGTTGCGATTATCATCACTAATGTCATAATGAAGCCTAAGTCTTACTCAACTGATGGAAAACTGCCCAGAAGTGATATTTGGCAATTTTGGAAGGACTTTTCGGAATTACGATTGTGCATATATGCATATATGTAATTTATGCCTCACTTCTCCATGGGACTATATGCTGTAAATGTAGGGAACGCGCGAACATAAATGATGTCTTACGATTATTTCTTCGTAGTTAGTACTCATCACAGTCTTTATCTACGATGCGACTTACTGGTTTCTGTTGTTTGTTTCTTAGTCTGGCCTTAACATGCACACGTATACGGTGGGGTGCAGTCATGATATTGGCAGCGTTTGATGGACCAAGCCGATTAGGACTATTCACTCACTGTCCTTCCCTGGGTAAATGATGGCTTCACAACATGAAGGTTTACAGTCCGTAGAGCATTCATTAGTTAGTCACCTTCGGTTAGCTTATTAGCTTGGTGTCACCCCACTTAGGGAATAATAGGCTTCGGTTGAAGATACCACATGTTTTGCTATGGCTGCATGCTCTTTTGTAAACAGAATCTTCGCGTTTCATCCCAATTTCTTCCTGTCTATTTTCACAGATGTCCCAGGCCCTCCGCGAGGACCTTTGAGAGTACGTGAACTGACGGACGAAACCGGTACCTTGGAGCTCTCTTGGGCTCCACCCACTGAAAGCGGTGGCTTACCAATTCTCGGATACCAATTAGAGGTTCGCGAAGGCCGTTCATTTAATTGGAAACCATGCCCTTCCGATTCTCAGCTTGTCGCAGTCGGGCCTGAACACAAACATCAGCCCTCTCATATCGTCTCCGGAATCCAACCCAACCGAGAATATTTTTTCCGTGTGTCCGCGGTGAACAAAGAAGGAATGGGCCACCCGTTGGTTGCAGAAGACAGTTATGTAAAACGATTAAACTTGGCTCCACCAAAACGTGTACTTGGCCGTAGACTTCCACAGTCGGAGGATGAAGCCCGAACGGTAAAATCCATACTACAAGTTGAGTGGGAATTGCCACGTCCACTAACACACGGACCACAACCAATCGGTTTCCAAATCGAAAGACTAGATAACGACGCACGTTCGGCTAACTGGGAGATAGTAGATTTTTTGCCCATCAGCGATGCTAGTCAAACTTCGTTCGTTCACCAATCAGTCGCACCTCGAGGGACTGGTAGCTACAAGTTCCGTGTTTCCACTGTGTATCCGGAGGGTACCAGTCAACCAGTTATGACCGGTGTCATCCTCGCGAGTGCACCAACATCTAGTCGCCCGACTTCGGCAGCTTCTCGAGAGATTTTGCCTTCGGTTCCATCTGTTCGACTTCTGGAAGATACTGGGCTGGGTTACGAGTTAGAGTGGGTCCCTCCAAAAGGCCCTGGAGCAGACGCCATTCGCGGATACAGTATTGAGGATTGGGATTCCAAACGACAAAAGTGGCAACCGGTTATCGACATTCCAAAAAGTGGACCGCTAAAAGTTTCGGTTGCTGCGCCTACTGCACTTGAACCAGATCATCGGATGCGAATCATTAGTCGTGGCGATGTAGGACGTTCTGTCCCGACTGAGTTTAGCTTGCAACCATTGGTGGATGAGACAGTTAGGAGACTTTCTACTCCCACGTCGGCCATGGAGTGGAAAACTCTACCAAGCACAACCGGGTATCCTCTTACAACTCCTCACGCTCCAAAGTCAACTGCAGTTTTACCCGTGATGGATGAGAGTGATTTAGAACTTGCCCTTATCACAGGGGTGGACACCGGCACATCGGAAGTTGAGGATTTCATCCGTACACGACGTCAAATGGCCCAAGATATGGCCCGTCGTGATATAGCATCATCAATGGGACGTCGCAGTGCAATGAGTCAACGTTCATTTGATCAAGAGTTGTTATGGCGACCAGAATCCACCATTGATCGAATCCCATCCAGAGTTAGTACGCGTACGCCAACGCGCGGTATCCGAGTGCAAGGCCAGTTGATCGCCGAAGAGCTAACACCAGATTCCGTTCGACTTAGTTGGTCAGACGATGCATTGAGACCATACGAAGCGAGGAAACCGGATTCTTATGGCATCGAAAAATGGGATACCCGTCAGGGCAAATGGATTACCGTGGGGCAGGCTCGGCCTCGAGCTACAGAATACATTGTTAAAGGTCTTCCTCCGGATGACGAAGGATGGTGGTTCCGAGTAGTTCCACTTGATTATGAAGGAAAGTCATGTGGTATCCCACTGCAAATGGAATCTCCTTTACATCCGAGACCACGACATGTCACAATACCATCGTCAGTTTGGGGAGTTGAACTGTCTCCTATTTATGCACCAATCGAATGGGAGCAAGGAACGATGGAAGTTGCTTGGATGAAACCCAGTAATGATGGTGGAAGCAAGCTGTTGGGATATAGACTCATTGTGTATGACGCTGACGCACAGGAAGACCGGGAAATTATAGTCCCACCGAACCAAACAAACGTACGCATCACATCGCTTAACGCTATGCATGTCCACAGGATAATGATTACTGCATTTAACCGCATAGGCGATTCCTTGCCGGTTACTTCCACTGTACCACCACGTCCAGGGACGCCAGGAATGCCACCAACACCTCCATCTCCTACAGACTTCCGAGCGAACCTCTTTGGAGAACCGTATTCTGACCAATCTGTTTGCCATTTATCTTGGCGTCCTCCATCCAGAATGACTGTCCCTATTGATTTTTACTTGATAGAAAAGTGGGATTCCCAATCGAAACAGTGGATCCCATTCAAAAAAGTGCCCGAAGGCACCTACAATATTGAAATACCTTACTTACTTGATGACGTAGAATACGGCTTTCGTATACGGTCTCAAAACATATCCGGTTTTAGTCAGCCAGTGGCGATTCAGTCGCGAATAAGACCCGGACTTGCCAAAGAACAAGGTCCACACAGAATGCCGTTGCCACCAGCGAAACCATCTGGACCACTGGAGATGACACCGACCCTGGTACAAGATGACACCGCGACCCGTCTGCAGACCGCAATCGATGCAGCCTATCGCGCAATCGAATTGAGGTGGCAGCCAACCTCAATACGTGAAGACTCGGAGGATCGTGCGGGGCCGACCAGAGCCTATGTGATCGAGGCGCGAAGACGGGAACAAAAGACATGGGCTCTACTTTCTCGCGTGCCAGTCACA
This sequence comes from Opisthorchis felineus, assembly GCA_004794785.1. NCBI lineage: Eukaryota > Metazoa > Platyhelminthes > Trematoda > Opisthorchiida > Opisthorchiidae > Opisthorchis > Opisthorchis felineus. The sequence goes on from SJOL01006198.1 coordinate 1,066,117, forward strand.
CATGGGCAACGTGTAAAGATAATCTTTGGCCTGGAACCCGACTTGTGGGATCGCAGAGTTTCAGCTTCCCTCGGTCGACCATCTTCAGCCTTAGCACAGTTACCGGAACCAGCATCCGTCGATACATTCGCTCTCGGTCTCTTAGGTACTCCTTACACTAGTGTCCTATCCGGTGAACCGAAAGACTATGAATTCCGCGTCTTGGCCGAAAACGAATTTGGACAGAGCGAACCATTATATGCAACTTCGTGGTCGCCAGGTACTGAACTTCCCAGTCGACTATCTGAAACTTCGTTCAGACAAGCCCTAACTGACTTGGATTATCCACCTCCACGACCTCGAGGTCCGATTTATTTGACACCACGTGTACAGGTCTCACGCCCCAGTTCCCGCCTTGACAGCCGTGTACCAGACCGAGAAGAGTTTGAAATCAGTTGGCAACCTCCCTACGATACTACGGGTGTCTCAGGTTACGAAGTACTCTATCGTAGTCCGTATGCAAACCGCTGGTATCCTATCGGGAAAACCGGGGTGACAGAAACTAGCCTCATGCTACCCGCTTCATTATTAGACGAGTTCCCGACTAGTATTCATGTTGGCATCCGAACTCTGGGTGATCAATTACCAGGAAGTAGCCGAAGGCCGACTTCTGATCGCCTTGAAGAGGTGCTCACCATTCCAACGGTTTCTAAATATCATGTACCCACGCGCCACCCGCCAACAGTTGCAGTCCCTGTTGCTGACGAATTGTCAATACTGAAGCCTACTGAAGTACGAGCCAGTCTCTTCCAGCCAACACCATCCATTCGTGGTTCGGATGAGATCATTCTCGATTGGTCTCCGTCAAGTCTGAGACCCCTTAGCGAACATGAACGGGTTCGAGAGACAAGACGACCCGAGAAATACGTGATATTTGCCCGAGAATTAGGGAAATCTGAGTGGAAGGAGATTACTCAGGTTCCCGGTTTAACAACTACCACACAACTACAGCGTTCTACGCTGCCAACAGCGCGTGACATTTTCCTTGGTGTAGCCCCTTTGGTGGGATCACGAATAGGTCCAATTGTATCCACTCTAGACGCTCTCCGACTACCCAAAGATGTGGGGACCGCCATTTTACCTTTCCATGAGATACAAGCAACGGTTTTACCTACTGAGCAGTTTATTGTTACACCGGAAGGACCAGATGAAGCGAAAATACAGTGGATACCTTCGGCTGATCTTTTAGCCAAACTAGAAGCATATCCGATGGTGGATTACCAGTTGCAAGTCCGACGACCCGGCGATTTAACCTGGAGACCAATCACAGCCGAGCGACCAGGTATTAGCAGCCGACTCATGGAAACCCCCAGTCTACCTGGTCTGATGGACTTCAAGATTGACCATTTGAAACCTGGCGAACGCTTCGAGGTACGAATTGCCGCTAGACCTAGTCCCATGGAGACTTTGATGCCGATCACAGAAGTGACCACTTCACGATTGATTCCGCCCTACGGTAAGTGGCTGTGGTCAGTCTTTTAACTATATATATATATATATATATGTATGTATAATGTGTATCTCGTGTTTCATGAGAATGTTCCTCTACCGCTAATGTCCATTTGTTGTAACACAAGCCATCAAACTGGCTGAAGAACTGGGACTTACCTAACGATTAGTTGTGACTTGTTTTGACGAGCTGATGGTTTAGTTAATCAGCTTTATTACATCAGTACAGCCGTGTCATCTACTCCTACTAGTCGTGTCTTCGTGAATCATTTGGTCATCTTCTACACTACCTACAGAATACAGGTAATTTACTGAGGAGGTAAAAACTTTCACAAGTCGCCTGAACCTTCCTGTGACAAGTCTTCAGTCACAAAAGTTAAATTCACCAGACACCTTACCGTTAATTCAAAATCGGCTTTAACAGACTCACCTAAACTGACCCCTTCTGGACTGACTCTGTGATGGTGGTCACTCCATGGTAGAACAGCTGGTCATAACTGGCCATAGCACCAATCCTGGTTGGTAATACCAAGACACCACGGTCCCATTCGACCATATGACCTGGCGGTAATTATTCCTGGCGAAAAATTCATTTGTGAGCTTTCTTCTCAAAATATTTACATGCCCTTTTTGCCTTACTATTGTATGTATCAAAGTTTGAATAAGTGACTGAAGAGATACAAATGAAATACTGGTAAGCTATTGGCACATTACTGGCGAAACCTAGTCTGCTGACTTTGGCGATTGCTAAATCATGCGGTATTTTCCACATTCGGTTTGAAGAGTGAAACTTTGTCTCTTGCGTCCAACACCTTTTGTGGTTGCACAGGGCTTATCTTGATTTTATTTAATTTTGTTTCGTGCACGGAAGAAGTAGAGATGTTAATTGTCGTACTGACCGATCATTGTGTACAATCCTTATTTTGGTTAGCTTTTTTCACATTTTTTTATTACGATAATTGCGTCTGAGATGGTTTCAGTTGTACATTTTTGTTTTTTCTTAGATATCCCATCAAGACCCAGAGGCCCGTTAGTAGCTGATTTCATTCGTACCAAAGCACCCGCACATATTAGGCCTTCCTCCATGTTGGACAGCTTCGAAATTGACAAATCTGTTTCCAGTCCACTCGGACGTACAACACCAAAACTTTCTGAAGATACTGCAGTTCAGTTGTCTTGGCACGCCCCAGTGGACACTGGTGGGTTGCCTGTCACCGAATACGTGATTGAGCGTCGCGGTGGCCCAGTTGCTGCTCTTGTGCGTGACTGGGTTCAGGTGCTCACTGTACCAGGTACACAGACGAGAGCACTAGTTCCGTCACCATGGGTTACGTATCAAACTGCTACGCCATACTCGTATCGTGTGAGAGCGGTCAATCGCATGGGTGCTAGCAGTCCGTTAGAAACAACTAGACCCTTACAAATAGAAGACATGAGCCCTTCTGCGCCCTCCAGCAGACCCTCATCTCGTGTCACCTACCACCCACAACCACCAGTTGCACCCCGAGGTCCACTGCGTTCTGAGCTACTGCCATACGGTTCCGGTGTTCAACTAGAATGGCTACCTCCACTTCTGGATGGGTTTGGGGCGGGTGAACCCTATTTTCATCCAGCAACCTATGTTATTGAGGCTGCTGAAGCTGACAAACCAGATGCTCAATGGGTTGAGTTGGGTCGAGTCCCCGGAAGTCTTTCCTCTGCAGTGGTACCTTTGCTTCCACCTTCTCGGTTCCGAACTGAGTCGGGAGACCGCTTTACCGCTATTGAAGATGAATGGGCAACATACAAGCCCGCTCCAGTACTGTATCGCATAAGAGCCGAGAATGAGTTTGGGCTCAGTGCTCCCCTGGTCACTAGAATTGAACCCGTTCTTGACCGGGATCTTCGCACCCGCTTGCCACGATTTCAACCGGGTCAATTCCTTGCTCGCGTTGTATCTGAAACCAGTATTGAGCAACCTCCTCAAATAGAGCTGCGGTGGCCACAACTGGCGCGCCCCGTGCCTGCTCTGGCAGCCCGAGTTGGCCGTCCTGCGTTTGAACCTGCTGTCACATCGGATCTTGGTTATTTGCTAGAAGCTAGACGTGTCGGTGAGTTTGGATGGCATCCAATAGGCACTTTGCCGATTGGACAAGAATCATTTGTCTACCGCCCCACAACATACGACTACCACGTTCCACGGTCACGTTCTGCTCTGGATGCAGTTCACTATAGAGTCGAGCCAACACCAACTGTTCCGCCATCTTCAGTAGAAGCATATCAATTCCGAGTTGCTCCTATCACTTCGCGCGAGACTGGTGACTTTCTGGAATCCGACATTGTAAGTTGGACGGCGCCCCCACGGAGTACGACAAAACCCGCAGATTACCGCAGAGTTCACACACCGTTACCTGTTGCAATGCATATTACTCCACCGAGCTTTGGTGGTCCAATTTTACCGTCACCAGAACGATTCCAACTAGTTGATATTTCAGTTGAAAAACCATTGGACGGAGTAACTGAAGATGCCAATTTTGGGAGCGTTGTGTTGCGCTGGCATCCACCCATCGGTATGCTGTCCACGATGCGTTCAGCAGCCGATTTCGTGGTTGAGTCCTGGCGACCGGATCGTCAACAGTGGTGGCCAGTGGCACGATGTCCGGCTGCGATAACTGCGGAAACCGTACCTGGCCGATATGATGTACGAATTGCAGGATTGCCCGTAAATCAACTGTACCACTTCCGAGTGCTTACCCAGACAACTGATTCACAAAGCGAACCCGCGCTTCTTCCACAGCCCGTCTGGATACCAAGGCTTGAAGCAGAAAAAAGCGGTGAGTGCTTCCTTTTATGTTCGTATGGTTAGTAGCTTGTTTCTACGCTGAGGTTGTCTAACTTAGACGAGCATCCGTCTATCAGTCAATGTCAAATACACCTCTTTCAGCTGTTACGTTTCCTTCAAGCTATTCTATATAATTGCCCTCATGTTTGTCTACCCAATTATAGCTATACCCGAACCACCCAAACGTCTTCGAGTCGCACCTCTGATTGGAGACACGCCGGGTGTGTTATTGACATGGCTGCCACCAACAACATTCAGCATGGAAGACTTGATACCGTCCACTTTACGTCGTTCCACTTTGGGCTATTCAGCACCTCCAGCTGGTTATCTGATTGAGTATCAGACGGTTTCAGATAGAACCGGGGAACTTTCAACCTGGAAACATTTGGCTGAGTTAGAATCGTGGCAGACACGATTTGAAGCGCGTGATTTAGAACCAGGCAAACAGTATATTTTCCGTGTCACGTCCATTGGCCATGGTTCCGACAGATCAAAAACATCGATACTCTCAAGACGTTCATCCCGCGCAGCACATATAACGCCCGTGCTTAGTGAACCAGTTCAGACCGAACCCTACAAAGTGCCATCTACAAAACGTAAGTTTCTGTCTAACCTAGCTCTGTAAACCGCAGTGACATTCCACAGCCTGGCAAACAGGTGAACTAACAACACCACCGAAGTGAGTGAAACTTCCTAAGGTGAATTCGAGGTGAAGCTAACAACGATAAATGTAGAAAAGTATGGAGTTGATCGTGAAAAATTCTAAGTATAATAGTTCGTTCGAGGAGGATAAATTTTGCCTCTCCTGAGGAATAATAAATGGGATCCAAAATCGGTCTTTTAGTTCGAAAATAAATTGCGCAAAAGAAGTGTGTGATCCTTCTGAAATGATTTTTTAAAGAAAATGTTCAGTAGTCTTCAGTGACAAAAAACCGTAATATCCTGCATGAGCACCCAAAAATCACGCTGGAAACACTTGCTACTCGACAAAAAGCTTCCGTTTTAGGACTAGCCAGTTCCAAAAGCCACTTTGTCGACATCTGACAACACTCGCCTCTTCGAGAAGCAACGAATGCCCTCCAGGCCACATGCCCAATCACCACCCACCGCAGACGGGACTGCTTTTTATCCCAAACACTTGCCGAATAGAAGTTGGTAGGGAGCATGCCATGACATGACAATACGAAATGAAAGCTACAGCCAAACGGTATGCTGTTGCATCTTCTCAGTTTATTGGCTGTGGCTTACGGAGCCCTTCTTGCACGTGGTTGGGGACTCTGTATGGTATGAAACGTAACCAGTTCCTTTGACTGGCATGGTATAGGCCTATCCATACTGCGTTTGTTCGCTAGGCTTTTTCTGTGTGGGGTTCGCAAAGGAGGCTGACGGCACATTACTCCAACACAATCCTCAGATGTGTTTAGTTCAGTGCTATCCGATCGCTTGTATCTCCTGAGGACATTAGGTTTTTTTCCCACCAAGTCACCGAACTTTCTGTACATGAGTGTTATTTCTTCATTTTTGCTTGGCATTCGTAGGGATACCTTCATTCAGAAATCAGTTTCAGTGAGAACGACAACGTGGTCGTTGTTATGTTAAAATCAGTGCTCGTATGTTGCGGTCAGTGATGATTTTGTCTCAACCAAATCGTTCAGCAGAGTCGGCAAACTATGCATAACTATTGCACGACAACCTATTATGTCATGCTTAAAGTCTGAGTCGGAGAAGTGGTCCAAGTAACAACACTGTGAAGGACAAACTCAGGCTGAGTGTTGTTTAGTGCAGTGTAAACATTAACTCGAAACATGTCGAGTAGTAACAGTAAGATTCTCTATTTAAATTTGTTAAGCCAGTGAAACTGTGTTTTGAACTCACCGTGCAATCGCTTCTCTGCCAAACTTGTGTCGTTGGAACGTGTTGTGCCATATTTTTTCATAAATTGTCAGGTTCATGACCATTCCTCGAGGTGGAAATCGCTCCTTGGTGAAACATCCTAGGCTTTCTAAAGAGATGGTGGTTAACTCCCCAGAGTTAAGGAATCCCATGGGAATTTGGCAGAGGATTTGTAGATTTTTCTGGGGTCAGCCTGTCCGCGGGATGTCTCCCCCGGATGGTCTTACCTTTCTGTACTGGGTACAGATGCTAAAGACCAGTGTTAGTGAAGCTATTTTTTGTTGCTGTATCCCTCAGTTTTACAGTCAAAGGTTCAGCTTAGGCTGTAAGCAATTATTAGTAGATGTTTTTTGTGTCAACATTTTTTGGAATCCAACAATTATCCGTTTGACCTCATAACCTTATTGACTGAAAAGCGTTAACCTACCAAGCTATAGTTGGCCCATTCTTCGGAGTCGACAAAGTCAACATAAGGACTGTTTTTTGCTTACACATGATGGGTAAATCGCACGCAACCCTTCAGGCGTATCAATATTGCCTCGATAGGTACTTTGCACAATTCGGTGACACGGAGTTACTTTATCTCTTTCTCTTCTAGTATCTACAATACGCCTAACCGGTGAACTATTGGTTGAACCAGTCACCCGCTACACCAAGACTCCATCAGTTTCCTTGACGTGGGTTCCCAGCAAAGAGCCTCTCAGTGGATACGTTGTTGACCTCTATGATCTCGATCTACCGACTGGGTGGCAGACAGTGGCGCGTATCCCAGCCACAGATTTACAAGCTCCGTTCTCCGGGGTGACTGTCGGTGACCTTATTCCAGGACATTCCTACCGATTCCGGGTGCTACCCTATAGAGACGATATCTATGGGAAACCCATTCAAACTACTCAGCTGTACACCGTCCCAGAAGCTCATCTTGAAGCACGAGAGGATGTCACATTGGATCGAATTCAACTTCCCGCACCGCAGGGTCCTCTCCGTGTTGATAGGCTGTCCTCCGATATCTGTCGCCTGAGCTGGAGAGCACCCCGTTTACCATCAAGCATTGAGCCAACCCGGCGTGAGAGGTTGGAAAGTCAATTTGAGTATGTTATTGAGCAACGCTTGCCTCATAGGCGTATGTGGTATGAAGTGGGCCGAACTAGGGAGCTGCACTACCTCACCTCGTTAGATACAACCAGTCAGTTCCGAATCCGAACAATATTTTCGGAAGTCTCGGAGCATGAAGCAAAACACACATACGCCTTGTCTTACGATAGCCTCAAGTCGGATTGGGTCACTGTCAGGGAGGGTGTTGAGGATGAATACTACCGGACTGCCAAAAGGAGGCGTTCTGCGGACACCGAATTCGACCTTGGGAATATCGTTCCTGATAGACTAATTGCAAAGCATATTGGGCGAACGTCAGTTCTACTGGAATGGACGGCTAATGAATTGAAAATGCCGACTTACGGCTATATGTTATTAGAAAAGAGACTCATTGATCAACACAAGTTGGGAATCTGGGAGCCCGTTGCTCGAATACCTTGGACTCCAGGAACCACAAGTTATGAAGTCCTGGGATTGAGGTCAGGTTCATCTTATGAATTTCGTCTTCTTGGAGTGGATGAACAGACTGGAGCGAGAAGTACCAAGGTGGCTTATCTACCGTCTGCAATCACTACGGGTGGTTTCGCAGAGACGTCTGAAGCAGCTCCCGTCACCTGGTTGACCGCTCCAAGGCGCCTCCGGGCTCATGTGAAGTCTGACAATGCTGAAGAGGGCATCCAACTTACATGGTTACCACCAGAGCTTTCTGATCAGACGTTAACGCGAGTTCGATACAAACTAGAAGCTAGAGAAGTCGATTCATCCGGCTCCTTGCTTACCGACTGGTTGGTTGTAAGCAAGGATATTCCTCGAACTGAGTACTACGTCTCCCGGGCTAAAGTGGATGAGATGAGTTCAAAAGCAGTAGTTCTGGAATCTCGCGATCTCTTGCCAGGTAAAAAACGACGACCAGTCAGTTCCATGGATTTGGAGAGACGTCAGTGGCAATTCCGGGTGACGGCCAGTTGCGACAAGGCAGAAAGTGTTCCAGCAGTGATCCAGGAGCCAATAGCAATCGTACCACCAAAGCGTAAGTAGCTCCCACTTCTCATCTTGGGTTTTGAACTTTTTCCAATATAAGGTTAGAAAATACTTTTCTGAAAATCGTTTAGAGGATAGCGCCTATTTGATTGAGTCCGAGCTCCCATAGCGGTGCCTAATATTGTACGAACGGAGCCCTTCTTGAAGAATCCGCTGTTTTTCATAATAACTCACAAAGTTTAGGATGGAACTGAGGCCATCTATTCTGTTCCACTGTCGGTTATCGAATAGCTAACGTTATGTATTTGATGTTTTATTTGATGTTTATTTGATGATGTTCCTGGCTATTAGATACCAAAAACCTCTTCACCTTGCTCGTGGGTTTCGAGGCTCTGTCTATTTAGTCCCAGTTGTCACTGGAACCAGCCCAGGCACTTCACGTCAGATGTCGGTTCCCTTCGCATCAATGGCCCTTTCACCACAAAATTTATTCGGATTTTACTCCTACCTCCTCTCACCCATCCAGTGACAAAATCTCACGGGAATAATGGTTGTGACTACATGTTGCAGATTTCTCTGGGCATAGTATTTGTGGCAGGTCGATTCCACATTTTCACACTGGCCTCAATAGCAGCCCTTATTTCCTTTCCAGGACGGGTGCCAATACGCTTCCTTAATCTAAAAGAGGACAGAATAATCTACTCCGTTCTTGGTCAACGCCTCGTCATTACTGTGGAAGTTGAAGGGGAGCCCACACCGTCGGTAGCCTGGTAAGTCTTTCGTGAAAGTGATATCGCATTTCTGAAGTCGTTCGGTTATGGCGAACGGTTTTACGAAGCTGGGTGCTGAGTTCATGATACGTGCACAATCATGCGTAGGTTAGACAACCTCGGATATCAAATGGAATAGTTGGTTTCGGAAGTCTGAGTAAGTATTCACAAACAAGTCAGCAGATGTCTATTACAAGCCTCAACTTTCCATGCTCATGGAGTCAACAACATTGACGCAATTTAGAGCTGGTCGCGGGATCTGCAGAATTCACGTTCACACCACTCGTTTGAACAGTTTTCCACCTCCTGTCCCGGCGCGATTCTTCCGGTGAGTCCACACCACAGGGGGGAAGCACTGAACTTGAGTTTTGCTCTTATTAAAGCTCATCAGCAATGCATGTCCTCGGCTGTGCCGGGCTTCGAACTCCAGACACCTGACATGCGAGGCGAGTGTGTTACCACTATTTCACCAGCGCACGCTGGGCGTACTTGCGTCATCACGTCCGCACAGGCGACTGTGTTCATGCTTGAGCGACGGGAATGGTTTACCTGATGCCCCGAGCGATGGTCCAGTTCTGTTCTGGTTAACTCTGGTTATGCTGCCCCTCCTCCCAGGACTTCCCAGTTAGGTAGCGCCACGGACGCTTGACAGTTTTTGACCAGATGTGGGCGGCGCACCTACGTACACACAAGCATGGCAGCTTCGGGTAAGACGGTCAGTTTGTTAAAGGCAAGGACGGGGATGAAGGCCGCGGCAGGCCAGACAAAAAGTGCAAATAGTGTAGGTAAATGAATAGGTTAGGTATAATACTGGGTAAGGCCACCATTCTCACACAGTTTTTTTGGGTCCCTGCTCTCAATTTTAAGTTGCTTTCTGCTCCCATCCACAGGTATCTGAATCACATCCGACTGGACGATCGGATTTCTTCGGATTATCGCGTTGGTCGAGTCGGAGCTGGTGTGTTCGAACTGACGATCGACAGGGTTCAGAGAAATCACGCAGGTTTACTGGAGTGCCGTGCATGGAACGCCTACGAAGTGGTGTCAAACAAGTGGGAAATTGTGGTGGCAGGTGGGACTCCAATGTTCTAGCTTCCGTTTGTGTCATTATTCTTACTGTTATTACTGTTGGCTGTGTTTGCTTTCGCTAGTGGTTGAGGCGAATTGCCGTAAAGATTAACATCATTTTTACTGTATTTGGTTGTGCTACAATTGTCGAATTACACATTTATTTGGGTAACACACAACTAACCAACAATTATTTCTCATCTTTTGGTTCTTTTTGTGATCGGTCTCATGAATGTAGAAGAGAACTGCCGTTGTGCGTCTGATTTCACTGAAGTACGATTGGTCAAAAGAGCACTGTCTGGTGGACAAAGATCATCCGACCAAAACCTGAATGAAATACACGATACAACGCCTAGATCACTGTGTGACGAATTCCAGAAACGTGCGCGCATCCACTGGCTTGGGTTAGGGTGAAGGTTGGAGCTCAGTGAACCGTTACGGCACTCTTGTTCATTCGTCTTATTGTGGCAACATCCACGAAAATATTTGATCCCCACTCGAGGTGTAACCAAAGTAAACTTGAAGCAATAACAATATGCAGAATCGTGTAGTTTATTGTGTCCTAATTTCAATTTCTGACTACATACACTCAGAAAACAGCGCCGTGCTTACGGAAGCATCAACCGGGGTTCAAAGTAGAAGAGGATTCGACAGTAATTGAGAGTGAATATGCCCCCACCAATGGTCAGGACTAATCTGGTGGTGCTACCAGTTACCAAATCCACTCATACCACCATCAATCCATAACTCAGAGGAAGAATAGTTTCACAAGATGAGAGAAACTTCCTTTTGAGAGTTTGTGGCTCGAGGAGCCAGTCAATACGTGACCAAGTGATGTGGCTTCGTGATGAAGGATAAGTGGCGCTAGTCACACTGCTGATCAGCCGTTCGTGGGCGGACACTTAAGTGTTCTAACTACTACTGAGTTCGAAACTCACTGTAGTTCCGTGAGACGCGCACAGCTGGTGATTCCCAAAAAGGACGAAACAGCTGTACGGTGCTTCTCGGCTTTCCTGCACAGATTGGCTTCACTGACAGGAGGAAAGCTCCACTGGAAAATTTGGTGTTGTTGAATTGAATTAAATTAGGTAATGTATTTGCAGAATGGTTTCAGCTGGACGATTCAGATTATCGACAGTACCTCAGGTACGGACAAGAAGTGTTATGCAAACCAGTTTTACTAACCCGACTCGGGTATGGTGTTGAGTAAAGTTTTCCTTATGAAGACTCAGTTGCTGCGAGTCACAAGTGGTTTGTTAGTACATGATCTCCACATCCACTGAAGACTACCCTTCGGATATCGTGTTAATTCATTGTCACAACAATTGACGTAATTTTTACTACCAACATGGCTGTTTGTAAACTTTAACCAGAAGGACAATACTTAAGTAACGACCAGCCCTATCTTTCACACAATTGTCCATATTCATTGCTTTCTCACAGCCGTACCACGCTTCAGTCGTTTCGACTGGTCGTTGGACGTGCGCGAGTTCGAGGTAAAACACGGCGATAGGTGGGAGTTACGCATCCCATTAGAAGACTGGGACTGTACTCAAGGTCATGAATGGATAACTAAAGTTTGGTTGGAGCGACTGACTCGCATACCTGCATTTACCGACACCGGGAAGTTCCCCGAGTCACTGGAATCTCGGGTTCGACTTCGAATCATCGAAGGACTTCGCTGGGTCGAACTTGTGGTCGATTCGATCAGCCTGGCTGATGCAGGTGTCTACAGATTATGGATTCAAAACCAAGCTGGTCGTGACTACCTTGATTTCCGACTTCGTGTAGCTGGTATGTTTGCATGCGGCCCTTCTGTTCGGTGTGCACAATGCATTGGGTGCTATGCATGTAAGTTACAGTTCGCATGCCAACTGGACCCCTGTAACCAAAACCCCATGTATCTGTGATGAGCGTACTAGAAAACACCAGAGCGGTACAGCCGTCAATTCGATTATAGGATTTCCTTTGATCCTTTCTAAGAGAAATCTATGAGGGGTGCCTGTTGTATAACCCCATTTGATTGAGTTCAGTATGCAGTTTAGTAAGCACTTAACTCCACTTTGACGCAATTGATGCTTTTACAGAAATAGATATTTGCTTCAGTATTAACTTTAGAAAAGATGAAAATTTCCAGTAAACTGGCAGTTAGCTTTCAACAACAACAGTGAAACTCATCAGGCGGACTCTGAAGGATCTGTTGAGGTTTTAGTCGTCACTTCGCACCAATAGATGCATATAGGTGCGTATAGGTAGCTTACTACCTAGGATCGAATCTTCATCATAGTGAGTCCTCAGATATTGGCTTGTCCTTGGATACGAACCTGGCTGTCCAGTTGTACGAATCCGGCTCAAAGGTCGCTAGTTCTCGTCTCTGCAGAACAATGATATTGTGAAACGGAGTTTCTCGATACAACAGAGCTAGATTGTTTCACAATGGTTCCTTAATCGATTTGAATGATTATGCACAAATCAAACCCGATTTGTCCCCCAACTTGATTGACGTCCAACACTCAACGGCACAACTAAATCGGTGCAGTGGACGACACCATCACGCTCGGTTACGTTCATCTTAGAACCATTATTTTACCATATTAAGACCAGAAAAATATTCTCATGGAGGCTTTCTTCTTGCGGTATGCTTGAAGCACTCAGGCCATCTGAACGCTTATTCTACTAGGAGCTCGCGACCTCTTAGTGCATTTGGTTCCTCAGCGATATCTTGGAGTAACCGGTTTTGCACTCTTGTGTAATGCATGTTCAACCTTTGACAGGACCTCAGAAGCTCTATGGTTGTCACTGGCCTGCTGTCAGGCTCAGCAATGGGTATTTTGTGACTGCATTTAGTCCACTTCTTCAAATAGGTCTAGTCCGGCAACCGTTAGTTTGCAGGCTACTTTCGATTGCTCCCTCCCATGACAGTCGAGTGAAATCTCAACGTGAATTACCGATATTCAGGCACGTAATATATTAAGCTGAGGTCACAAGCACACTAGGTGATTGCCAGACGGATAGCTGAATCACGGGAACCTCCAGTGAGGACCAGAAAAGTTGACACGTAACATGTCACTTGACGCACACCTTCCTCCTAGTGTTAACACCAAGAGTGCCGGTTGAATCGACTGGTCCAATTTAGCATACTCATGGACATTCCAAGCTGTTGTGAAACGCGCTCGTGGATTCCCAGCAAATCAGGAGAGTGTACTGTCATTTAGGATTGTACAAAAAATTGTGAGAATACGGCACAGTTACCGAGGCCCATTTGTACCACAGCAACATTCAAAAGCATTGACGCTCGCAAGTAGAAACCACTGGGTCGAACTAAGATGGCTGCAAGGATCGTTCGCTGTTTAGCCTGCTACAATCTTGACCCATGTTCTTGATATTGTGAAGCCAAGTAAACTTAGCCAAAGACTGAATACAGGTACATATGGCAAAACTTCACCACCGTTGGACTCCATTTATTTTTCTCTATTCAGGTGTGGGAACTAATTAGATATCTAGGAGCATGAGTCGATAGCCTATCAGATGTTGATCGGAGGATTCGGATTTTGTCTGTTTCCAACCAAGATTGCGGATTAACCTTCAGAGTTAGCTAGTCTCAATTGTGGTAATTCCTACGACTAGAATTTTCGAACGGTGCGCAAACTCGATACTTGCTGCAAACCACCTTCAAGTTAGGTGCGTTGCGAAAAGAATTAGCCTCATTTTGGTTGCTGTGGCACCAGTTTCTTCTGTGCACTTTTGTATCTGCACACCGCGTCGAATTAGGATGAAACTTGGTAAAGACGGCGTTTTTTACCACAGTTCTACGGTCTTGGTAACATCAGTGTTTTACTCGCTGCTGTGATTCTTCTTTATACTGTGCATGGCACACTCCCTCAGTAATAGCAATTTTTTAGGAGCCTACGGCTCCTATCTGGATGAAATCCGCATTTGATATTGCATTTCTGCATGCCCCATCCCTATTTTCAGGTTGCTCATTCTCCGCTGCAATTTGTTATTTGTATACTAGAAATCATCATTCGGATACGCAGAACCCTTCTTTTCACTTGACTTGAAGTGTTATTAGTATTATTATTACCATCACACATTTTTTAACATTGCTACCCCTGTGAACGCCGAAATTGTTATAGACAGATGGATTCCAGTAATCTAATGCGCACACAATGGAACTGTGGGGAACCGCACTGCTTACTAGCTTACTGTTTGATCGAATACATGTGCAAACCTTCAGAAATACTAGAATGTTGCCCAAGGGGTGATACTTCTGACTGACTTGTTTGTATGTAGTTAGTTGTCAAGATCTTTGATGGACGCATTAAGCCGTTCTGAAGCTATTTTTAGGACGTTCCGGATTGAATTCCAAAGTTTCAGTGTCCTGATAGCAATTTTATCGTATCGCGAGATGAAATTAAGGGATCGAGACCTTGCGCACAAGATTGTAGGCCACTTTGTACCATCCAAACCGCTCGCTTAGTTAGTACAGTGGACGCAGTGCACAGACATACACATATACGTATCTTTTATTTACATTTTAAAGCATGGATGGCTGCACTCATCAAGCTGGTTGGTGCGTATGTCACTCTAACCAAAAACATGAGCTGGATCATTGTCACCCGGAGATGATCCCACTCCTGGTATCGTACTCACTCAGCTGAATACACCTTGTGGTTTTGTGATTTGATTTGCCTTGACCTTTATCATTATCCTAATCTCATCGTTTCCGTGGTCGACTGTCCAGTGTACACGCGATCTTGATGGAAAAAATCTCTGACTGCTTATCCTTGTTCAGCAGGATTGATCTCGCCATAATAGTCAGCAGGTGACGTTTGAAGCTGGATCTCGCAGCCGTCCACCGTGGGTCAGCAGGCGTAAATGGAAGCCAATTCTCGGCTTCACCACAGTTTCACACGACTGTGTTGCGCACAGGAGCGGCCTTTCGGGTAACACAACTCATTCTGACCGGTAAAGTAAATCAGGCGCTAATTTACGTCCAACCAGCCTGAGCTAAGTCAGATATAACAAGTCGGCGACACAGTCTGTCAGTTACCCATAGGTTATCATGCCCGCCCCTTAAGTTTTCTTACCCGAAACGTGTGAGTGAATGAAAAATGAATGTAGTTGGAGTACTGTAAACTCTGTGAAATAGTTAGTTTCGCGAAAGTCCTGACAGGCTTCGGCTAACACTGCTACGTCATCTAACCTACCAACGTTTCTATTTGTTATGCAGCTGAATAACGATTGCTATTGACCCATAAAATTTCACTTTGTCCACAACTTTCTCAGATAAACCACATGTTCGCCCGAACAAACCCAGGGTGCTTCCTCACGGGCCGGGTACTCTCGTCATTTACTGGGATATTCCAATTCCCACAAGTCGTTTGGAGGCAGAAATTAAATACACTGGCTACCGAATTGAGTATCGTCGTGAGCAACCAGGTGCATCGTGGAACTTCCTTGGAAGTACACCGGCTGAGCAGACAAAAATTCTGGTACGAAGCCCGTTAGAGCCAGAGGTGACCTATCGCTTCCGTGTCTGTCTCGAAAATTGGCATGGTTATGGTCCAGCCAGCGAACCATCCGATCCCGTACAACTGCCGACGCATGGCATTACAGATGGTACGTCATTAGTCAGTTTGAATTATAGTATAGATATTGATAAACTAAACCAACAGTTCCAAGTAAGACGGATTAGTGCTTGAGTTACCGGTGGTTATTCCGTAAATGGTCGCCTAAAATGACTCGGACAATTACGCTTGCATTTCAGTCTACGATGTCATGGACGAGGCGCTTCCATATGCCGATGGGTCCTTTGAATCCCGCTATACGATCATGGAGGAACTTGCTCGGTGAGTTTTGCAAGTTGCAGATACGTTTAATACGTGAGATATCTTATTATGCTGGTCAGTCATTTGTTAGAATGCTGTGCGGCACCTTCGTACTGCAGAAAAATTCACTTTGATATTACCTCAAAATATTGTTGTGCTTGTATTACAGCACAAAACACGCTGGCCTATATCGTCTTGTCGAAAAGTCGACCGGTCGCTCCTACTTGGCCAAAATTGTGGACACTTCGAGGGGCTCCACAGAGAGGTTGCATACCAGTGCGCTTGGCCGTCGATCGGAACAGGCACGACGAGATAGTCTGCCACCAAGACCAGTGAGTGCCATGGACACTGGTCGTCTGATGGATCGACGAGTGACCTCTCAACTGAGTTTGAGTAGAACCAGCTTGACAGATTCGGATGAATGGAGGCGACAACGAACCGAACAGGAATTGAAGCTGCTCACCAAAATACAGCATGGGGCACTTGCGAAGTTCCACGAGGCGTATCAAGATGCAAGACGAACTGTTGCGATTATGGAAGAGTGAGTGCTTACTGGTTAACTCCCATTGTTTATGGCAGCTCTACTGTTCAGTGTTTATGTGTTCCGGGTAGTCCGGTTAACAGGGTGATATATTAGCAACTGCAGGCCCCAGGTCCGGTTCTTAGGCGTCGATCCTTGTCTTGAAACTCTGTATCTAGTTCGCTTCAGGAAAAAAGACGTAAATAATACTTTTACTCAATTCACTGGTAACTGAACAGTTAACCAGAAAGATGGGCCAAGGCATGAACTTGAAGGACACTGCTCACTGCGACAATTGTAGGATCTATTCAAACCGCTTTGTTTTGTGACAGTACCTGATCCCGCTCGCTATCTTGAGTAGGATACACAAAGCGGGTTAGTTTGTTTATTTCAGTAGATTCGCAAGGAGACTCTTGTACTTTACTTCACCCAACTTTTCTCAACATCCAGTGTAACCGCCGGTGGTACCCTATGGCACCAACTGAGTCATCGGATCACAATGACGGAAACCAAGGCGGCCGAAATATTGCGTCAACTTCTAGATCTGACAAACCAACTGCATCGTTCGGGATTTGTTCATCTCGGTTTTCAGGTTAGTATCGCTTATTTGTGTTTGCTATCAGAAACCGGTGAGAACAAGTTGAATACGACAGTAGAATGTTTTCGGCGGAGGGTACCACTCCGTATATCTGTCAGGTTAGCAGCCATAGCAGACAGCAAGATGTGCATTTCTTCAGATTGGTTGTACATCGCAGAGTTAACTACCAAACCTCACTGACTTACGTGACAAAAATGGAATTACACAGCGGATCTTATTTTGGTTTGTTCGGCATCTAAGCGACTCCAGGAGAGCTGTATGAATATGCAAGTTTGCTGGGTGCATAAACATATGCAATGTCGATCTGATTGGATCACTCAATGCGTACGTAAAATAGATTAAAATCCGCTAACTGACGGCGTAAACATCTGGAACGGGGGTGCCCCACTGAATGCTGTTGGGAAAAAGAGACCTGAATAAACACAGTCCCTTTTGTTCACGTAAAGATTCCGAATGTTTTACTCATCATGAATAAGTATGTCAGATCGTTCAGTCCCCGTGTGCAACGCCCTATCTTCCTGTTGAAGAATCTCATTGGTTGGGTAGGTACGTGGTGCATGAACATCGGTCATTGGCCGAATTACGCTTGGTGCGCATAAATTCAAATATCGCCTTATTCTGATTCTCGCCCTTCTATGTATTTGATTATTTTCACAGCCAGAGAATATATTCTTTACGGATCGTACACGGAAAAGAGTTGCATTGGCAGGTCTGAGCCAAACCCAGCGCATCGATGAAGAGCGTCCGGTTCGCTTGACATTCCGTTCAGCAGTGTATATGCCACCAGAGTTGAGCAGTGAAACCCCGCAACAACGACGTTTCGGTCCAGCCTCCGACCTCTGGTCACTTGGCTTGCTGTTGTATCAGATGTAAGTTTTCACCTTATCAAGCATACCAGTATACTATCAACATCTATGTAGATAATGACTGAATTCATACAGAAACTGACCATTTCAAGACATTCCTTTTTTTGTAACCAGATGTACTGTATTGCTTTCGACTTAAACAGGACAACTGGTGATACGGAAGGTCCTCCGGAAGTGACACGCATGGAGCGACTTCAATTGTCACCGAAAATGGTCAAGTTCACAAAACGTCTGTTACATCCTGATCCATCCAAAAGACCGACAGCCGCCGAAGCCTTGCGAGACCCATGGTTAACTTCGATTACAACGCAAACGGAACCCAGGCCTTCAGTTACTTCATTAGCTGGTCGACAGCGTTTATCTGAGGAGAGCCTGATTGACGAAAATTTGTCAACACATAATGTTGCTGAGAGCATCAGCAAACAGGCATATACACGTCTGCTGCGCTGGATTGATGCTAGTCATGCTGCAGAGCAAGATGAGAGAGAGGTGGAAGAGCTAATCTCTGTACGTCGTCGCCGTCATTCTCAACAATACCTGAGAGAGATGGAAACAGATGTGTACGAATCTCGGAAAGATATAATCGTTCACGCGCATGTTACCGCCAGAGGTCAAGCCCCGGAGATCCTCACTCCAATGGGAAGCGTCAGCGTGGAGGAAGGTGGGCCAGCAGTAATAAAATGTGCAGTGCATTTGCCTCGCCCACGTAAGTCCACAACTCCTTTGGATCGAATGTCAAACCTGAAAATATACTGGTACTTGAATGGCCGAGAGTTGAAGTTATCAGAACCAACGGTCAAAATAACCCAACCACAAAGGCAGCACTACATGTGCACTTTTGACCCGGACACTGGAGATGTCAGGCTACACATCGATGAGGTGACCACCTATGATGCTGGGACATACGAAGTTAGGGTCGTCGGTCAGTACGGTGAAGTGTCCGATTCAGCCAACCTTCGTGTATATGGTAAGTTTATTTGTAACTACTGTCTTTCTGGCCGAATTTCTGGCACGTAGCAAGCTCGCCTGTCTATCAGAACGAACGAACAGGGCGAAGTGTGTACATAATAGACTGATATTTCTACAGACAAACTATTGGTCGATCACAGTAGACTTTCTGGATATTCGAAACATTATCTCTTTATCCAAACTTAGGTATGCTTGTACTTTTGCCGTCTGCCTAAATTTGGTGGCAGACCAAATGATACTGCCATTTATGCAGAACTCCAAGATGGCACGATCGCTCTACACCATGTTGCCATGGCACCAGAACTTGAGAGTTTTGCATATATTCCCGTGATTTATGCACCCAGTCAGATCCACAAACCTTTTCACTCATGACTTACCTCGGAACTACCTGACGTTTTCCAAGTAAACAATTCCTGGTTGACCTAAGGGCGACTTGAAACTTTAGATCTTTGTGTGACCGTTTCAGTCTCGATGATGACCATCAGAACTCCAAGATTACTCTATCATCACGTATACCCCCATACGGAAAATAGCTACCTATCAGTCCTCAGATAATTAACAAGGCATTCAACCAGTCGGATGGATGAAACCCGAAGAGTAGCTGGAAATGCTGAACTCAGGTGTGTGTTGTCATCATGATGCATTCTCTTTCTTGGGCTGTGCACGGGTGGCACCTGGTTAGATTGTTATATTTCTTCTTTTGCAGCAGCCCCACACAGACCATCAAGCCGAATAGAGCTTCAGGCGTCTGAAGAATTGGGGGCACGTATTCTCTTGCCTTTGGTGGACGTGTCGGCAGCTAGCGGGAACCGAATACAATTAAAGGCTAAGGGTGAGTTGGACTGACGTTTTTTGTATTTCTCTGCCCCGAACGACTTACCTGATGGTAATGTGTTGGCATAAAAGATTTTTAATGGTGCTTACCAGACTTCTGACAAGACAGTCTGTCGGTAAAACAGCCGAGTGAGGACCAGTTGTAATCTGTTTTCAATTAGTGTAGAGTATAACAGGAACAAAAACATGGAGCAAATTGGTCCTCATTTTCAATCATTCAGGAGAAGCATTTGGCTACTTGTTTTTCCTAAAGAACCTAGGTGCCTAATCTGGTTTCCTTTCATGCAATAATCTTGAAATATGTTCCATTTTGTCCCAGTGGCTGGAATACCACTTCCACGTTGCACCTGGCTACACAATGGTGTGCCTCTAGTTGCTTCAACCAGAAGACGATTCTATCAAGAAGAAACAGGTGGGCTCCATAGCTCAGAACTTCAGTTGACTTTGGAATTGGTCAGTCTAAATACAGCTGACTCCGGCCTATACACATTGGTTGCAACCAACAAACACGGTTCTCAGTCATGTTCGGCCGTTGTTGATGTTCTGGGTAGGTCGGTCATTTATATGCTGCTCATTTTTGAATAAATTTCACTAGGCTTGAACTTCTCAGCACTTGAACCAATTTAATAAATTTCAGTGGGTATTATCATAGTTTAAATGCTCCTTCATACCTTCACACAAACACGTCAACTATTCACATTTTTTGTGCTTCAATTTTTGCAGGCACGCTAAACGAAGACTATGAAGCACCTCATTTCCTTGTTGAACTCACGAGTACCACTGTAGTCGAAGGCAGTGCTGCTCGCTTCGAGGCCTGTGTTCGCGGTCAACCAGCACCGACGGTTCGATGGCTGAAAGACGGTAAACCGTTACTGACCGATGGAATCCGGCTGACTGTGTCACAATCGTCTACCGAGCGATCAACCACAAACACCACAAGCCACACATTGCTTGTAAGAGATGCCCTACTTCGAGATAGTGGAACTTACACGTGCATCGCGACCAGTGCTGCCGGAACAGCTATCACGGAGGCAGCTCTGCATGTACGAGGTAAGACCAAGATAAATTTAAAGCAGTTATTCACACATTATTAGTTCAGTTTTCGTCTCAAGTACATGGTTGTGTTGCCTATTTCCGATTAGTCTAGGATTTGGCCGCATGTTTTGGGACCCAGAAGCATAGACACGAAGATCGAATCGTCTCTGTTTTAAGTGATCATTTGGAATTTGAAACGACTACAAAAGGGCGCTACTTGTGGTCCAGCAATTAGCTCGCTTCTGCCAAAACTATAATTGCTTTCGGATAACTGGACGACTTGGGTTTACGTAATTACTCGGAACAAGTGAAAGTGATCTTATGCCTAACTACAGCAGTTCAGTGATATTGAAACGGAGTCGGCAAAATGGTCGACTTACAAACCCGGTAGATATAATCGTGTTCGGTGATATTTTCTGCAACCCGCTTGACTGCCCGTTCCAGGCGCACAACAGTGGATGGTATTAATGTCATAAAGAAATGCATCCAATGAACTCTCCCGTGAATTCGCCAGCCGTATTCGTTTGTGATCAGGTAATCGTTGTGATTCCGGTTGTCCATTTCCATGGCTTAGAATCATAGTTTTCATTTGAATGTTCCTAGCCTGCTTTGAACCTTGGACTAGCCTCTCTGTGGCGTTCTCTATCTGCGTTGCATTCAGGTTTCACCTCAACGAACCGACTATAGCTTTCGCCGTTTAAATCACATTACCCATATCTTCGTTTCTAACCTTAATGTTTCCCAGGTCATTTTACTCTTTACCTTTATTCCGACAACATGAATCTCGGGTTGCACAGTCATCTTGACCACCTGATTATTCACCCCGGTTTACTCGCCTATTGCTCAGATCTGTTGTCTGCTGCCACGGCGAATTCTGCCCAGTAAGGACTCGTTGCCTCATCCACCAGTCACCTAAAATGTGTTTTAAACATGAAGAGATGTGAAATACACTCATTTGCAAACAAATTTCGTTTTGCGAGAGACTCACCTAGAACCCAGCTGAATCGCTCGTTTGTGATGTTTCCTGGTGCAGCACATTCAGTTGCCTGGAGACATCACAAACGAGCGATTCAGCTGGGTTCCAGGTGAGTCCCCCGCAAAACCAAATCTGTTTGCAAATGAGTGTATTTCGCTAATTTTGTGCAATTTGGTTTCAAGTAGAACATAAGGTTGACGGAAACTCGGGGACTGCGCCTACCTGATGAGCCCCAAGAAGGGTGAAATCGGTCGTGGGGTGTCGAAGAATTTTCAGCAACCTTATGAGTAGTGCATTACGATTGAAGAGATGTGCTTGAAGACTTTTTGGTTCTCTCGTCCACTGTCTTATGATAAGCGAAGCTCATCGACATACTAATGGAGTCATCCTAGTTTTGGCAAAGATGGGGTGTGTGTTGAGGAAGTAAGCAGGCGAGATTATGGTTGAGTTTCAGGTTCTTACCACCCGGATCATTCTTTTATCAGCAAGTTTGTGCGGCTGGTGAATTCCATTTGGGTGTGTAACTTGGTTTCATAGGGTTATCCACTTTATTTGACATTCGTCTAACTACTGGCGAATAGCCAGAATATTCCGTCTGAGTAGTCAACGATTCTTATGGAGGACACGATGACCACCAAGACATGAGCTTGGTGTTTTTATCAAGGATGTGACAGGATCCCCAAAAGCTCCGCTATGTGAGCCTTGCTTTTAAGTAAACTCACCAGCTGTGCTATCTCCCTCCGTCGGTGGACGAATGATCTACAGGATAAGAGCCTGTGTTGAGGTTCCCGATACGGAAATTTGAGTCACGCCCAGGTAGGATAGTGCCGAATATCAAAAGGAAGAATTGGGTTCGAAATTCTACGGCACTATTTACACAAGGGTAAGCAAATGTGTACAACAAACCTCAACTGTTCGCGTTCGCAGCGTCAACAAGTGCACAGGTCTGTCACTGACCGGCACAGTGCAGTGTCAAGGTCCGCACACCAGACAACGGCGAGCGGAATGTTGGCTCGGTAGTGTGAGTTGCGGTCGTCCCTTCCGAGGCCAGTCTCGTGACTCCATCGCTCCCCACCCTCGATGAACGCCTGATTAAACGCCCCAGATTACTGATACCCATTCAACGGGAGCTGTCTGGGATAGTAAACGTTAGAGGATATTTCGGACAGCAACCGACAGAGTAGCAATTTGCACTGTAACAGATGTGATATGTGTTATATGAGGAAACAATAGCACACTTAATGGATCTACTGGGCCTTTTTTCCTGGATATGTTACCGATAACTTGTACATTTTAATTTCACTCCTTCATTTATAAACTAATGGGAGCGTAAATGTTATGCCAGGTACCTACGCTTCAACAGGATTGTGCACCCAAAACGTTACGCGCTTTCTGTGCAGCAGTGATCCTCGACCTACCACGGCTGTTCAATAAGCTGTTGTGTTCTTTGTTGAGTTGTCTTTTTCGGACGCCAAGGCACTGGGGCGGGGACAGCAGCTAGATACAACACTACCACATCTAGATAGTCATCACTTCTCATGAAGAACCTAAATGTTGCTAGACGCTTATGGTGAGAACCAGAAAAGCTCAAGCACACGAGAGCTTCCGTTCATGTCGCGATTCATGATGGGAATGGAAGAGGAAAGGAGAGCCGAGACTGGGACTCCATTTGAAAAGAACCAACGCTAGGATGTAAGATGTCTTGGGCATGGGCATTTCACTCGCTGGTAGGTGATGTTACTTTCGACGAGTAAATGACAGAGCCCAACTTCCAAAAGACCTTCAGTTAAAAGGTTTTCTGCCCTGATGAGTTCCAGTGAGGACGAAAGGCTTAACATAATAGAGATTTTTGCGAAGTGGATCTTCACTATAAGGACTCAGGAATATTTCAAGTCCACCTGGTCGTCCGCGGGGATCGAGGACAATTCAGTTGGAACAGTCCGACTTTTCGTCAGTAGGAGGATTGTCTAGATAGGTTAGAGAGTGGGCAGGCCAATGAACAGTGAAACCTCTCAATAAGGGACACCTATCAGAGGAACCAAAATACATCTGGGTGCAGAGTGTACCCTCAGGGGTTTTGTAAGTATATGCTTATGCGCCGAATGAAAATCCATGGATTTATCCTGAGGCCGATTGAAGTAATGAAGAGGAAATGCCTAATAATTCAGTTGATTGATTTGCCAATGAATCAAACAGACCTTTGAGCGACTGATATCCGAACTACTCAATATTTTCATTGTGTTAAGTGACAAGTCTGTGTCGTGTAGACGTATTATTTCGGACAATTTGATAGCTCCAATTAGTGTTGGGGTGCTATTCCGAGAATTTCTTTACGCCATTCAGTGGGGGACATTTGCTCAATGTCTTTCGGAAGATTATTTTGGTTCCATCCGTTTTTTAAGGATCTGGCTAGATGGATCGCAGTAGTTCATTTCACTAACTAACTGCATCAGTATTTTATTTGCTTCATCGCATGGTACGTGCTAACAGAGAGAATAATGGGATTTGCGCGGTACGAGCCAACCATCAATGGCTGTAAAATGGGTGTATCCTATTACACGTCCACCTTCTGCAGAGAGGTGCCCGAGATTACCATTTCTGACATGCGTACGGGCTGGTCGTCTGTTGAGCTTTACTTTTTCGAAGGGACTTGCTTACATCCTCACTAGCCAACACACTGCGTATCTGAGATCTGATGATCCACAGCTGCTTTTCAATGTCCCGATTTGACGAATCCCTTGTTTCATTAAAAAATCTTGATAGAACAGATATCTTTTCGAGTTCTCTTCCCGCAGTTCTCCGCATACATGGCGACTAGCCAAGTTCAGAATGGTGGTGATTCCTCTATTGATGTGGTCGTCATTCCCAACACCAAGGACTAATTCCGCAATGCCATACTAGTCAAGTCTTGAAGACTCAGAAGGCCATTTTACACAAATTGATATGTCTTCCCTCACTGAATTCAATCTGAAGCCAACATTTGAGACAGTATCTCGTATTTTAGTTCCAACCTGTTAACACACACACAAATGTATTTTGGTTCAGCTGATGACCGACTAGATATCAAACTCTCATGCGACTGACCCACAACATCGATCTCAGACAAGTAGAATTCATTTGGGGCGTGATTTCTGTTCACCCGCCGCCACACTCGGGTGTCAAAATACCATAATATATCCCATCGCTTGGAACCTTGATTTATTGACCTACAACTCCGGATAAATAAACGAATAAAATCACTAAACGGAACATTGCTTCGGCCTTGTCGGGCTGTGTTTAGTGTCCATTATCCAGTTCAACGGGATTTCTAAATTCTTGAAAGAATTTTAGCGCTAAGCCAATCTGGAACTCAGGAATGTCTCCATGTGCCATGTGTCTTTTTTGAGGGTTTTATACTCTTCATACTGGATCGATAAGCCGTTTAGTATAACCGTAAACTTAGTAAGCGTTTGCGCAATCATGAGCATTCGGTTATCGAGATGCATAGGTAGTTTAAACCTCAACCAACACATGATACTCTCTATTGGATAACTATTTTCCTGGACAAGACTGATGAATGAACAGCCTAATGTTGGATTTGTACCTTTTAGAAACTCATGCTGATAAAGCTTAGGGATATTAGGCTTCGCGTGTGAACTACTGAAGGAGTAGATTGGCTTTACAGATAACCCAGACCATGAAGGTTTTTCATCCGTGGTGACTAGTGATTTGTGAAACGGTGGCGCCAGAGATATAAAAATAGTGGTCATTGTAATGGCAACGAATGCAGTGTGAGTAAATCCACTTTTGCAAGTACGGCGTACAAGATTAGCTAAGTGCACTAGCGGGGGGCGCGTGAAACTGGACGTGCATTTAGGTAGTGAACGTCAACTGATTCATGTTAAGACTTTCCAGTGGTTCAGACGAGCCTGGAAACAAATAGGCAAAGTCTGTGGTCTTGAACACGAAGAATGAAGCGACCGAATCCACACGAATGTGGATTGTCAATTTAAGGAGGACTGAAATCGATGCATTTCTTTGTGACATTAGTTCTGTTGCCTTGTTTCGGACGACTGGAGTTGAAAGACATACTCTACCGCATTGCCGGATTCCGTTTTATTGATAAGATTTTTCAGTCGTCTAAATTTCCGTTCGAACATTTTTGGCCTGTCGCAATTAGGAGTCAGATTTTCTTTAACTGTTCTATGTGATAACACAACTTCCCTTCGCCTGACCAGCTGGAAACAATTATCGGTTTGGCGGTGTCGAGTCGCAACTGGTTCAAGCCTTCCCCAAGCTCTAGGAGATTGCGCAACTAAAAGCGAGTCCATTTGGTTTTGGTTTTCGTGCTTTGGGGCCACTTTGTGTATCCTTTCGGTGTCAGCGTCATTTAGTCAGGTGGCTTTCAGAATATTTTACTGAAAGTAATTTTGTTCGCACGTAATACGCTACTCATAAGGTTGCTGAAAATTCTTCGACACCCCACGACCGGTTTCCTCCTTCTTGGGGCTCATCAGGTAGACGCAGTCCCCGAGTTTCTGTCAACTTTCTGTTCTACTTGAACCCAAATTGCACGAAATCAGCGAACTACACTCATATGCAAACCATTTTCGTTTTGCGGGGGACTCACCTGGAACCCAGCTGAATCTCTCGTTTATGATGTTTTGTTTGGGTTAATCTTCTTTCAGGTTTGTTCAATCGCGGAATGCCAGGTGGATCCGAGTCATTGGGTATTCGTCACCGCTTGCCCGAATTCACCCGTCGTTTGCGTAATCAACAAGTAGTGCTTGGGGGGAATATCCGACTTGCCGCTTCTGTACTAGCCCAACCATCGGCAACTGTGATTTGGCAGAGGAACGGAGTAGAGATCAACACTAACTTGGAACCAAGGATAATGGCCAAAGTAAGGCATACTACTAGTTAATTGTCGAGATAAGTGAGTAGGATGAACTCACAAAGTTTTGTGCCCAGTAGTGTATTCCTTATGGATAAAAAGAACTAGGCAAATGAATGCATTCCTTATTACCATCAAACCTAATATTATTCCATGTAATGGAAAAAGTCCTGGAAATGACGGTCTCTTCCAAACTATGCATCCGTCCACCAAGTGGTTCCTACACTCTTCGTTGATGGTTTGGTCAGTTCGAAGAGTTAGTATAACTAGAAAAAGGTATCCAGTCCAAAACATTTTGTCTATATTCGAATCGTCACACTAGTCACTTGTGTATAGGATAACAATTTATGATAGCCAGAAACAATGTTTTTGGTTACTCTCCAAAAGATTTGCTCTGGAGCCACGAACCCCTTTTAAAATCTCACCAATTTTCTGGTCTGCGACTGTTGTATTCAAGTCAGCCAACTGTTTTTTCCATTCAGAACCAAAGCGGGCATCTTGAGCTTGTGATTGAGAACGTGACAAGAGAAGATCTAGGTCAGTATAGCGTGATCGCATACAACGCTGCGGGTGAAGCTCGTTGCTCTTGTGTGTTATCCGTGTTGGAGGAACATCAATTCCGATTGCCTCAATTCACGCGCGAACTCCGTGATCACACAGTGCTTGAAGGGAACAACATATTCTTGGAAGCGATTGCAACTGGCGAACCTCCGCCAGATTTCAAATGGTATGCAGCACCATATTTCCTCGTGTCGGTTGTTTTCTCTTCATCCCTTTTCCTCTCTTGCTCAACTACCGATTTGGCCTAGTTTGTGTGAACATCTCATCTAATATCTTACTGAGCTGAGTGGTGTTGCGACGACAGAAGTTTCATATCCTGAGAGCTCGTAATAAGAGTCCTCCGAAGCACCGCCTGCGATGCAGCAGCTCAGCTATTTGGGACTGACATTTACCTCGTACTACTAGCGAGTAGCCAAACAACAATATCTTTAACGCTCTGCATGCACGCTACGTCGATCATCCGTTTTTTAAACGAATTTCAATGCGGATGATTTGAAACCCTATGACTGAGGTCAGTAATAATCTGGGGCATTTACTTCTGGACTGTCTCCAACCTTAATCCAACACTTCGTCCTTACCTGTTGTGATCTGCACTGTTGCGGCTGACTGTGGTCAAATCTGGCTTTAAAGCAATTTAGTACGCAACTTTAACTTGTCATGTAGAGCAGACTGGGTTTATGCATACTGAACAGAGAATTTCATACTGTTTCAAATTATTGCAACCACAACTGATTAATATGAGGACCAACTGGCAATATTGGGTGAAAGTATGGACTCGAATATTTCGACTAACCTGTTATACGATGGTCCCTGTAATGAAACTTACTGAATACGGAGAACTAAGGGGAAGAGGGCGCTGATAGCGCTTCGGCCATGCGTGTCATCACCCAGCCTACAGCTAGATTCTTGTCCGACTGTCAGTCTAACAACATGGTCAAAATGTGAAGTAGGTGAAAGTGTGACGGATCGCTTGTACTCATTCTCGCTGAGCCCAGTAACAATTTTGAAACATGGACACTTATTTGGTGTCGCTGTGACTTAAGCCGACCCTAGCATCCTTTGTCATATTCTCAGACTAAGTGTTGTACGACGCACACATAGATAGCAGAAACGATAAAGTGCTGTTACGCAAACCGAAGTAGGCCGGCCATACTGACTGTGTTCGTCGCCGTTTGACTGAACGAAAAAATGTGGTAGGCTGCCCGCGGCCTGTGGCCTAAAATCGTTTGGTTGGCATTCGGTTTCAATTCAAATAGTGCTAGGTACACAGAGGTCGAGTCCACCAGACAAACTACAGAATTATATAAAGGTCATTTTATCAAAAATACTAGTTTTTATGTTCACTGGGTCAATAAATCTACTTCGGAAAGACTGTGACATTTTCAGAATAAATAAATCCGTATGAGAGAACTGCAGGTTGCAAACAAACGGCCATACTTCCTCCGAATCATGGGCCAGTGACTGTTGGTCAAGTACATAACCGGTTTCAAGAGTTACGGTAACTCTATACTGATCAGACTTTTTGCTTAGCACTACGGTATTTGTGAAAAATGCGCGAACGCCATGGTGCCTCCGGTGGCTGTGACAGATCTAATTCTTGCATCCCTTTCATGCCCAAAATCACGACTATAGGTTGCATCAAGGATATATGATGAGAAACTTGATGTTGTCGATTCTGCACATTCTCCTCTATTAAACCTATCTAGTTCCGGCGTTTTTCTGACAAGGTGAAAGTAAAACATTGGAAGTTCCGGGTGTAGACTAGTTCCAAAGAGACTGTCATAAACAGTTGTGTACTAATAAGTCATCTCTGATTTGTTACCAGTACTTCTTTAGTATAGTGTTAATGAAATCAGGAGCTTTGTCTCATCTAAAGAGGGAATTTCTAGTTTTATATGTAGCTGGTTGCCGTAAACTAGTATTATTCTCAGTAACAGGTTTATCGCATCATTACTGAGAGTAGAAAATTGACTTTATAATTCGGTCATCGATGGACCTGGAGGAAGCAACGGAGAAATCAGTGAAGCGCGTTTAGCTTGTACAACACCCTTATTTTCTATTGAACTCTGTGCCAGTTGAATGGCTACGGATCAAGAAGCACTTGAAAACTTGTTGTTGCTGAAAACTCTTCGACAGCCCACGACCGAGGCTTATCAGATAGGCGTAGTCTCCGGGTTTCCGTCAACCTTATGTTCTACTTGAACCCAAATTGGACAGATCTCGACAAATACACTCATTTGCATATCAACTGGGTTTTCACGGGGGACTCAACTGAATCTCTCGAAGAGTTTCCAGCAACCTTGTGAGTAGTTGCCTTTATAAAAATCTACTTCGATATCTCGAATATTGCACCACTTAAATTTAAGGCGACCTTTGTGCAGCACATTCAGTTGAAGAATATCATAAACGAGAGATTCAAAATCCCGTGAAAACCCAGTTGATATTCAAATGAGTGCATTTGTCGAGTTGTTGTCATACTGTTTTACTCAATCCAGTTATTCGCATATTTTTTCCATATTTTTTCAATGTATTATTTGGTAGTTTTACCCAACAGCCGAGAATTTAAGACGATAGAATCGAATCCAAGTTTTGGATTTTCATGCCGAGAAAAAAAAAGTTTAAGTTTAAGTTTAAGTCAGAAGCAGTCATTAACTTACCACATAACGGGTGCGCGAACAAATCACTGGATACAATGTAGCAGGGCGGTTTATCATTTTTCAAAAATATGCTGGTATGAAAATCACTTCGAGTCATCTGGGTGATTACGCTAAGGCCCATGCATAAAGCAGAATAACTATGGTAACGATCAATCATTGTATTTGCTGAAGCTTGCAACATTTAAGCACCAAAAACTGTTCCATACTAATTTGTCGACTAACGTATGACATGTAGCTCCAAACAGGGGAAGTTGAATTCATCCAGTTATGCTATGTGGGTCGAGTGAGTATTTGATTTTTAGAATATAGCCTTGAAAATTGTGAAAACTTTGAAAGAACATTCAAAGGTACCTGGTATCTGTTTACCGGTTGCACCGCCTTTAGCCTGGTAATTTACACAATGAGGAGAGTCTCCCCTCAGAGGAGCCACAGTCAAGATGATTCTGGAGATAACTAAGAATAATATTGATAGTGAGAACCCCAAATTTGAGCACAATGATGAGTGTTGTTCAAGTAGAGAAGTGTAATGTTAGAGCGATTTTCATAGACCAAATATTATCACAGGACATTCCATTCGTTCAGGTTACCTTCAAGGGCATCTGACAAGCGAAATAATACGCTTTTCGTGAAGTCTTTTTCTCTCATCAGAACCCCTACGCTCACTCTGGGGGTTGCAGGTGTGATGACACCCTCAGCTTGTTTGTATCCCCTGACCCGCTTCATGTGCCGTGTTCGTTAACTCGCGTCCAATACAGGGAGAAGGATGGATTCGAAATATTGCCTGACGGCATCGACGCACAACGGGTCGTGCCAAGTGTCAATGGCATTGGTCATGCTTGTCTAACCATCACTAAGGCTCGCCTATCAGACGCCGGCCTCTATCGATGCATAGCACACAACCGTTACGGACGTGAGCGCTGCACGGCGTTTGTCTACGTGGAAGCAATCGGACGACGAGGGTCGACAGATCGTCAAGCTCTGGGAACGGCACTTCCTGTTGGCCGTGGTCGCTCTCTTCCTCCAGTCGGTTCGGGCAGGTACGCTCCTGGCACAGACCGTCCCCCGTCCCTCCCTCGATTGACTGAGGATGAAATATCCAGTCGATGGCAGGGATCCTCCATATCTCCGAAACCCGATGGGTATTTGAGCGTCATACGTCCTCTGCCAAACCACATTCAAGTCGAAGAAGGCGATACCCTTAACTTAACTTGTTTGGTCGGTTCAAACATTCATTACATACGTAAGTTCTGCTGATTGTCTATGTCATACTTCATCACAATGTCCACACATGAGAAGGTACTTACTCCTTCAGTCTGGTGCATTCTGAATTTCTGCTTTCCTCATATCTTATCGAATAACCGATTTTTGTGTGTGCTGTTTTGACAAGTAACTAAGCTTGGACAATGCGTGAAAATCCCGTTCGAATGAACTGCTCGAAGGCACCGATTTGTTTCTACAGGTCGCGTGAATGTAAATCGTGTTAATATTCACAATTAGCAGACGGGTTCCGTATCACCATAAAAATTCCATACTAGACTGATATATATATAATCAAGTCAATCAAGCCAGTTCACTCGATCAGTGATGCCTATGTTGGGTAGTGTCCACCCTCAGGACCAGCACCAGACTACGACTTGCTGTCAACCGTTCCTTCTGGAAGTATGTGAACGGGCTACTCTTGAAAGGCGGCTTGGCATTTTAGGGTACTTTTGGCTTCGAACCGTAGTCGGCCGATCCTCCGTAACAGAGGTTTCTAAGATTTCAGTTAATCTCCCCCCAGCTCTTTCTGAACGATTTTATCGTCCTCCCTCAAGAACCGTAAAAGTTGAGCAGTCGGGACAAATCGTATTGACTTATTTGATGATGAGGTACGTCACCAGACAACACTGATTCCTGCGAGAGGCCACATTTTCGAGGGCACACAACAACACTTTTCGTTACGCACGATTTAGTGTCCGATCCCCTCAGCATGAAACCACTCTCCAGGAAGAGCCCGATATCCCGTTCCCTTTTGTTGGTCTGTCTTTGGAGATTATCGTACACAAAAATGAGGCAGTATGATGGTATGCTTGATGGATGGATGCCAGCTGATAAATGACACGCGGATTGTCAGTCAGAAAGTGATGTGATCCCCAAGTTGCCCAATGTGTGCGTGGTCCCTTCGAAGAGAACCTACCATATTGTGGCTTTCATTGATTTACCCGAAAATATCATCATGCACATCACATGCATTGGCTTGTACCTGCTGCCTAGTTAATATATAAATCCACATTTCGGATATTATGCATTGTGCTGAAAGCTTTGCTTTGGCTTTGTAGTGAGGTGGACACCTTGGTAATTGGGTTGGAAGTCAGAATTTGGAACTTCGGACTTTTCGTAAAAGAAGAGTGCACACTTGATTTCACTCAAACATTAACATGAGACATAGTCATTGAACTCACCGGGGTAAAACACGAGTAGGAAAGTTGTTCACAAACATTGCGAATTTGTGAGCAGCAAAAAAGCCTACTAGGTGAAGAAGTGATATTGAGATAAGTCAATGGGGGCAGTGCAAGAACCACTTGAGTGACTCCATTATCAGATGGATCAGATCAACTGATGTCAACGCTTTGCACGCTTGATCGTTTTTTGTAACTGTCAACTAGTTTCCATTCTACCGAGACAGTGGGCAAAAAAACTTAATAATAGAGTCCCAACGAACCAGTGCTGACCATGGAGACCCGGCTGCACACACTAAGACACCTACTTACTGTACAGTGAGTTCATTTTGATAAAAGCACAACTGTGTTGGCAGTAAACGGGCGTTGACTAGTCCCGTTTGAGAGCTCTGATCCACTGATCAATCCCAATAAGCGAAGCTACTTGTCGGCAGTTTTATGTATAACAATGCGACAGCGTTTACCTGGAGGCTGTGTGCTGGTTACTTGCGTCGATATTATGCTAAGGGAAGAAACGTGCTAGTTGACAAATATTGCCCACAACAGGTAACACATTTCCACCGCCCCACATTGAGAGTTCAGTCTGTGCTTTCGTTAAAGCATCATGAATATCGTCGAGGCTTCCGATCGTCTGCCGCATTCTCTCTGCTTTGTTTAATGTACGATTTTCTGATGATGACTTACGTTGTCCATTTGGCAACCGTATGCTGGCTTGATGTCTTTGTCACGGGTGTTATAAGAATTTCTTCCAACAAAGAGATCAACTTCCACAGCGGCCACTTGCATGCAATCCTTCTCCCTTCCGCAATGAGGTCATCCGGTTGACTTCTCACCACAACGATTATCTGTGCTGTGTATCGTGTAAGCCATGTTATATATGGATACATATTGCACATTGATACGAATAGCATCAACCCTGTATATCCCGTCATCGAAACCGAGTTGTTTAGGCACCTGGAACAGGCAATAAAGCCAGTTCACAAGAAGAATGAATAATCCGCTCTGGACATTTCGTTAGACGAAGTAGGACAAGGTGTGAAGGAACTTATTCCCATGCAGAGGTGGGTTGTCTTCTGGTACATACCACAGTTACCGGGCCATGGTAAAAGGCATGCATCATGGTTTGAGCGGGATATATATACGATGACGATTTGTGGACTATTTTCAATCTCATTCGCAGTTCACAAACAGCTTAAAGACTTTTATCGAGTGTTTGCGTTCCTATGCTGTTCCCGTAGACAGGTATAGACGGATGGCTATCCAGGTGTCAATCACGCTGCTTTCTGTTTCGACCCGGCTATCTTTCGAAGTGAGACAAGCCGCCGCTTATTAGGTGAGCGGCTCTGGCCTTCGCATTATACCGTAGTTGGGATCGCTCACGATTGAAACGCTTTAGAGGCGAGTATAACTTGAGCGATGGATGAAATAGTTTGCACACTCTGTCATCCTCTTGGTGTAACAATTACCAATCCTGGCCTATGTATTCCATTACTTGGCGGCAGAACACGCGTACAACCGACAGCTTGCAGGCTAACCGGGCTTCTGTTTTATTGGGAAACAACGTGGCGTTCCATCAGGCGGACAAAGAAGACCAATCAGTTCGAGGTGTCTTAACTCGCTTGCTGATCAGCAACCGCAAACCTAAAAGACCAGCATCAAGGGTTTTACCACATTCCGGTGGATGGTTCAGTTAGTGAAAACAAGATGACTGCCACCGCGTCGATCACATGTTCTGCCGTCTTTTACTTTTTCGGCTGATTTGTTACAGTTCCGGTTCAGTTGGTTATGATGCATGAGTTCGCACCATTTTTCTTGGTCAACGGATACACCGCTGGTAAAGATAATGTAGTTGGACCATCATAAACAACAGTTTCCACAAGGTACCTCTGGAAAAAGTGATTTTCGTAAAGACTTTAAATTCATTCGCACACTCGTTGGGGGAGAGACTGAAATAATCACCAGTTAATTGCGCATCGGCGATTCAGTGTTTATTTAGTAAGGACAAAATCTAACTGAATCATCATGGGTCACGTAAATTAAAGGAAACCAAATGGTTACTTCATGAGGAAATCTGTTTCCAGCTAAGTAAGGTTGCAAGGTTAGTCTTTATAAGGGGAGAGGGAGTTGGCTGGGATACATTTTCACTTTTTCTGGATAGGCTGGATGTAAATTCGGCGTTGGTCACACCTAATAGTGAGTTAAAGTTTGTTGTGAACCTGACAGTAACCATGGGTGAAATTCACTGTAGCCAGACTTATGCAATTTTGTATTCTCTGATTACAGCAACCTGGACGAAAGCTGGCCGAACTTTAACTTACGACGGACGCCGAAGAATCACCCGTACCAAGAGTGGCGAACTTTCATTAACAATTGACCAGGTCATGACCAACGATGAGGGTAGATACACACTGACACTAGAACCTTCAGATGCGAGTGCCCCGAAGGAATTGGAACCCATCACTATGTGCACCCGGGTCGACGTGGACATGAAAATTCGAGGATCTCGTCATATGTGAGCGCACTGTTCATTTAATTGGGACATGTTTTATGTCCGGGATCATTTGGCTTTGTACTACATCTGTTGCATTTACGAACTTGTTCGTTCACTCAAACGCGCAAATAGTTTTTCTGTTTTTCTGTTGTGAGAAACACTATGAAAGTGCTTAGTTTTTCCTTTGCTTTCCCGTAATTGCTTAAATATCCCCATGGTTTGAACAAGAACACGGTGACGAACCTTAATGTTTTCGGGATCTCGTCATCAGGTCTGTAGATATCTGATGGTTAAAATAGGAGCAAAAAATGAAATGCGCAGCAAGGATTGGTTAGTGAAACGAAAAAAACTTGGAGACAGACGACTGGTTGTCTGCGCCCCCACGTCGCATCTAGTTGGATGCTGAGAGACAGTCTAGAAGGCCGTTGAGCGACTTGGCCGGTTGATTCGTGTCCCATGACCAAGGCAGACTCAGCGTTCGTACGAAACGTTTTTGACAGCACAGTACCGGGTTTCGCAGACGTATAGCGACTGCCTCGGATGTGGTCAAGCAACGCCGTTGGATCGATACTGGCAGTCTATTGGGTTTCTTATCATTTATCATTTTATTATTTTCTCATATATTGTGGTTGAATGGTAGAGCGCCCAGACCTAGACAGCAGGAAGATTAGGGTCCTCAACCAAAGCCTTTTGCTCAAAAGCTTGACCGCAATGCAATGGTGTTTGGTGAGCAATGCAAGTGCATTACCATTTTTAAGGAACAAGTCGCCACGCATGTTCCAACCCCCAACCTAGAGGGACAGGAGCCTGCGTTGGTCTGGCGATTGACCAACCTGGTACGAGAGTCTCTGCGAGTGTCACATGGACACTCCCAGTATAGCTCAGTGGGTCATGGAGGTACATAAACCGTGACACCACGGTAAATTTCTTCAAGAGGCACCCCTCCAAAACCTGGCATTCCCAGCCTGCCACGATTTGGTGTGAAACCCCTGTAGACTGACCAACCACCGGAAGAAGTAAAACAGTCCCTTGCTCCTTGGGAAGATAATTGTGTTGCATTCCAAACGGAAATAACCCAGCTCAGCAGCGAGCAACACGGTAAAAGGGCGCATTCGTCTTTTCCGGGGAAACAGCTCTTTATTTGGAGGATTGAGTTTGACTGATGGGCAACAATTTTGAACTCCCCAAGCTTTCTTACGTACTTGGAAAGCTCCGTACTTACTTCCCAAACAAAACTAGCTGGCATTTTTATTCTCATTTGGATAAGTATTGATCAAAACCCTTAGCCGCTCTACTTAGGGCGAGAATTTTCGGGACTGGAAGAAGCCATTCGCTCTTTGAACTTGTTTGCCCACAAGAGCGCATAAGTGCGAACCGCCTCTGGAGAGCGAGAAACTTGTGGGTGTACTTTCCTATTCGCTTCTTCGAGAAAGTGAGCTCATAAAAAACGAACTATGCTCTAATAGCCATCCTTTATTCTATTCGGCTGGTTTTTATAGCTTAGTTGGTTAAGAAAAGAGAGAGTAGGAGTGACAATTCTCTAAAGTAAAGGATTCATCCTACTTTTATCGAAAGGGCATGATGTTTTTCCACCGATTATTTTTATATGCTCTTCCCCAGGTATGAACTCAACTCGAGAGGTTCATCTCGCACCAGTTCACGCGCCCAGAGTCTACTGAATGGCCGAGCATCCCGAGAACCAGTCTAGGACCATCGTGACTATGGGACTGACCTGCTGAATGAAATATCCGCAACTAACGTTTTGACCTACATCAAGTCCCCTTTCCACTTTTTCTCCAACTCACGCTGTCCACGGGGCTTTGAAGCATTTTAAAGGATCAGTCATTGACTTGAACACCCGAACAATTGCCCAGTCGATCGACCTCGTGGAACAAGCCCACTTCAAACTTTCCAAACAATTTTTTCGCCATTTTTTACAATTTAAATATGACTGCAGCCAAGAGTTAAAAGGAAGAAGCATTCTAACATGAAACGAAGCAAACGGGAAGATATCTTCTACTCCTTAAATAGACTTGAAGAATTTCGGGACCTCTAATCCATTCGAATTCAGTTAATTCGAACAACTATAAAAATACACCACCGCCCCCTTGCAAACCGAGTGCCGCAGCTTGCCATCTCGTTGGTGCAAATAATAAGCAGCGTGTCAACTTCTCCATCGGGTGCAAAACCTGCATCGTCGGGATACCCCGTGATCACCCTACCCTACCCTGAACGCATCTGCTGCGACCTCCTTAATCTCCTCGACGCCCTAGGAATTCGTTGTCCTTTAACTGACTTGTCCTACCTTAGCAGCCCAACCCTGAACAATACAACGGTGCTTCCCCATTGAAAATGTTTAATTTGACCCATTCTTTCAGTATGCATCTAACGGCTTGTTTGTATTCCAAACCAAGAAAACTTGGAATATTATGACACTGCGTTGCTCCTTCCCTTCGCTAGAAGAATTTTCTCATAGATGTTGCTTTTCACGGTCAAAACTGTATTGTCATTGCAAAAAGATTGAACGCAAAAACATTTTAAATGCTCATACGTGTTCGTGTTCGCTTGATTTGGTCAGCGGGTTCGTTGGGGTTGGAGCACGTTTGATAGAGACAAGTTAGCAGAAGGAAGCTACCTAGTGTACTTAGTTTGATGGGAAAGTCGTTGAGGATAACACTCCACAGCAGCTACTCGAGTCTTCTGGCCTTGGTGAATTCAAATACTGCGGTCAGTCTTGAGATATAAACGCAGACTGTGACCTAGGTGAACTAAAGTATGAATAACAAAAGACCACCACGAAAACCACAATTTCTACACACTAATAAATAGTTTTTCAGTGAGGACTTTTGACCTGGAGGACCATTTGAGTTGAGTTTGAGTTCATGCGTTATAACGACATAACGAACACAGGTTATCGCAACAGATATTCGACAAAAAAACCGCTGCTGGTGCGTATAGTAAAATCCCCCGAAGCGCGGTAATTCGAGGTTAGTCGTGCAACATCAGTTATCATGAAGTGCCATCATTCGTGCCAACAGGGCACCAACAAGCGATAAGCTGACGACCAATGCAGTAACAGGTGCTCAGATTTATGCGATTTGTTTGGTTGAGCATGAAATGTTCAAGCAAAGTCTATCTGAGCGCAAAGATAATGTTCATATCAACACCTCCTATATAAACAACGTAGAACATTAAGTATTGCCCGAAGAGTGACCATTCCGAAGAATTTCCACCCCCTAGTAGGGTCCACGAAGTCTTCCCTCGTCAGACACATCTCCCTCCTCGTGTTGTAGTCCGTCCCAGGGGATGACTGCATTATTCGCGCCAGTTGTCTCTATTTCATGTCAGTTCATTTGTGAGATTGGTGATAGAGAATAAAATGTGATTGGTTTTTCCCTTTTGTTCTGGTTCATCTGATTCCAGCCCCAAGTTGGCGCAAACTATAGTAAGTGTTGTACAGGAGCCCAGCGGTAGTATTCCTTGTGCCGAAATAGCCCGCGAATAATAGCAACACAAAATAACCGAAGGTTGCTTCACGGCAATTTGGCTTCGAAACTTGTGCTTTCTAATCTTCCTTCCCCAAAACATAAGCACCTTCGAATGGAGCATTATTAACAGTGATGAATCATGTCGAAAGGATAAGTATTTTTGCGTCACAATAGACAATTCAAATTAAGAAAGCCAAATGATAGGAAGCAGCATCTGAGGATCGCATCTCCAAGGAAGTAGAGATAATCTTGTCAGAGAACAAAATTCATTGAAATAGACGTCAGTGTTGATGGAGAATGAGATATTTTCGACAAGTAAGGCGAAGTAAGTGTTATTCAGATTTATCGTGATTTACGAAGAGCTCTATATTGACACTGCATTCTCCATCAGGCAGTATTCCATGGAAATATATTCCTTTGTGAAATCGGGCGTTTCCGTATCAGGTTTGATTCAATCCCAGGTGCTCAGTCGCCGGTATTCTCAAGCCTACCTTGAACAGTTTGGTTTCGACTCTGTGATCCACCCCACCGCGTTTCATTAGGATGGTTCGACTCTGATTTTATGAACGCCAAATTAAAAATGATGTATTTCACATAGAAAAAGCGCTAGTCGTTATCGCTTACCTAGTTAAAAACGCGAGTAACTTTGACGACCCACTTGGATCAAGGGGCCTGAAAACTGGAGTAGGACCAAGTGAGCTGTTATTTATACGGTATTGCAAAAAGATTTCGACTGGAGCTCCCCTTATTTGGGGAAGTTCAGTTTGCACTGCTATGATAAATTCCGCGAGGAATCTCACCACAGATAGGATAGGAGTTTTAAAAGCAAATTTAGAGGCAGCCTTCAGATATGGACTAGAAAAAACAGTCACTCAGTGGTGTTCTGCCGAAAGATTGGTAAAATGGGTGCAGCCATCACTCAGTTTTCTGTCCCGTGATCTTGTCTTTTAATTTTTAAATCTTTCCTTAACATCCGGGGGGATATCACCAGTTTGCAAAGACGCACATTCTGGAAAAGTTCATAAACCTCTGTCCTTGATTAATATGCACTTTTTCTTAAAGAAATCGATCCCTAGATGTCAGTCGGAAGTGTGGCTGTACACTTTTATTGTGGTGGTTATCTCCCGAGCCCGATGAAAATAATATGTGGTAAGTCTCCGGAAGACCACTACAGGTAGAGATGCTCGATCTTTTACGAAGGCCTTATCCCGATAGGGTTATAAAGCCAGAAAGTGACCGATTCAAGGAAAGTAGTCTTGATTTGGGTGGTTTCTCCTGGATAGTCAGTTCACACTTAGTGAAGACAGTGGACTCGCGGTCGAGTTTTTGTCGTGCTATCTGACTTGGAAGATAGGCTAACTGTGTGAAAACCCATGAGGCACCATGTATTCATTCGAGGAATTTGGAAAATTACATATGATACTCGAGTGCAAGTGTATCCAGCAAGCGCTAACTTCACAACCAGGATGGGTGTGCTTCTATCCCTGGTATAGCTGAAGGTATGAATTGCTGATTAGCTTCAATAAAAGTCGAGTAAAAGGCCCCCTTTTTGGAGCGAGCGTTTCAAGTAATTGCGTTGAAAAAGAGAGTGGACTGTTCAACCGAAAATGCTGGCAGTAGGAGCTGAATTTCACAGGGCATAGTAGAGAAGAACATTGTGGAGTTAAAAGGCACCATGAAGGAGAACCATGGTCCCATAATTATGTACTGGATCTGCTCTGGTCCTAATGAGCCGCGATGATTCCGTTCAAAAAACAGACTATGTACTGAATGAGGCCAGAAAGAACGAATGAGAGGCTATGTGATCCAATATTTTGAAGTTCGGAAAAAAGGTAACCGCTTCTCTAAAAGTGATGTGGAATGGAAACCCGATCAATGAAATGACGTACTAGTTGTCACGGCTCATTGTAGCATAGAATTTTCAACATCTGGTTCACCAAAAACTCATAAGCCTCATATTCCATTCCAGTGACTTTGGTACAACATCCGGTTGTAAAATGTTTAGCAACATCGTTTGAACCAACTAGAGAACGGATGTCCACACGCACACTGAAAGACGGCTCCGAACTGAATCGCTCTCCAGCCGGCAGAGTGGGAAAGTTTATGCAGTCACTAGATGTGTTGAACTTCTGTTCACCACTGTTCTGCTAGAAGAAGCAGTCGTATCCGATAAAGACCAGCCGCCAAAGAATGATCCGAACTCGAGCATCCGCTGCTACTGCACTCAACAAATTTTGTGTCCTGGTCTGATGAGAGAACACACTTTCAGGCAAATTTCGGCAGGTGTATTTTATGTTCCATGCCAAAAGCAATTTGTAGTGGTGTACACTACTTAGAGCAAATCTGCCTTCATCTGATTGTCTCACAAGGGCGATTATGTCAGCTCAGTTGTAACAAAATGCCTGGTACCGACCGTAAAGCGTGTCCATTTGACCTTTTAGTGCAACGCACACCCAACCGTCTGACTCTCTTTCGTGCCCCTTATTGTGTGTACCAGGATAAGTATGGACACAGTGATGCTCACACTCGGCTGACAGAGTGAATGTTACGAGCCCGGATATGTGAACACGTCCCTCCCGGACCAGTCACGTGACTTCGGGTAATCGTGACCATGACAGTCGTTACCAGGACCACGTGCGGTGTGGGTTGCGCGTCGCTTGCTCGAGACTATACCATGCAGTGAAACGCCGCTGGATTGACTATTCTCTACTGGAATTGCGCTGCGGCCACCCAAATGGACCGGTTGCAGTGGAATTCTGATTGATCGGTTCACACCTTTGTGACTAGTCGTTTCTGAAGCTCAGGTGTAAACAGACCCAGGACAGTTTGCTTTTGGTCGCGACGTTCGTTCGAGCCGTGTGGTAGTACAGACGAGTGGAGATTTACGTGTTTAACTTATCCATAAGTACTGCGATTTCCTACAAAAAATGAACTTCTACTTGGAGGTCAAAATCTTCCGAGGGCTTCCAATGGCTTACACAAGACCAGTAAATTTGAAATCATCCCGTAATACCGTGGCAAACACGTTTACAAAGTGAACTAAAGTGGTGTACCTAAAAGCACTACATACCTTCGGAGACCCGCAATCATCCATCGGGGTGAGAATTATTCTGTGAAACTGATTTTTCACTCTGCATTTTCCCACAGGAAATATGGAGAAGCGCAAACCTCCTCCTCATACCGGAACAGGATAAGCTAGTGTTGGTAGTAAGAAATCCGCTGGACAGGTGAGCACCTGCTTCAAGGTCACGATAAACAAAAATACGCACATTCGGACTCTAGTTAAGCAGTCCCCATCGGGGAACCTTTCATTCGAAGTTTAGGGCTTGGGATTCAAAAAGAGACAATAGAGATTTTCAGACAAACAGATACATATCGTCAGTGATCGCAGTCTTATACATGAAATACTCTCACGAGGCATATTAAACTATTTTTCCAAGAATGCTAGGAAATAGACCGAATGACCCTGGCCAAAATTGTCGTAAAATTCGTCGAATTTTTTCGTGACCATCAAGCCACTGACATACTACTCACAAAGCCCAAGTTAGTTAACCACTTCCAGTTAGACGGCACATTTGTAGTATTCTGAGAGCAGCTACCTAACTGGAGTTTGAGTGTATACTTCTTAGTTTGTGCCCATTGCTGATCCCATAGATCGTTTGGGTGGAGACTTGACCGCACATGTACACGAAGACTCGCAAGGACCGTGAAAACGATCGAGATCCAAGCCACGTTGCGGGTAAAGGAAGTCACAACATATGCACGAATACAGATAATCAAAGCAAACCTAAGAGACGACTAAAATAAATCAAGAGATTCAGTCGAAGTTACGTCGCCTGGTAGCATGAATATAGTCAGACGGGAGATTTTATGAAGTAAAATCACTACGAGCATGCAACAATAAATTGAAACGATTTCTCATTTGGAGTGAATACAGAATATTTTCTCAGTTGGTATTATAAGGAAAACCAAAGTTGTGATGAACCAAGTTTCCGTTTCTCACTTCGGCCAGTTCAGCTTCCACAGCCTGGAAACCGTCCATAGATTTCGAAACCACAACTTAGCTAGAAATGAATTTTTCGCTTTGCCTGGACAAATTCAAACCAACCTTGGTTTTCTTGGTTTTCTAGCTCGGGAGATTACTCATGGTGTTGAGCACGGTGGAGATATTCCCTATCTATT
Source organism: Opisthorchis felineus (assembly GCA_004794785.1). Taxonomy (NCBI): domain Eukaryota; kingdom Metazoa; phylum Platyhelminthes; class Trematoda; order Opisthorchiida; family Opisthorchiidae; genus Opisthorchis; species Opisthorchis felineus. The sequence continues at coordinate 1,108,552 of SJOL01006198.1, forward strand.
CAAACATTCCCGTCTATTATCAGTTGAGATCATTCTTGAGTGTTATCCAGCACCATAACGCAGTGGAATTGCTTGTTTGCTTCAACTGACTGAAGTGTGCAAGTAAGCATACAAAAGTACTTTCATTTAGTCAGCTTCTAGTGACCCTAAGGGTACCTTTAGCAATCATCTCTCATCAGTCTTCCGGACACTGACCGCCATTGATGACCTTCAGATAATTCCACTTTCCAATGTCCCTCGGACTTCTCGTTGAATACACCGGTGTCCTCACGTGCCCAAGCGACTTTTCGTCAGTCACTCTTCTACTTTCTCATCCACCATAAGGACAAATTTTCGGTGATATAAAAGACTCTCAATTGCCCTTAAACTAAAACGACAGCCAAGCAATAGCGGATTGTAACCATCGTCAGAGAACAATGGACAAGCATGCATAAAGAACAAGAGGACCTGATTTAAGGACATCATTTTGAACCAATAGAATTAACGTACGGTTGACCTTGGAAAAATCGTCAGGTGATTGTACGGTGCACGTGACCGATCGGCTGATCAGCGCACAGGGGAAGCAGAAAGAGCAACCTATTTGTTAACCAGTCAGTGGAATAAAATCGACAACCGCACGACATTCTAGCGGTTTTTGTGTGCCTTATGAAAATGTTAGCTACCGGAGCTTGTTAAGCCTTGACAGTGCGGCAATCGTTCGGCCCGATTTGACTGTAAACACCTCATGACTAACTGTAATTTTCAGTCTGTTTTCGTTAGTACATCACCATCCAGTGAATTTATAAGTTTGTTTCAAACCTTATGTCGGAAGTGAAATGCACCGTTAAAGCGCTGTACTATCCCGGATACTTAGAGTCAAAGGACTATCATGCGGTCGGTTATGACCGCCTAATACCGTTAGTGCTGTTATCTGTATTGGGCTGCATTTGCGGTGAACTACGGCCAACTTGAGAAGAATTTGCGGGCTTTGAGTAAAAAATCTTGGGGTTATCAAACCGGTTCCTCAGATCAGCTAATGTGTGAAATATTAGCGCAAAATCTTTCTCCTCTGCTATGGCAAACCGTGTAATCCATACAAGTGGTGATTTATGGCCAGTCCGACACTAAATTAGACTAACAACATCAATAGCTGGCTACTTGTTGGTCGTTTTAATCTATTTTACAGGCTCAATTTCTCTGGCATTTTTTCTCGAATGAAAAAGCGGTGTACAAGCAGCCGTAGTTCGTGCAATAGCCATAAACGTCAGGTAGGCTTCATCTTCCTGTTTTACTGCGACACCAGCAAACAGCTCCACCAGTATTGCCAGAATCATCTAAAGCGTCTTCAGTAAGGTGGCTCCAAATGACAATTCCAACATGATGAAAACACGGGTCGAATCTGGGTGCTCTAATTCACTGCTATCGACACCTGGATTTGCAGGTACTCACGTGAGGCAATCAGCAGTGAAAGCTGCGGCGCACAATTCAGTCGTACCGCTTCCAGCACTGAGTATGCCGTGCAACACATGGCTATCAAATTTCCCTCAATTTCTGGAATAACTGTCGGCAATTAACCTGGTTAAAAGTCTTTACTAGATCACGTTACCAAGTTGCAGTTGTTAATTCTGTTTCGAGACAAAACTGAGACAATGCTTAATGGTTTGTACTTGGTATTACTGCGTTCTAAAGGCCAGTTGATCCTCTGAGTTTAGAAAAGGCTTGTTTAAAAACTGAAGTGATTTAGGTTGGACGTTACCCTGCGAATGGGGCAGTTGGAGACAGGATCTTTCTGACAGATTTGTGCAACTTCCATCATCCTCAAACACAATTTATTACTTTTAACTTTCTATTCTATCTGCTGAAACCAGGACGCAAATTACCTCTCTTCTCTTCTCTTCATTAAGTCGGACTCCCAAGATTTCCACATTCTGATGCGTGGTTAGCATTTGCTATCTTTTGACACGCCTGAGAACGAGGCGACAGATTCTACCTATACAGTCGGTCACGTGACCAACTTTCTTACGATTCCGAGATTCCTACTGCTGATTTACTTGAGAATCATAAGGCAGAGAGTAGAGCATTAGCATTTCGATCAAAAGCAAGAAGTATCTTCAATAGCTTAAAGCAAATTGAGGGGTTCGTCCACCTAGTGAGAGGATGATACGCGCAATTACGGTCGCAGTCGTGTGCTCCGAATGTGTGACTGCGTAGAAAGCACTCATTGACTTTTCCCATAAGGCTCGGGATTTATAGAGATGTACTAGAGGCGTGGGCCTTTCTCCCTTTGCGGATCTCAAATATACCGCAAGAACCTGTTTGGGGAGAGGACGGCAGTCGTGTGTGTACGAAATATGCGTCTACAATTACTTGGTAGTTCTATCACCTGGCCGAAGACGAAGGCTAAACACCGGGGAGCAGATAAACAGGAGTTTCATCTGACCAATCCGTTTTATGTGTTGGCATTTCCTGGAAATAGAAACTGGATGCCTGGAAGAAAATTCAATCGCAGAGGTAATGTCTAGTACGAGGTTAACCTGGGGGGAAATACAGGGACGCGAATTATCAATCATACCGGACTACTTCTATCAAGTACAAACGACCCTTGGATGCCCTATTGATCATGTTTGAGTTGTCAACAGTGCAAACGCAAGGCGGTGTGGAAGAAGTTGCCAAATGAACATCCACTAATTCAACCACGACACTTCAGGAGAACTCGATCACCCATCAGTCGCCTAATTTTAAACCCTTCACAGAAATCTTATTACTGGTAACTTCTTTCAACGGGAAAAGGATGAGTTGACACTCATGCACTCACGCATTTATTGACGCGTACTTTCAGTTCATATTCCAACCAGACCAACCAAGCAGCTTATAGTCTCATGGACTGTGTTTTTGCCATCTGTGTAACCTAATAAATATCCTTTGTGCATTCATGTTCACAGAAGCACTCACCTAAAGACTAGCATTCTCTCCTCGCCATACCCAAAAACGAATGACAATGCAATCAGGGACGGATATAGACAGTCTGGTGATATTTCAAGTTTCTGTTAATTATCAAGACCTGGAGAGTGTGCTGTCCTCAACTCCAAGGGATTTTCGGGATTTCCGTGAGATGGAGAAAGGATAGACAAGCTGGTGCTTGAATGCAAAATCACGTGACATCACATTGTCTTATCCAATCCGATCAATCGCATTTACTGCCCGGTTGTGCCCAATGCACCAAACATGCGTTCACACGCGTCCTGAAAATTCAAACCCAGCCATCATGCTGTTGGCTTAAGGTCACTCGCTTTTGGTTTCTATTCTGACCACTGTGAAAAACACCTGACTAGCAATATAATCGCTTCTACCGAGAGTTGGACTTCTCAAGCATCCTGAGTTGTTTTATTCGACCGTCTTGACGCAGGTTGGTGCGGACCAGCAAAACTCTCAATGATTCCACATATTCGATTATATTATGTGGCATTCAGGTAGTTGGGCACAATTGTGAGGTTGTAGTCCGTCAAAAGGAAGTGAATGAGTACAACACAACTGGCGGAAGTAGGAAATGACCCTAATTTTTCCGAACTATTGTGGTCGGGAGATCACTTAAACACTCGATAGGTTATACTCGCGCTTTACATTGATTATCCTATTGATTTCTGTTGCAAATTATGGACAGTTGTACTCGTAATAAACCCCGGCGTCTCTGGGACAAGCAAGTTTATGCTTGTTGTTGAGTACTCACGGCTCCTCTTCGAATGAGGGCCAGTTACAGCTTGACAAATCCTACGTGAATTTTTCAAACAGAAGTATCTGTACTATGGACCGACGCTTACTCTGTCAGCTTCCATGAAATCTCCACATAGAAAACATTAGTGAATGAAAAATTGTCAATGCATGGAGGGAGAAGACTAGGACCGATAAAGAAGTTTGGGTGGGCCAAAAATCTCACTCGACTACCAAGAGGTTAACTACGCGTTTAAGGGCTACTACGAGGTTAAAAATACGGCTGCTGTTTGAGTACCAGGATGTTCACTCAAAAAAGTTGTTCAGCGTAAAATGTCTATAGCAAGCATTTTCTTGCTTAGTAGATGTTTAGGTTGGATAGGTATTTTCTACGAATGTGACAAGCAGAAATACTTGATTCGATTCTGTTCGTGTTCACACTAATCAAATTTGGAGGTAACGAATTCGGAGACGCGGATTTCGCAGTTGTGCACGAAAGGAATTTAACCAGATGAGCCTGATATAAGGAAGCCCTCAATTGTAAGGATGCTGAATTTTACGACCGACAACCTATCGAAACTGGATAAGGCGGAGCAGATCACTTGATTGCTGCTAACTTAGGAGCCGTTACATATGAGTAGCAGCGTATGTGGTAGATTGGATGCACAATTTTCTTTCCTCAGTTCCTCTAAAAAACAATAATACAAGGGAGGACAGTGGCCAAGTACATGGAACCAGATGGTAGAGAGGTTGTTTGTTAAGGAGTACAGCATCTTTGGGGGTTCAAATTCCGGTACAACCAAGGATACGCGCTACCGATGAGCTCTAATAAGGCTCCAGTGCTTCCTCACTTTGGTGTGGACTCACCAGAACAAATATGCCAAGACAGGAGGTGTGAATGCACATTCTGCAAATCCCGAAAATACTTACAGCATGCTTTTGGCAAATGTCAGTGTCGCCAACATACCATGAAAGCAAGGAACAACTATGACTGGTTTTATGATTCCAAGGGAAGTATCAGTGAAAGCGTTAAACATGCAGGAAGGTATCCTTTACTGGGAATTATGCGATCTGCCTCTTATTTAAAGAAGACATTATGTGGATCATTTTCTCTTGAATAGTATCCGCAAAAATTGCGAGAATCATACAATTTGTGTAAGGCGCTCCATATAGTCGTATTTCTCTTGACAACTCTTGTTTTTATATTGTGCGATGACCTATTAGACGGAATTTCAACTGCAGCTTAGCATCGCCCAGAAGCTATCAGGACCATCTCAGGATACTGACAGTAAAACGCGAATAGTTGTAGAATTAGGAGCATGTATAATCGTTTTCTCGTTGATACCCAAAAGTAGTTCGAATCCTGTTTCTTAACTCTGTTTGAGAAGCAGTTTTATATTTTAATGGTTTTAGGATAACCTGGAAATTCTCCGAATAGTTCTGTATCAGTAATACAATGTAGAATAATGCATTATCGTGTGATATAATGTGATACATAATATGCACTAATATGTATATATAGTATAATGTGTAAAAGGTGTGGAAAGATTTCCCATACTCGGACAGACGTAGAGGCCAAAATCAACGCCATAGTCGCCATAGTAGCAGTAGAATTACTGTTAACTCACTAGTATTAGTGATGGAGGCGAGCTTTGATCGGTTTGAGACACATCATGCACTTGCTAAATTACACAGATTCCGGTAACCAGACACTGAAAGGTTTAGTTTCACCGAGCATACGAGCTGAAAAACTTCCTTGACTGTGTGAATGCGATCGATGCACAAGCAATCCCAGAACTGCACCAAGTCGTCTTCGGTATTTTTAATGCTTCGGAGACGTAACACTCCCCCTATTAACTGTATCATCTCCTGACCTGACTTACCAATGAGGCCCTCTGAAAGTAACGCAAAACCGACCAAAACATTTTCCAGAATAAAATAAAATGTTGAACAGGCAGCCGGTTTTATCGCAAGCGTTTGCTGAGTCGTTCTTGGACAGATCGAAGATGAACCGATTTTTGTAGCGTGCCGAAATGTTCGAGGTCGAGAACTAGGGACTTGGGTGTTCGAGTCTCTGACAGTGGATTCTACAACAGGCTGGAGATGAAACAGCTCATTTAACATGCATAGTTGTGACCAAACAGTCCAACGTGAGAACTGTCTTAATTGCACCATCAGTAACATAATATCCAGAGTGGATTGATTCGTGATCCGGTTTTCTGAGTGATGTCTGTCGTCTGTTTTAAGCTTAGGCCATTGTTTACGGATTTGTCGATCCGTCTGACTGTGTTCACATAATTCTACAGGCTTCAATGCTTCACGTCTTTAACTTCCTATCTTTCTGCATTCCGACGCAACACTGGAATCGACCAGTCTTGCCGAAAAGAAACACGACGTGCCATATCTCAGCAATAAATTCAGAAACATGAGGAGGCATTACTGATGAGGTGTTAACATTTCTTTTGCTTTCGTCAATTGTTTACGTAATGCACGCATTTATGGTCTCTGTACATGGTGAGAGCAATACCAAAGGAACGTGATGACATTCAACCGAACATCTTCAGTGCTAGCATTCAGTGAGGCAATGATTATTAGGCTGAGACAGCTCTACATAAGCACACGGTAGTGACTTGGAACATCGCTCTATCTTGGCAGTGAACCCCGGATGCCCTTGCTCTTTTTAGTGTCTTTTTTACACCTTTATGGCTGTTACCACCATGTGCAGAATCGCCAAGTGTTTTGCGTGCATGACTGACGAAAGTTTAAAAAATGTTAACAACCCGTTAATCATACCTTCTGTCAATTGTACTAGGCAGACTGAATGCATCAAACATGCTCAAGGTGTCTAAGAAATGATTTGCACTTTACGACTGTCAGCGAGGGTTTCATGTCGCCGCCCAGAAGTTACCGTCGATTAGTCGCGCGCCATAAATACTCAAATGCAACGGGGCGAATACACATTCCGACGGCGCGGTGCTATTAATGGAACACGATCCGGTACCTTTGGCCACCTGTTCTTCAAACAAAGCTTTCATAATTTTAACTTTAGAGCATGACATTTTTCATGTGACTGTACATGCACAACCAAATCCTGAGAAATCAATGAATACAAACGCATCGTTAAAGTGAACAATGATATGGTTCAAAGAAATGTCCGTACAGCTGCATATTTCATGGACTGAGGTACAATTAGATAGTCTGGTCAGTTGCTGTGTTATCTCGCGGTATGGTCAAAACGCGTGCGCGAGTCATTCGCTTTTGAGCAAGGAGATGAGACCTGTCTTTACGTCAGACGAAGTCCTACGGTGAACAAAGTGTCTGTCCCAGATTCCTGAAGGCTGTGCGATAAGGAAGATGGCATCCTCTGATATGAAAGAAGGTTACTACATACATCGCACGCTTCCCCCGCGACCTTGAGAGCAAAGACAGAACTCAGTTTTTTGCTCACATGAAAGAGATCCCGAGGGTGATCGCCTGAGGCTAGAAAGAACAAAATTAGGCAAAATCATGAATAGCCACTGTCTGATACCTGTTACGGATTTTAAGATCATTAAAAACTTCACACACAGTAACAAATGTCTGCATAGCTACAAGAAAAGTCACAATTTCCTTCAAACTAGCCAATTTACAACAGACGTAGGATGATTGTAGTGATATAGGAGCTTTGATCGGTGCAGCAACCAAGCTTAGTGCCAGAGCCTAAGGCTACAACAGAGATGAAACGGTACCGTACAAATGAGGCAGCTGGTGACGCCGTTTTCATTCACTGTGAAAAACCTTCTTTAGGATTTGGAACAAGCTGAAAATGCGCAATACGGTCAGTCTATGTTGCAACGTGGATGGAGAGATTAGTATTTCCTACCATTACCAACGTACAAAAATTTCTCTTCGGGCAATTGAATCAGAGCTATACCTGGTATGTTGGGCTACCGAAAAAGCTTTGAGTTATTATTTCAGCTTTATCCCGACATGGGGAAGGCAAACGGACATGAGATTGCAGCTGCATAGAGTCACCAGTCACGAGCTATCTATCACTCTCTTCGTCCAGTACCACCACGGAGTACAAATAGGACCATGTCAGTTCCGTCACTAGATAATTGTGTTATAATCTATTTTAATTGCTACTATTAACGATTGTCCCTAAGAAAGTCACACGGTATGGCCATTACCAGACCAATAGAAATAGGACTTCGCTGTTCCATACAGTTGCGTAAAATTGCACGGGACGGTGTCAGTCTAGCTATCACAGCTCACTTTTGGCACCACGCATGCTTATACTGTTCGGATTTTTTTGACACGGCGAAGGACATTGAGCAATCTCCCGCGGATGACTTCAACAAGCTCTATCAGAGGTTTCGACCATACCACACCCGCAGAATCGGTCAACACTGAGCTGCAGTCCTAACACACAAAGGGAGAACTGGCCAATATCATGGTGCGTTTCAGTAAAGTTGATAACAGCACCACCCAAAGCATACGTAAGGGACTCAGACCACAAAGCAGAAGGGATCAAAAGTTGACCGACAAACAACCAGAGGACGGAAATCACAACTAACTGTTTATGTTCGAGAACTGAGCTACTTTCGACTGACATACAAATGCAAACAAGAGATGTGAAATCGTCCACATAACTGCGTACTGGCGATGCCTCCGCGAGTAGGCCGACTGCATCACATAAGAAGTAATAATTCTCGTTGCCAGGTTGCTGAAAAGGTTTAGCTCAATTCCTAAAACCAAAAGAGACAGTAACCAAGTCCTGAAAAAAGTCTAATGAGTTGAACGTTACCCGTCTACTGATAACCACCTTATTGCTTGTACATTCGGTAGTCGGATATGCGTCTCCCATTTCTGAGGGGGAAAGTTTATTAGTAGGTTGGAAGAAGGATCCGTCACTTGGTCAAATTCGTTATACCAGCACCCTCGACCCTTTTGCTCATAAAGGAGGAGCCGAATATATCGGGGACGAACTACATTCGCGCTGCACTCAGAAGGTCATTCCAGTGCGGGGATCGTACGATTCCATGGAAATTTAATGAGGAGAATATGCAGAATGCGATTGGCTTTTTGGCCAACCTGGCCATTCCTCTGTATTCCTTACGGTGGTATCGGAGGCGAAGGGAAGACAGCGGTATCGAGTAATCCTTCAAGGAGAACCCACGATGAACAATTTTCAAAGTCCAGGGAATCTTGATAGATATTTCTGCTCAATGGATGCGTGTCTGGACGGGTGGACCGGAATAGTATTCAAGTAAATCACAGACTGCAAGTTTTCATTTATCTACTAGAACACTACATATTACTAATTGGCTAATGAGTCCACGTTGATGCGTCCGAATTGGCTGCGAATAGGCAAATGCTGCAGTAAGATGCTCTGCTAGTATACAACTTCTATGACAAATTAATTTAGTCTGGTTGGTTGCCATAATACGAACGTTGCCAGCATACCAGTTTCTGGTAGGCGATTGGCTGAGCATGAATTAATTATTCTTCTTGAACAGGAAGTTTGGTAGTTTATCCTGAGTTTGCATGTGACTTGTGTGTGCATCCGTCCGCAAAAGTGAACTTGTGTGAGACGCTTACCTAATGAATTCGAATTAATGCAAACGCATGCTGAATTGAGTAAATATCGCGTCGCACGGTTAATAAGCGCAAAGATCTAGGGGTATTCATTCAAAGTCTAAAACGCTATCAACGTAAGGCTGTTTATTCGGGTATGTTGCTGTTCAGATTCGAATTGCGACTGATGAGAATGTGGGGAATTCGCTTATCCGAAGAATCTCGAACAGAATAAAACCAGTGGTGCGCTGTAAGAGTTTTCATCAGCTTCATAAACAGCATAGATCACCTAGAAAAAATGCTTCGATTTCCGGATTTCAGTCAACCTTAGCTTTTTTCTGCCTATTCATTTGAAGAATACCATTTCGCCAGTCTCACGTTAACACAATCATAGCTTGCTAATGGGTGCATGGTGTCCAAGATGGCTGTAAATTTGGAGACAACGCCTACATGATGAACCCCAAAGGATAAAGCCAATGGTGGACTGTCCAGTTTCTATTACCTTTATAAGCAGTATCACATTAAGGAAGGATAAAAAGTGAATCGCGACGGGAACGCGGCTGTTGGCGAAAGTTTGGCTTGTCATAAGCTGGCAGCTTAGAATTTGATCAGCTGGTGGGTGAAATTCTTCCTGAGCCTAATACCACCCATTGGTATTGTCATTTCCAAAACCGAGTGGATAAGTCATATCTGAAATGTTACTTTTGATAACGATCATGGAGAGTGCATTTGAAGTGAGAGCTAATCACACGGCTGTTCAGCCACTCGTGGTTGAACGGTTAAGTGATCAACTACTGACCGGATGGTTATCGGTTCGAAATCCGCTGAGTCTCGTGAGATTCGCACTGCTGATAATTTTCAATAAGGACGAAACAGCTGCACAATGCTTCTCGGAACAGACTGCCTTAACTGATAAGACGAAATCTTATTTGAATTTCACTGCCAATGGGTTGGTGGCTCGAACCGTCAGTTTGAATAAATGGTGACTAGTCATTTTGTACTCTATGGTTGAATTCCGCTTCGTTCGATAAGCATCAATAGACCATGGGCCTTCAGTTTGTTACAAGCGGTCACGCTTATTTTATTCATCTGATTGCGTGTACACATGTGCACGCTGCAAAATGCAATAGATTTGTTCCGGCCAAGTTTGCGTAGAAGTGATACCGTAAACAAAATAATATCACTTGTAATTAGTCAGTGAGTTCGGTGTTGTTTGAAGCTTCACCTGGTCCGCTTGTGTGAAAAAGTGTGATCAGTAGTCCACATCAGAATCAGAAGCTTGAATTGGATAGTTTCTGCGCGACGTATGGTAAAACAGAGCTCAAGTGAGGTCACAAAGAGCCCGGTTGTTGTCCTTGTTCATTCGGAAACAGTCAAGGGCATAGTAGCACCGTAGAACCAACTAATCTAGCGCATATACAAGCCCTAGTGAAAAACAAGTGCCGAAAATGAGCCGAATTTCGAGGAGATATGGTTTACTTCCTCCACAGTGAATGAAGTTAGCAAACTTCGTAAGGGGAAATCCTGTGGATGTTTGTTCTGACACTCACTCGAAGTCCTTTGAAGGAAACGGTCCTTGAAACTCTTGTTGGACGAAAGCTTAACAATGGGAGCTGTCCCTAAGTTGAAATCGACGTAATAACACGAGGCTACGCATAGCCTGATGGACTGGGGGAAGGTTGTAGGGGATTCTGTCAATACGAAGGGACACTGAAGTGAAAATGTTTCTCTGCATACCCAAAGGTTGAAACATAGCACTTCCACTGCTTTCATGCATCGTGGTGCATATTCTGCTTAGTGTATATCCAAGACAGCAGTTTACCGCTTTTATTAGCCTTTCATGCAACGCATTTCACCGTAAATTGCTGTGGTTCTTTATCATGTCTGTTCCTGGGCAATTAAAGTAAGGGGAAAAAGTTGCACAGGTCGAAGTAATTAGGAAAGTTGTGGCTCGTTTGCGGGCATTCTCGGGTTTCGCCTGGTTTTCCGTGCTCGACGCTTTGTCTCTGATTCGTTCGGTAACCAATTGGATTTTTCGTATAATAACCTGCATTGTCCAGTTATCGACATTAATTTATTTCGAGATTTGTTTACTGCATAAGAGATGTACCGTTTTGAACGACTTGGAACACTTGTGACTTCCCACACGACTGCAGTCGAACTTGATTGCACTAATTGTCAGATGGTCGAATTTTTCCTAGATCTATAGTGTTTCACATAACCTATGAAGTTGCTGCGATTCTTCAAGTGATAATATTCGATTGAAAAAATCGTGATCATCTGGTGCGAAATTCTGTTTCCAGGAACTTTTCTATCTTCATGCATACTCCTCTGAATTTCAGTGGAAACGAGTTCGTTAAAATGAAGTCTTCGTCGGAAGGGAAACTTCGCCGTAGAGGCAAGCTTTACGATGCCATTGGGCAGACAGACAACCAAGGGAAACGACTACCAACGGAATTTTCTAACGAATGACCGAGTAGACAAAATACATTTTCGTTGGCTTGAGTAAGGGGCACGGTAAAAATAGAAGTGAAGCCGGTCACGGACTGCCTTCTGTCCCGTTGAGCTATCTGCCGAGGAGGAGGATCATACTTACGATTTTTGTCGAAGTAGCAGCCGATCGTCTTGAATGAACAGCATGTATCAGAAGTATTTCAGAAGGCGTGCAACTCACAGGAGGCACGAGGACTGAGATACCACCAGGTTACGCAAGCCTAAACAGGAGGAATCGAAAACCCGGGTTTGGGTTCGAACTTTGGACCTTCTGGCAGTAGTTTCGCGCTGAGGCACCTAAAATGTCTACAGCCAAATATGCCTTTCATCGATCTGATGGAGTTATAGCCTTCTGAGAGTGCACTTTCTGCAACCTGAGGATTCGACACTGATCGACTTCGCTGAAAGAAGTGTTGTACACGTTCATCCGCCGGTATAGACAATAGAGGCATGCATCATCCAAAGAATGCAGCATGCGTGGATCTGGGCATCGAATCAATTAAGCATCGGCTTCAGGGATGTACTGCACGGTGAGTCCGCTATCCTTACTGGAAGGAAGCGTACCATGGGAATATTGAAGGATTCATTCCTGGCTATTCGGTAAGTAGCCCGTCGTTTGTTTGAGGGGCATTCTCTTGGTGGACCGATGTGAGACTTTCGAAAGGCAACTTTAAGGGCATCGGACTTTTCGTCGTATTCACGGCTGATGAAACGAGAAAGAGTTGGACTATGCCCCATTTGGTAGCTGTCAAAACTGATAATTATTCAAGTATAGGTTGTTTAGTTAAGTAGGTGAACCATTCTGAAAATACAGGATTAGGTAACCAAAATGCAGGCCACTCTGTAAGATACACCGAAGTTCAGGGCGGGTAGTCGACAGGCCAACGATTTTCTCTTGCAAAGGTAAATTGGGCGTGCGTTGCCATTATTAGCACTGCAGTTTTATATTATAGTCACGGCAGTGCTCTCAGAAGCTTAGAGGTTAACACACACGCACACTTAGACTTTAAGCCGAAGAAGGCACAAACATGGGATACCAATACGTTATACTAGCTTTGAATGGTCCACCGGTTCACAGATTAGTTCAATGGTTGGTACAGATGCTAGAGTTCATGAGAGTAGGGTTGGCAACTCATAGCTTGACAGATGCATTCAAGTGAAACTTACCATTCAGGTGTCTGCCCTTTCGGCGTTCAGCCTACGGCTACCAACGTTGCTCAAGAGGAAACGGCTGATCTTATTTGTGACTAGATTATGGCTTATCCTGGTATCACGTAAATTTCAGCGTCCGGTTACTAAGGGCCTCAGTTTATCGACGATGCAAAATTCTATTTCCATAGCTCAGGGCATCGGCAAATTGGCGGCGCGGTAATGGGCAGTCCACTGAGCTCAACGTCCACCGATCTATTCATGGCGAAAATGGAAGTAGAAGCAATGCGGCATAAGCCAATTTCAGCCGCACCGGCTTTACATAGATGACATTTCTATGGTTACTGCCGAGTGGGCGCAGATAGATTGCTTGTTGTCCTCAGTTCACCTCAAAAGATCCAATTCGCTCGTGAATTCGAGGATAACTATCCTTCCGTCCTAGACGTCTTGGTGACCGGACAGCCAAATGGAGTGACGCGACCTTCGGTTAACCGTGAACCTAGCTGGACAGGACAGTACCGGAATTCTCAGATTTTGTGCAACACAACAGAAAGTTTCACTGGTTCCTACTTTGTTTCATAGAGCCGGACAAATCCGTACACCTAGCACACTTGACCACGAACCTCAGACCCTCATGGACACCTTGAAGAAAAGTGTCCGGAAAGGTCCATACTACGCCACAGAGGATTCGCCCTCGAGTCAACTGCAGAGGAGCATTGTTTCTTCGTCTGCCACACAAAGATGATTTTGTTGCCAGTGGCATCACAAAAATCATGAACACAACACTAAACAGAACGTGTAAGACTGCACAGCTACGTTTCACACTGGAAGCCGGGAATATTACTGATGTGAAGCAGAACAGCTTCAAAAGTACTCTCGGCGTCAGACTGCATTTACGCCCTCATCTTTGGTGCAGTCCAGATAGGGAGAACTGGGAGGCTTGAGACGTAGGTAACAGAGCACGTTCAGTTTGAATTAGTTCAATAACTGTCATTCTACGTTTGGCAGGAATCTAGCTTCTTCTAACTCCAAACACTCAACCAATTGCGCCCACCAGGATGATATTTATTCAGCCTTTGAAGTCATCACAAGTGTGAGACCCAGTTTGTTGAGTTATCTTGAAGCACTTATTTACGAAAAGAATTTGATCTGAAGTTGCATCCACCCTGATTCACGTGGCCCGGTTGAACATTGTTCCTTTCGGTAAGCAGTTGAATTTCTAATATTGAATTGTGACGCGTGCTGCGGTTGACAAGAGCGTTCGATATTGTACCATCCCACATAAAATGTCTTTTCTCGGTGGTTGGATGATTGTTCACTTACTGCAATTCCTACCAAAAACGCCAAAGGCAAGCATCAGTTATGACACAAGAATTAATAAACCCACGTCGTACTGTTTTACACGTAAACTGCCTGAGGGTCGATAAACACGCGGGTTCGACTACGCCTTTCTTACACTTAAGTTTTATCATCTTCATTGCGAAAAGTAGATCCTTCACATTTCAACAAAAATTCTTTGACTGTCTTGGGACCAGGAAGATTGGCTTGATTAGGCAGCACGTCCAATTGTTCCGACCGTCAATCCAGGAGTTGAAGCGGTCGTGCTGTTATTCTTTTATTAGATTGACAGCTGGCGGGAGTGCTTTGACGATGACAACCCAGAGTGCCACCGCAAGGGGCTAGTGAGGACATTCACTTCAAGGCTTCAAATATAACTACGCTAACTTTGTGGGTGTACGCTAGGGAAGCATCAGTGTCAACACTGATGTTGCTGTGTCTGATGATGATGCTCGGAGAGCTCGATTGAGATTAAACACGCGTGTCTCCGCCATGTCTAGCATAGGTACAGGCTTTCCGCCGATATGGACGTACGTTAGTTGTTGATGTCAATCCAGGAGTGAAACCCCATTTTTCGGCTTTACAACGTAATCGTCATCGCTTGACCCAGAGATCACTGCTGTATTGTTTTGCTCTGCCTAGGATAGCCACCTAAGGAGCATTCCTAATTCACGACTGACGCTGGGGTACAACTCAGCCACATTGAGACCAGTTCATCATATATCAGCGCGATTTGCTTTCCTGCTGTTGGAGTTATAATTTCTGCAGTTGAAATGGTACGGGAGAGCACTGGAAATTAAAGCTTGATGTCTAATACGAGCGAGTGACCGCTCGTTTACGGGAACGAAAGTGATTCGTTCAGCTGTAGCATCCTTTCGGTGCTTAGCTGCCACGCCAACGAAAGGAGCCACGAGGGCTGGGATACTGCCAGGTTGCTCAAGCATAGACAGGAGCAGTCGAGATGCTGAGGTTGGGTTCGAACCGCGGACCTTCCGGTCTGTAAGCTGGCGCCTTAATCTCGAGTGATTACGAACATAAATGGCTCGACCAAGGAAAAAAAGAATATGAGCGGACATGAAGCCACGCGGCGAATGAGAAACGCCTGGCTTTTGCAGCTCATTCGATCGTCATATTCCCATCACAAAGCCTTATATGTCCAGCAGCTACATAGGTAACCCTTGTGGAGATCTTACAGATGGCCTCCTTGTGATGATTTCAAGGCAAACAAAACGACATTCGTACAATTCTCGGAAAGGAACCAAACGTCACTCTGAAAAATAATCTTTATGAAGAACAGAGTGAGAGGAAATGAATGAATATATACACACAGTGACTAATAACCATAGGGGAGAATACACAACTGTGACGGGGTGAGTGAAAAGCATTGCGCTCCATGATGGGCAACCGCCAGGATAAACGTTACGTGAGGGGAAATCCGGTGATATGTGGTTCATCATTTGAAGGGACGTGTTGTGTTGCCATATTACGATAGCTCACAAGAGGGACTGACATTCCCAACTATAGTAGGACAACGGGGGCCATGGATGCCAGTTCGTTGAGATTCAAATGCTGACTGTACAGTTCGAACAGGGTAGCTACCATGCTGGGTGTTTTGTTGACCAGGCGATCCGCAATGGCAACGTAGTCTCGTCCCAGTTCGCTCACGGCCTGGCTAGCCAGCTGGATGTCTACAGGGCTCCAGTTGGGGTCCTGCGGAAAAAGGGGAGAAACGGAGTGACCTTGAGTTACATAGCAAGTTTCGAAAAAAATGAACGGTTCCCAGAGAAAATAGTCGTAAAACATAGTAACGAAAAACATTCGCACAGAATAGATTGGACGGACACGTCTTCTGTGAGCTTCTGACCACTAACAAGCTTATATCGATGATCACTGGCTCCGTCTGGGTGACTGAGGGTTTTGACGGTTCAGTCCAGTTCAGTTTTTCTGCTTACAAACCATGCATCGAAATGCAGTGGTTCCAGCCGCTACAGCTTCGTTCACCGGAGATGAGGAGAACAGGGGAATGAGAGCCACGCGTTGAAGGCGATGACGCAATCAGTTCAGTGGGATCCAATGGTTCCGTTTGTCCGATGTGGCAAAAAAGAAGAGCTACGCTGTGGCGGCGATAGCTTGGATGCAAGACCACCATTGGCTGCGTGACACAGCCATATCTGTCAGGGTCACTGACTACTGTTTTGTGGCCCTCATCTGGGAAGACGGCATTTACCCATGCGACTGAGTTAACTGGCAAGGTCTTTCCTGCTTCATTGTCAGGTTATGGACTGGCCATCCCTCGGACGTTTTCATCCGACGTAAGACCGGACTAAGAGAGAGTGTGGCAAACTAATCTATCGAGGGAGAATGAAATTTCCCGAAAACCATATGTCATACTTCAGCATTACTGATCTGGTGTTCTCATCAGACTCCGTGCAGTGATTCTCGGTTTTTCAGCATAGATTGGCTTCACTTACAGGACAAAATCCCCTCATACTACCAATAAACCAGTAAATGTTAGATACGACAGAGTGACAACCAAATGACACTCAACTGGTTAATGAATCATTAGGTGGACATCTTCGACCATAAGACTATCTCAGAGGATACATGTAACGGTTCGGAAGCAATATCTCGAATCACTTTTGATGCTAACGCTCCGAATTCATTCCCAATCGGTCCTTTTCACTTATGGCGAATTAATAGTCGCACAGGCTAGGTAAGGGCCACATATGTACGTGGGAAACTTTGGTCCATCGGGCATGATGGTGAATGAGAAAAGATGCACATCTTGACAGTCAAGAAATCTTGTCATTTTGAAATGCGACCACAATACTTCGACTGAAGCCACACGAAAATGGGGAGTTGAGCTGCATTGCTGCTGTCTGGTACAGTGGACTGTCATACTCACGAATTCTGATGTTAACGGGCTGTGTGAAGTTTCACGCTTTCCTCATTGGAATGATCGTACGAACTCTACTTCAGTATTAAGAATATTTGCACCACTAACACTCGCCGTCCTGTCACAGAAACTCCGAATTTTCTCACATTAACATCATCATTAGATGCAAAGTCAGTGTTCGTTCAGATTAACACTAGGATTGCTGAGTAGAACTGACAGGAACGGGGATGAAATAGGGAAGATTCAGCGGAGTGCGTGTCTCAGTGTTGATGCTTTGTGGGTAAGATGTACTCTGCTGATAGTTCAAAGAGCTAGAACGAAACAGTTCTGCAGGAACCCACCAATATCTAACTAGGGATGTATGTGTGAAATGGGACCAACAATGGCTATGGAAATCAGATCAACTTGTCATTACGTACACAATATGGAAAACCTGGATTCAGTACAAATATCACATACCATTGGTAAAACTGGCGGCCGTAAGTTCGACATCCCATCTAGCAAACTATTTGCACGGGAAGCTTTCTGAAATAGAGGAAATTGGGAGGGGTCAAAAGACGACGAAATAGGCACCCACATGGTCAATAAACGCAAGAGCCACCACAACCATTGACATGGTCCCCATGGTGGCTGCGTTGAAAACAACGGTTATGATTAGTGGATTCCACTTTTGAGTGCCTTTAACCCGTCTATTTGCTCTGTTTCCTGTCACCACTCTCTGAGACTCGACTATTGGACAACAACCGTGAAAAACTGTCTTCTGGATAATGTCTATTGTGGTCATGTTCAATCACCAAACGACTAGATTTCTTGGATAGCACAAACAAGTCTGATTTTGCTGTCTGAAACGGGGTTCTCTAAACCTTGCCAATTGCTGACCGGTCTAAATTCTTAACAGCCCCGTGGACACGAGGAAAATACCCTGCAATGATCAGTTTAGCCGGTCCCGTGAAATATCTGTCAGGATCAATCTACAATGACTTCCTGCTTTCTCGGTGGCGGTAATCAAGGCAGATAGGTCTCCACGTCACCACCCACACGGTTATTCCTCTAAGTGGAAAAACGGGTGTCAACGAGATACATCTCAGTTAATGAGCAATGGCTGAGGCACAGCATTCACCTCACTAGGGCCATTATTTTGACCTACTCAGTCATCGGTCGCTATCGAGAGGTTTTACTCTCCACCAATATCAGCCGTAAACCGTGTACTTGTTGCGCAATGGTTCTAGCTGTCGCTGGTTCGTTCACCGATGATTTAGGAAGTAGAAATGGATAGCTAAGAACGTAAGACAGTAATTGATATCATTGATGAGTGAATCCAGGGATGGAAATGGAATTTTCATCGGGAAGATCGGGAGGGGAAGGTAAGTAATGAAGGCAACGGCTTGGATGTATGCGCCGCACTCATAAGATCTTCCTGAATGTTGAAACGTTTGCAAGGCAATTACCAAGCGCTGCGAACGAATCAACAACCAACAGAGGCCTACCTACTTCACTACGAATTTCGTAACACCATGACACATACCAAGCAGAACTGAGTCACCCAAAAGAAAACGTAGAAGGCCGAGGTTTTTCAGGGTGTCACCTAACGTCTTAACATCCTTACGTGTTTCTCCCTCGATCAACTGTGCTACGCACTCCGATTGATTCAGATGAAGCCTGTATGTTGTCGTGCCTCGTGTACGTTCACCATGCATAACGCACCATCCAAAATTGCTCTCATAGATACACCCCAGATTTCTCCAGGGGCGCAACACAAAGTGACAAAATGCATGGTGCCTGCAAGCGGTATCCAAACTGGGTAACTGTATTCGCGGGACGAATCTGAAAAACCATGATCACTGATGACCTCACTGGTTAAATGAATGGACTTAGGCAGCTACGACTAGTTAGGAAAGAATCAAAATCTTTAGCTATAAGCTGTGCACATATGGTAAAGTGATTTCAGATGGCAGTTTTGTTCACTGATGAATAGTGAATTGGTTGAGATAAATCGAAACACTCAAATTAAGTTATGACGACGTATCCGTTAGAGAATGTCCTGCCGGTAATCAGGTACATGGGAACGTTCAGCCACAGGTTCGAGGTAGCAGGTTGGATACAGGATCGCCAATGAGTACGCCCTTCCAACAACTGACGTGGGTTGTTTCGCGGTGAGCTTCCGGATGGACGACAGTTGTCAGCACGATGAGGTTTTTTGGTAATAACCTTCAAGTTTCACTGCCACGTGATGATCTGACTCTTTCTAGGCTGTTTCCGATTCGTGTATAGTTGGGGTCATCCGTACCCCATCAGAAGCACGTGACAAAGTCAGTACAAGCTATGACGTTGAGTGGAACCAAGGAGGAAAAAGTGAGATGAAAGTCCTACACCCCAAACACGACGGCAGGATAGAGGAAATCGGGATCGATAAGTAGAACTTGGACAGGGGTGATAGCGAAAACCAACCCTCCTAGATGCTTGCGTCGCGAGGATCAGGACAAGTTAACAGAAAATAATAAATAAAAAAGGGTGAACGATGATACTGGACCTAATAAAAAGATCTCAATCGGGGTTGGAATGGAGAGGAGATGGAAACAGAATGATTTGGGAAGGTTTGTGCATTGGATGAACTCGTTTATGGTAGCAAAGTGCTCATTGGGGACAGTAATGGTGTGTGCCCGGTCGTCTCACGATCGTCTTCCAAGGAGTAAATAGAAGAAGCAACAAACGGTCACAGATCTTACAAATGAAGGTGGAATAGAGAGGGAGAACACAAATCCATAAAGGACTGTAGCACTGATGTTCTGGGTCGGGAGACCAACGTCGTTCCTCTGCATTTGCGAGGAGAATCTGTGCATGAGCCTTACAATGCAAATGATCGAGTCTGACGCGATCGGTACATGAGAAGCCTGCCATGCCATAGACCCGGCTGAGCGTTAGATATAGGTACGGCAGCGGCATTCGTTTCGCCGGAAGGATTAGAGAAGATCGCGTGGCGCGTGAAATCACATTGATGGTCACTTAAGAAAGCGTTGGTCTCAAAATCGCTAGAAATGGACCCGCGTTTCAGACAAAGCAGGGGTATTGAAGATGGGCTGGTAGCTGTTGGTGTTAGACTGTGAGATAGGCTTGAGGATAGGAGTAAAAGTCCAAGTAAATGAAGATAGACGAAGGCATTTGTAAGTGATCAGGGCAAGCTCAGAAGCACAGTTACGAAAAAACGAGATGTCTTCCGAACTAGATGGATTGGAAATGTCGAGTTTTAACAAGGATCCGTGGTAATAATTGTCAAAGACAGGGGAATCGGAGGCCGGACAGAATAGTGGAGTTAGGACGAATAAAAGTAGAACCGGGGGCAAAAGAATTAAAATAGATCTCGGCTTTTTCCAAGGGGTGAGTTAAGTGTGGGAAAGGATAAGGAAGAGCAGAAAAGTTGCGACCGAATGTTTTAGCAAGACTCCAAAAGAATCGACTCTACGTGGCGCTTTTGACAATTAGGCTGTCTTTCGTGTAATGAACTTATCCACCGACTATATTCGAGCAGATATTAGCTGCGGCCACGTAGTCAGCGCGTGTCAAGGGACAGGGAAGTATTTGGTAACACACGCAAAATCATTTTTTGTCTACCACCAGCAGGCATGCATGGTTTAACCATTCAGAGGGTGATCAAGTTCCTGTTTGAAATGTAGAGGATGAATTGATTCATGCTGTCAGAAAGGACAGCAGAAGCTCAAGAGTCATTCAAAAGACAGCACACTCACGGATAACTGCTAAAAAAATTGACACACTGCCATTAAGGGAGAGTATCATCAGAATGTGTAGGGAACGAAAAAGCAGGTTCTAGGGGAGAAAACGAGCGGGAAGAATAAGACGACGGTGCAGGAGGAAACAGGTTACAGCGTAACCTAATGAATGGGAAGTTAAAAAACGGCCAAAGGTGTGAGCAGTATCATCGCGGTTGGAAGCAGAAAAGCTGGATATGTGAGTTGGTGCAAGCGAAGAACGTGGACTACAAGAAAGCACGAGCCCCTTCTTACTGCAGACGTTGAAATTATGAACAGGAATATCCGTAGTGGGGTCGAAATGAAGCACCCTGTCGCGATTACCGTTTGACACAAGTAAAAGGGAGGCATCATTGCCATTTGCTAAACAACAACGGAAATCTGTTACACCAAGAGAGGTGGAGGTTAAGCAAACATAGTCGAAACTAGGAGCATGTCAGTCCATGACAGGAAGTTGTGGAACAAACAAGAATGTGTCGATGTACACTCTACTCTCAGAATGGGAACAATGGGAAATTACCGACGGGCGAGGTTACTAGAGTTGCGCCTCAGTGGGCAGCAGTACGGAAAGTGAGGTGAAGGACAAGAAGCAGTGGGGTTAAGGTTTCTAATCGACCCGCGGGTGTCGCAAGCTGAGTTCTTGAATCCGTATGTATTCCTGTAGTTTGTAATTTCATGTTTGTTCGGTGAATGGAAGATCGGCTTGGAGTCGCGGACCTACCCTGACGATAACTAGACGCTCGGAGACGGATCCCCTCCGGTCGCGACCACAACCCATTGCTACAGATCATGAGACATCAGGCGGACTGAGTGGATTGGGGAGGGGCGAATGAAAATGGGAAGCGAAAAACGACGGAAATATCTTCAGGCGGTGCCAGTTCGTTGCAAGAGATCCATAACAATTTTTGTCAACGAAGCCAACAAGGACCATAATAAATCCCTGACATCCAGCAACCAGCGACGGGCGTGCTTGAACAAGCGCTCAGGAAACCAGTTTAATTGACCACCAACTGTCTGCACCCAGGCTATCGATCTGTAACAAAAGCCTGGATCTTAATATGGGACATTCACCGAAGCTATTATTCAGCGGCAAGCGAAACCTCGACGACTGGAACCCACGCTGGAATCAGTGATGATGAGGAAGGTGCCCTTCCTAACCAGGTGTCACCCAGCTTCTGACTGACAGTCACCTGCGTTCTTTAAGAATGCAGATGAGGTCCAACCGATTTGGATCTATCTGGGAGGACGCTACCCCAGACAGCCGGGGTTGATTAATTATACTGTCCACTTTCAAGATTACTCGCCGTAAATTAGGCAGTCGTACAGCTTTCATTGTGAGTATAGTCGCACCACGATTAATACTGCCGTCTCGCGGAGGCACGTGAAGTCCAGACCCACAAGAAAAAAGCGGTATTTCAAATGGGTCGAGGCTGCATCGATCACATCCGCTCATTCTGCCAGGTGGTTCGGCATCGTCAAACGTACGGGCAACCGATCATCTTGATGGCCGCTGATTGCATCGTCATGATTATTGACATTGCCACTTCGCTGGCGTACAGTCAAATTTTAGTTTAGAATGTCCTGAAGTTTGGAACGAAGGTAGTTGGTGAATTGAATCTCACAGCTGACCACACATTTGCGCACTAGGGTTAAAAGGTACGATAAAATTTGCAATAAGCTATCATACTACTTAAGCCAGAACCTACGATGACGTTAGGCCAATTATTTATACAAGGGCTTCGTTATTGCATAACATACGAGAAATGGATTGGATTGTAGCGTTTTACTTCAGAGTACCACTGCGTAATCCCACGCGCCGGATTAGAGTACATGTAACTGGCAAACACAAACTTTCCGGCTAGCCAGCGAATCGTGAAAAATGCTAATTTTTCGAGGTAATCAGGACAGGACGCTCAGGTCAGTTTCTAGTTGATTACGGCCTGACAGACACACAAACACATCGCCGTGAACACTGCAGGTGAGCTAACTGCTGGATACAGTTTCTGCCCACATGCGGAACGTCCTTTTGGTGCAATCCAATATTTCGCAGTAGCCGACACATGAGAGCTGGCAAATAGCGGGCACAACAGAGCCTAGCTGATCCTAGCGCACAGAGGAACTCACACGATGTATTTTAAGGTAGATCAGCTATAGATTCAGATGACTGACTGACTGCACATTAATGATGATGGTGATGCGGGCTGAGGGTTCTGGTATGAATCAGGTGGAAGCGTGGTTGCGAAGGCCACAGAAAGACACGCCAAGTCTTACACGAACATTTTCGTCCACTCGAACACTTAGGCTTTGGGCCAGGTCTTCTAGTCGACAAAGTTCGTCCTTATGTTTGGCGGCAGAAGTGCGGCAAGAATGTACAAATTGTTTGTGGACGTAGTACACTCCATCGGGAAGTTTCGCTCTGAAAAAAACGAAAGCGATAAAAAAAAGGTAAAGTAAGTCGTGCAGAACTAATAGCGATCAGTAGTGAAGAATTTTAAAAATAAAACCATGAGTAACCCGACTATTATACAGGGGTCGTTCGATTTTAAAATGTTCTAGTGATACTCATACATGCAGATAAACCGTATCAGAAGTGCGAGAAAATGATCCATTTCGACAACAGAGGCTTCGAAGACAAACTGCTACACTATACACTAGCTTTACTGGAAAAATGGATAGTGGGGGGACAGTAGAGAACAAATGAATTCCTACACTGGTTTACCTACCGTGGTCCTAGATGGAAATGTTAATTAGAATACATGAAGACTTTGGGAGAAGCAGCCTTCGAATCCCAAATTTTAGTGCGGTAACTTTTTTTTACCAATTTGTTAGGAAATTTGTGAGCAGCAAAAGTGTTTTCGTGCCAACATTTTTAAGGAGCACATAATCCGGATTGTTGCACGTCAGATCCCCTTCTCTGCGCAACGCCCGGAAATTTTGCGGGAAATGCAGCTTGCGAAGAACATGGCGGTTAAGTGTTCAAGAGGAAATCTTGAGAACTGCACAAGCATATCTGATTTGATACTTAGCGGCCGGATGCTTGACATTTCGTCGGTCTAGTTGGACGAAGTACGGTGTTTACTGAAAACAGTAAACACTTCTAATATTTCATCCGCAGTAAACTGATCAAGTAACAAAACACTATGATCCGCGTAATCTACTAGTCCGCTGGTAGTCCAGTAGTCTACAAGTTTTCCCATAGACATTATTTCGACACAGACTAGCGGTGCTTTCGAGCAGCTTCCTCTCCATCTGTACCAGCCTGGGTGGTGTGTCAAGTGTATCAATCGCGTAATATACCTGAGGCATACATGTGCGTCTAGCTTTTGCTACCCACCACTAAGGTGTGTATAACACTGGTCACACTGTTGTAGGCTTAACACTTCGGGTTGTCTAGAGTATATATATATATATATATATATATATATATATATATATATATCGTACAGCTGTGACATCGCTTGGGCGCGTACCTGCTGTGCGAGTCAAAGGAAACACGAAGGCGGATATCGCCAAGTTGCACAAGCCTAAACAGGACCAATAGAAAAACCAGTGTTGGATTTGAATCCCGGACCTTCCAGTCAGCAGCTTCACGCCTTAACCACTGAGCTATCTCGGGCTTAAGAATGTCTACACTGGTAAGGTGAGCCTTCCGTAGACAAAAATGAGAACAACCTAGCATACGAACCGGATGGCGTCCGCTTTAGTTAGTCTGCAGACCTACACTGTTGACGAACCGAACTCGGGTTACACCCACACAGCGTTCCGTAGTTAGCCATGGTCTAAATCGATTGGGTGCATGTGGTCGCTGAAAGCGCAATCGCACTGGGGTTGAGACACTTCGTTTACACACACATTATGATGGAAACAGTTGAATTCACCACTGTTTGCTTCGGACAGATCTGTGAACCGAATTGCTGGGGAGTTAAACCCAGATCACACCCGTATGGCGCACCACAGATAGTTATGATTTTTTTCGACCGAAGTGTCCAGGTACCGGTTCTTTTATCCGCTAGGACTGTTTTCTGGTATTCATTTGTCCATACGGAAGCTGCTTCGGAATTTTGCATCCCACCATTACGCAAACATCACAGCCAACGTAAATAGCTGAATATGATTGTGGTTCTCATTCCGTCAAGATGCATACGTCGGAGAACCTCCGTATCCAGCAATAGTTCAACCCAGTTGTTACCAAGTATCCAGCCCAGATATGGCATGTGAAGGCTGCTTAAGTATCGGATGCTCCACTGGCACATGATCAGCACCCTAATGCGATACGAGGGGAAGGACTGAACCATCGGCACGTAGACGTGCATTTTGGTATTTGGTTGCAGGGTCCGGTTCCTCCATACCCGTTTCTCGAAGTTGCCAAAAGCTACACTAGCCCAGGCAAAGCTGGACCTCAGCTAACGGTCAACGGTTAAATCAACAGCCACTGCGCTTCCAAGGTAGAGGAAGCCTGCACAGTAGTCCACAAACTCCGTAGATGCGCGGACGGGTGTTGGAGATGCCATCTGTAGCAGGTTGGTGTATAACGAGGATTTTCGACTTGATGCACGGGCAAAACCGCTCAGCAGTGCCATCAAACTTCTCAGCTAGGCGTTTCAGCTTACCATGTGTATGCTCAAACAGTACAGTTGAATGCAGACATGGTAATGCGCATCTTAATCTGGTGGACCGGACTGTTTGCACCAAAACGTGTATTTTTGAACGGACATCCATGAGGTCGCTATTTGCACGATACATCAAAAAGGCCGAATCCCCGATGACCGTTAGACAGAGTGGAAGAAGCACAGCAAGGACGGCCCGCTGTTTTACATCAATCTATTGATGGGTTTCCGCCTTCGCTCGCACTCCGCCATGTAGGCCATGTCCGAAGGGTTTTCTCAAAGCAGTCACGAGGTGATATCGGATCCATTGTACTGCGACCAACATGGAAGCTACATTGTTAGTTTCTGATGAGGGTTTCAACAGTCATGAGGTTGCGGACTCATGCCTGAAGCCTGCCCACATAACTCAGCAGGTCAATGCCCTTTTGGTTGTCCGGTGCGGCATGTTTGGAGCACCTCTGAGTTCAGACGGATCTTCTTCGTTCTGCCGGATGATGTCGCTTAATTGACGAAGTGCGTTCTCCGAGGTCTAGTCAACATACTTAAATCAGAACTTTCCATTACGCAGAAGCATGTTGCTTATTGAAAGTCAAACATATATACGGAAACATGAATTGGAAATGCCTAAACAGTTTCAAGGAGTCCCCGTTCGTCGTCACCCACTTATACTGTAACCTGCAGTTAAGTGATACGGGATAGAAGCCCGACGAAGAAACAACCGGCCAGTCGCAGTGGGTATATAACCGACTGGTTGTTTGCGCGGCATGTCGCGCAGCAATACCCGTGACCTTAACGCGCTGTCACAGTTAGTTCACCTAACCAACAAAGAAGTTGGGATTCACTGTTGGTTGGGCGGAGCTATTCCTTAAGCACAGCGTAAACAGGCCTGCCTTTGACTACCTCGCTTAAAACAGGTTCTTCCATCTATGAGGTGCAAGGATTTCTGTGTATTCCAAACTGCACTAGCCACCTCCATCCTTATGATTCAAAGCAGGTTGCGCTTGAACTGATGTCTAACAGACCTGCCAGTTAGATAAGGCCCATTGTCGGAACATGTGAGCTTTACAACACCAAGCAATAGCGACTATCCTGAGATCTGTTGAGTGGGCGTCAGAAACACCATAGAATGAGTGTCCTGCGGCAGGCATGGTTGTCGCAATCTCATTCCGGCTATGATAGACGTTTTCTGAAGCTGCAGCTTTTAGAGATTCATACATGCTACTTTGATCAGATTGTTTAACTGGCGAGTCACAGCAAGATAAGGTCACACATAGGTAAGCAATTCCTGGGTTTTCCACCGATCTGGAGCAGGATCTGGATCAACCTGCGTGTCTCCGCAGCTATTAGTTATATAACCGACGAGGACGCAGGTGGCACAACGGTGTTTAAGCGCAGTACAACTGAGGGATAATTAGTTATCAGCTTGAACCTGTAAACGATGTTCGCGATTAACATTACGCTAAATGGGCCATCAGGTGACAGTTCCAACAAGCTGAGGTATAACTTGTGCACTTCGTGGTGAAGAGGCGGGGGTTGGTTTATTAGTCGCACCAGAGATACGGTTGGTTAGTGTCTAGGCAGAAACCATAAACAAAGAACTATTAATAGTTAGACTAGTGTGGGTTGACAAACGAATTGCACAGAAACGTTTGTTTACGGGTATCTAATTGGGGGAAACTACAGAGTTAGGGGACTGAGAGCTACCACAACGTCAACGCAAATCGCTGAGGTAGGTGCGGTTTGATTATTGTACTTGGACCTTGTGTTCCAGTTCCAGAAACTGAGCAAATATCAATTGATGAACTGTTAACAGCGTGCGCCAGAGAAGAGTTTTGGCCTATTTGCACAAGAGTCTGTACGACAAAGACTGAGAAATGACATAGAACTTGAAAAGCGCGGAACAGACAGCACTAGACGACGGCATTTGGCCGAAAACAGAGCGAAGGAAATTATTCAGAACGCAGATAATGGAATATTCTGGCGCTGAAAACCGAAATCTCAATGCGCAAAAAATGGATCTCCGGTCGAAACCAGTGAGGTCATTACAAGACAGGTGTGGTCGATCAGAATCATTCACTTCAACATGGAATACAGCTGTTTGAGTTTTTCAAGATACTTCCCGGCTTAAGGAAACTAGCAGAGATTTCCCAAGGAAACAGCGAATAGCTTTGACGGTCAATGTAACGCGGATTACCGATGAGCCTGTGTACGGTGCCATGGCTGGTATACAGTGGTCAAGGGACTAGGAAAGGATAACCTTTAATGAGATGGACGTAGACTGGGGGGGGGGGCAAGGGTGTATGTAGTAAGATACGTACGATAAGGTCAAGCACGCTTTACAGTGCCTGTACAAATTAGATCGAAGGACTGGAAAAAACGCTTTCTCGTCATATATCCCTCCGGAGACGCAGAAGCGAAAGGGTTTTTAACTGTTTTTGCAAGCCACATGACGGATTTCAGTAGAAAAAACGTGGAAAACCAACCAGATAAGTATCCTCGCATTGCGTGCTACACAAATTCGAAAATAACCTACTGAAACGGAGGCCACTCTGCCCTGTTTAGTGAAGGTGGAGCATTGTGTCCATTAGGATAAGCCACTGGGAGATAAAAGTGAGTACACTCAATACGAAAAATGACAAACCCTTAAGAGCAATGCAGGCATTCACCCCGAGTCGTGTGTGCATGCGTATGTGTGGCTCTCTCAGGTGCGAGACAAGACAGTATCATCAGAAGACGGAGGAAAAAAAACAACTAAAAAACTGCGATCTGATCGATGCCATAGTGTCCGCCAAAGTCTGAGGAAACGCAATGCAAATGCTTCCGATAAAATGCGGTAACACGCGTGCATATTTCTGTACAAGTGATAGGCGAGCACACAATGGAGAACACAATGGACAGACAGAACGTTCCTCACCTCGGAGCAGGTGGAGTTGCTGAGTGTATAATACCTCTTCGAGAACCTCGACGTACTGCTTCAAAGACATCAACCGGAGGTGTGGTTGACTGGACGGGGTTTTGTGCGGACATAGTCGCAGCTGCAGCAAGCTGCTCCTCAAAACGTGCATGCTTTCGCATGGAAATACGACCAGCCATTGCGTTGTAGACGCCCGTCATGGAATTTGGGAAAGGCAAACCAATGCTGCCATTGTTGCTATGGTTGCCGTTGGTGGTACGTGGTCGACCACGTGGACGACGTCGTTTACGACCAACTTGTGAGGCTTTTGAAGACTTTCCTTCTTCCAAATCATCGCCTCCATTATCTTTTTGAGAACTTCCTGCAGGAGTTTGGACACTTGATTCGTCGGAATCCCCACTTTCCAGAACCGATGATGGTGGTGCCTCTTGATCATCTTCTCTATCCCCATCAGGACCAAGTTTGCCGTGGAGTGAATCCAGGTAACGACGAATTTCCATATCTACTTGATCGGTTGGATCTAATCCGAGAGGTTTCTACGAGATGGGATAAATACGAAAGAGATTACATAAAATAGGTTACGTGTGCGAAATCTAACAGAACGTTTCAACACATAGGGCAGGCTAACGAACTGACCTTCCTTGGGCTATGCTACAATAGCACACAAAAATTGTTCCCACCTGGGTCGGATCCGGTTTGATTGGGCTGATGTCGGTGGCGTGCGCCAAGAGTCCCGGGGTAAGATAACCCCGCCGATGTAGCCCAGCCCACTTTGGTCCGTGTAGACTCATCTCGTAAAGGGTCTGTTGATTGCGCTTGTTCAAATAATAGAAGAGAATCAACTCATTCACTGTACGGTTGGGAAACTGGTCGGAGGGAGAAACGGAGAATGGGAAGGAACATGAAACACGATGCGCAACTAAGACATTCGACGACACGCAACTGTTTGAAAAAGGTGCAGAATACGTACCAGCTTTTTGACCTTATGAAACTGTTTGTTGTAATAGTCCAATGCGATAAAAAATATTCTCCGTTCTGATGGGGTCCACTCGTATTTCAGGGGACTGAAATTGGGTAGATCAGCCTGAGCCCTTTCGAAATCGGCCTTGTGCCAGGTTAGTAGAGCGAGCGCCTGTTCTTCGGAATAGCTGTAGAAGGGCAACAAAGAAAGGCAAATGATATTTTGCCATACACGCACGATAATATGTAAAACATCCGTCTAAGGGCTACAGTTCCCAGTTCCCAAGACGATAACAGCTATCGAAGCAAGATGCTGTCGGATCCTGGAAGTATTCGAATTCAATCCGAAGATACAGGAAACTATCTGTCAAGAGAAGTCACAGCTACAAGATCCTTAGTTTGGTCAAGTTTTTTCTTATGTGGATCATATCGGGATGGCACCTGGGTATCCCACAGAGCTGTCTACTGGAACATGCTCAGGCAAAATCTGGTCCCTCCCACCAGTTTGGCCAGTAAGTACGGCCAACCCAGTTTTCGGGCTAGAAAATAATTGGAAACTCATTACGTTAACCTACTGTAGTTGTTTACCCCCTGTTGCCTTGGCTACACAAAGGTCAGGAATGTGCTTGTGCTGGAAAGCACATACGGAAAGCTTGCTTCCCAAAGACAAACAAAAATGGGAGGGATGTAATGAAAAAAGTGGGAAAGATCAAGTCCTGACTGCAAGACTCAACAAGATAGGTAGATGTCAACTACCGATATGCGGGACTCGTTGTTGGATTTATCCGATACTACAGAAACCTCCCAATACCAGAGCGCATACCGAGCTCATTTCCACAAATGTCAACACCAGCAACTCACACTTTAAAACTCCTCTCCTTGTTAGTGATTATCCAGTTTCCTAGTTTCGCTACCCGACATCTTTTTATTTAATCCACAGTATTCCAATTATTGGAGCTACTGTGCTCACGTCTGGTTCAAATAAGAAAACCACTTATCTTAGCCATTGTTACATAGAGCTATGGTTGGCGTGTGATCGAAAACCGGTCGGACCGGTAAGGGATTGCAAGATTGTCGGACTACCATGCGAAAGCAGGACATCTAACGCTTATCGAACGCACCTGTGCTCAGATATGGCCACAGAGAGGAACTTCTCCAACTCTCTGTTGAACGTTTCGTGTATGGGGTGCCAAAGTGCGACGCCTCGGTCAGGCTGGCTCAAAATATGTGGCGAAGGCTCTCCCTTGAATGGGGGTAAATCAACTTGAAATTCGGGGCCAACACGAATCACAGCATCTGGAAAGGAGGAGAAAACAATACAATGAAACTTTCAAGAGGAAGGAAACAGCGAATCCATGAATGTCATAACAAATAACCGTTTGCATAGGTGGAGTAGGGCTGATAAGTCACTACAGTACAACACAATTCTGTAAACAAAATAAAAATCGTTTAGCTGTAACACCCTTTCGGTGCCTAGCTGCCATGCAACCTGAAGGAAACATGAGGGTTGGGATACTGCCAGGTTGCCCAAGCCTAAACAGGGGAAGTCGAGACGAAAAGATCGGTTTCGAACCACGGACCTCCGACCAGCAAATTCGCGCTCTACCCACTGTTCTTCTAGACTGTTTTTGTACGCCTAACGGTCCCTTTCTGGGCCGATAGCGGTTGTCCTGATAGTGCATGTAAACAGGCATCTGAAATGCATCGTAGGGAAGCTGGTGGCTTGCGGTGTAGAACTGAGCAGTTGGCGACCAGCATGCTACACGTGAAAATGAGCACTAGTTTTCAACTATGTCCAACTTAGTGAAGTCACCGTACTGGTCTAGGAAAGCAAGAGTTTAATTAGATGTGGCAGGATGGTTAGAGCGCGAATTTACTGACCGGAAGGTCCGTGGTTCGAAACCGACCTCGGCATCTCGACTTCCACTGTCTAAGCTTGGGCAACCTGGCAGTACCCCAGCCCTCGTGCTTCCTTCAGGTGGCATGGAAGCTAGGCACCGAAAGGGTGTTACAGCTGAACGATTATTATTATTGTTTCCACTCAACGATATGGACTTAGGCTGCTACTTTTTTCCACACCTCCCGTTCTGTTGCTAACCGAGGGTTGAACTAACGAATTCACAGATTTTCAGTCGCCACCACTTCCTACTGTTTCACTGATTTTATTTACGCCCACTACTGAGTACCTGCCAACCGGCTTTTCTCGAGGATTTCACGTTCAATGTTCTGTGATTGCGTCACACACCTGTTATACTCGAAACTAAAATACCTTCAGTTCTGGGACGAAATGACTGCTTTGGAATAGAGGATTACTAAGGAACAGTGTATGGAAGCACAGTAATTGGAAATGAACAGACAATTCAACTGAATTGCGAATTTCAGGTGAGCTAACATGCACCAGAGGTACAGGAATGAAGCGATACAGAACGTCAGTCTAAAAGTAAAATTTAAAAAAATCGTTCAGCTGTAACACCCTTTCGGTGCCTAGCTGCCATGCCACCTGAAGGAAGCACGAGGGCTGGGGTACTGCCAGGTTGCCCAAGCCTAGACAGGGGAAGTCGAGAGGCAGAGGTCGGGTTCGAACCACGGACCTTCTGGTCAGTAAATTCGCGCTCTAACCACTGAGCCATCTCGCCCCATTTACATTTTTCACGCAACGCAGTATGGAGTGCATCCTGCGGCTCAGTAAACCCACCGGAAGTACGTGCATTATTTATTCAGATACACTTGATATTCCGAAGGTCACGTAGTGTTGTAGGATAACTCTTTAAGTCTGATTCTTTTGTAAACCCATATTGACAGTTAGGTTTAAACTCCACACAGGCCCGCATCGTTTTGCCCCATAATAAAAAGCACTTCAGAATCCAAGTACGCCAATCTTATAAGGTTTGGATGATAATGCGTGGACGCGATCAGCCAATTTAGGCAGAACCACCGTTGTATTAGGTAAGCAATAGCCTCAAGGACAATTACCCGAATACCATATGTAGCATTTGTCCACTGACTGCGACCAACAATCTCACAAGGGCCCATCGGGTTTTTGGGCTTTGATAACGTGATATCTGAATGTCTCTTTATTAGGTCTCAACAGCAATTCATCTCAATTCGCTAGTTTAAGAGTTTTTGGAGCTCCGACTAGTTTTCCCAAAGTGACCTTAGTCATGTAAGGAAAGTGATTTTTTTGATTGTTCAAGTGGTGATAGGGTAAAACAGGCACCGTAGGTCCCAAAAGTACATGTATATATAACAACCTGTCTCTATAACCGAACAGCACACCTTTCTACCTAGAGTTGTATGGCAGGTGTCGCCGTCTGAACTCAGCGCGCATGAACGGTAGGGAGTCCATTAGGCGAAAGTGACACTTAAGGCCTTCGTGTGGCACATGAATATAACGCAATGCTCAATTCGTGCATAAAGGATCCCACTAACGTGGCGAAGAGCTTGCACCGTCTACAGTCTCTGGAAATACATCAATGGGCGTTGTACAATCTTGTCCTAAGAGTGGTTCCTTCGACCTACGATGACGTCCAAGAACCACTTACTCGACAAATACGGTTATATGGGGGAACTCGTGGCTGTCTGTGGCAACTGAAGTCAGCAGTGATGGAAATCAATGCACCTAAATGGGTCCTACCCAAATGCCGAAACGAGAGAACGGGGTGAAGAGGTTTTGTGAAGGACAGGGGCGATTGCCGACTCAAAGCCAAGGTACCAGTCGATTTTTCTCGGTTCCCGAAACGACTGAGTTTTGCCATATATTTGAGACGTCTGAACTGGATTAAAGGGTGTCCGTATTTGTTTCGAAAGTCGATTGGGTATGTGCCTGGCCCTAAATTCGGGTGGCTTCTGAGGACATTCCGAAAACAGCTGTTATTGTGCTGTTTGGTCTTCACTGATTCTTACGTATGTCATTTTGAGAGAAAACTCGTTAAGGACGTCACTAGTTTCAAAGATTGCCAACTCTCAGCTAGGCGACCTGTATCAGAAGAGGAGCATGAGGTTTACCGGATGCCTTGTTCGGACAGATTACC
This sequence comes from Opisthorchis felineus, assembly GCA_004794785.1. Classification (NCBI taxonomy): domain Eukaryota; kingdom Metazoa; phylum Platyhelminthes; class Trematoda; order Opisthorchiida; family Opisthorchiidae; genus Opisthorchis; species Opisthorchis felineus. The sequence continues at coordinate 1,141,947 of SJOL01006198.1, forward strand.
GTCGACTTCTTCGGGTACCGTGAAAATCAACATAGATTCCGTGCATTGAAGGATTGGATCCAAATATGACCCAGGAAGTTGTTCACTGCTTCCACGGAGTGATACGCTAGTCACCATTTCATTTCTAACCATGATACTCTTGTTCATCCGCTTCCAGACTCGCTCAGTGGTCGCATGAACGACGGCATCCTGGCATAGAGTGCCTCGGAAGCTTTCAGAGGGTCCCACCGTTTCAATGCTATCACCCCATTGAGGATTGCCACAGACACCTTCGGAAAAGATAGCAGAGTTGTTCTCCAAGATGGGTTTGTGGGCATTTTCCCCAGATGTTTCCCGCCACCGGAGACTATACACTTTACCGTATGCCATTTTATGTAAACGGTGAAAGGTCAATCGTTTCTGATACCTGGCAACCACAGGCCTCTGGTTTTCGCGCTCCGAAGTCGCTCAAAACACTACTTTACTTGATAACCTCTTAAACTCAGCAAATGTCATCATCAGTGGACCTAGTGCCTGCAGCGTCTCCTTCAGATACCCAAAACTACCATCCATGCAGCCTTCACACGACGATGTTATCCGAGGTGTCACTAGCCCGGCATCCAGGCCAAAGACAAGCGGATCTCTGCTCTAAATGCTTGGCCTCGTATGCAGGTGGGTGGGCTTGTCCCTGCTGGGTCTGCCGAGAGGCTAAGAGTGAGTGTCATACTTTGACTCCCGCTGGTAGTCTCTTTCACATGGACTCCCATTTGGCTCGCATCCATGTGTACTTAGTAGGCCCTTATCGGTCTCCAATCACGATGTTTACTGACGATCATCGACCGTTATATTAAACGACCGGGAGCACTAATAAACACCTAAACATAGACTGCTGTCAGAGATTTCATAGGACGTTGGATGGACGTGTACGGTGGCCAGGTGATGTTGTTCATTGGACATATGCAACCCCGTGATCCACCTAGGCATACAAACCTCCACTGCCGAACCACTTTACAGCCAACCGTTGCGCCGCCGTGGTGATTAATATTCCACCGCCTTCGGCGCTTCCTTAGCCAGGAATACTACGAACAGAAAACCGACCTTCAAGGTGCGATGTCTCTTCCTCTCATGAAAAGATGCACTGGCTTTTCTATACGTTAATGGAAATCATTAGAGTACACAAGATCCATTTTCAGACTGTTAGTCTTTGGACTATTCCCCACTTTCTCTTCTAAATTCTTACAACGTTTGCTTTTTCACGACCTGCGTCAACGTTTGCATGTGCATACATCCATCCAGATCATGTGTCGTGCACCATTCGTACGTAACTCATTTTCTGTGTATGCAGAACTCGAGACATCTCAGTGGTTAAGGTGCGAGCTTGCAGACCGGAAGGTCCGTGGTTTGAACCCAACCTCAGCATCTCGACTACTCCTGTCTAGGCTTGGGCAAACTGGCAGTATCTCATCCTCCGTGCCTACTTCGGACGGTACGGCAGCTAGGCATCGAAAGGGTGTTAAGGCTGGACGAACGATTTTATGTACCCATGTACGTTTATGGTTTATTGCTAGTTTCATGTATAGAACCAATTTGTCTATCACCCTCATACGGGTGTCCGGTTATTGGCCCTGCCTTCCTTTGTAAGCCGTTCTGACGCGACAGAGTTTTGACCATAGCGACTGTTCAGCAGTATGATTAACTCGCACCTAGAGAGAATATGGCGCCACTCATACACTTGCTCGAGGATCCAGTCAACACGAGGGGTAACGGTCTACGCAAACCATTCAGCCCCTCAAAAACCGGAACATCCCATATCTCGTGAGGTTGTCTGGCGTGCTGTGTTGCTCGGGTAAAAATTCACTCCTGGATATCTCAAGTGGCGCTGATTCTGTGACACAGTTCAGTGCACACCATCGGATCAATGAGCCAACACAACAATGAAAGCCCTGCACTATTACAGGACGCGGATTGGCGCGAGATAGCTTAGCGATTAAAGCGCGCAACCACTGAGCAGAAGGTCCATGGTTCGAACCTAAGCATGGCTTTTCGATTGCTTCTGTCTAGGCTTGGGCAACCTGATAATATCCCAACCCTCATGCGTCCTTCAAGTTGCACGCTGCGCACCACAAGGCGGCCACAGCCGAATGATCTTATTATGTAGCATGGGACCGGCGGGAAGCGCAGAATGTGGCCCAGAACAGTGTCCGCTACCAGAGCAAAGGCCCTGCAAACGTACCAGTATTAAAACCTGGCACTATTTTGCATTGCGGATCCGCGTGCGGTGCGTGACATGGGCAAAAATCTAGTACACAGCTACCTGAGGGCAGGGATTTCATGACCCAGTTTAGTGTCCACTACCGGACTAGTGATCCACTCAAGTAAAGAATGTAAACCCACCACCACTGCTGTGTGGTCCAGCTGGAACCAATGTGCTTATGGTACACGGTTTATAGCTGATAAGTTGAATTGATTGATTTTGTGGTTCAGTGGTAGCTGTGCGACTCAAGTAAAAGACCCTCATAAAAAAGACCGGTGTTCACCCTGACCACCATCGAAAACGTACCGAATGGAACGCTATCCTCCTAAGAGTCCATGACGTGTTGCGGAGTCTGATGAGCACGTGAGAACAAAGCTCACCTCCACAACAAGAACAGAGCCCAAACGTCATCATTTCAAACACTCGACCGCAGTGACATCACTACAGCAACCTAGCCTCCTTACCCTTACTGAGTTTGGCTCTCCTGACAGAGCACTGAAAATGCTAATTGCTCCTACCTCTGGACACATGTGGTCAACCTGACAACCGCACCGGTCAAGTGACCCAATCTGGCCTCGCCGCCCGGTCTCGTTCCATTCACTCACATCTCGATGCTTCCGGCTTACAGTTGTACCTGCCAAGACGGCTGCCCGGTCACTGCGTCAGGCATATAATTCCAATTTGCGTTCTTCAAGATGAACGGTGTGTTACATTCTACTGGTTACGACTACGTCTATGGTATATGTACGGCCACCGGATTACTATCCCTCCTCTCCCAACCATTTTCTTGAGGGAGAAAAACGGGGAACCCATGAGTGACCCAATGGTGGTACCTGAAACCTACAGGAAACACTATGCAGACCTGTAATCTGCCCCAGCACATCCAATCCTAGCAAGGCGTAACTACGAACAGCCTCTAGCCGACTTCGTCTCCACGGAAGAGGACGTTTGTCAACCCTTGCACAAGACAAACCCTTTCAGCGCGTTGGGGCCGGACGAGGTCCACCCAAGGATCCTGAAGGAAACGTCGCTCACATTGGCAAAGCACTTCCACCTGTTTCGTCAGTCGCTCGACGAAGGCAATCTTCTCTCTACTTGAAAGAGAGAAATTGTCACGACAGTCTACAAATCTGGTGGCCGCTTGTCGCCCGGCAGCTGGAGACTTATTGGCCTCACTAGCATACCGTGCAAGGTGATGGAACGCACTCTGAAGCGGGTCATCTCAAGTCACCTCACCAACAACAAATTGATATCCTCAGCGCAAAACGGATTCCTCTCAAACCGTTCTTACGCGACGGACATGCTAGTATTTATGGACAACCCAACACAAACTAAAGACGGACTCATAAAGGACGACATTTTTCGACTTCTCAAAAACAATCGATGGAGTTACACATGTTCTACTGCTCCACAGCCTCAAGGCTTATGGAATTCAAGGAGAACTACTACGATGGATTAAGGCTTTCCTATAAAGTAGAACGGTTCGAGTGAAAGTCAGCTCAACCTACTGATCTTCTGTACCAGTCTCCATTGGAGTTCCTCAAGGTGCCGTCTTAGGGCCACTACTCTTTCTGATCTACGTCAACGACCTTCCAGATGCTCGTTTATGTTCATGTCTACTTTTTAAGGATGACGTGAAATCTCGGAGTTCCAATGCCAACGCCCCCCCCCCCAAATGGATGCCGATGCTGCAAAACAGTGGTCACTAGACTGGCACCTTCCTCTGAATGACGAAAGGTGCACCATATAACGTTCGGAGACTAAGCGTGCATGGACCAGAAGACACTACCAAGAGGATTTAGGTATCTGGATCTCGCCAAACATGTCCTTCTCATTCCACCATGAAAAATAGGCTCAAAGGCATTCGTCGTTCTACATATGATTCGGCGCACCTTCCCCCATATTACTCGTATGGACTTCAGATACTCTATGGGACCTACGTCAAACCACTTCTTGAATACGTCAACCAAGTCGTCTACTCAGGACGCAAGAAGGACGTAATCTCATTGAGGGTGTCAGCAGAGCTGCTACGAAGGTTGCTGGCCTCGAATCCGTTGATAATGAGACAAGTCTCGATGTGCTTGAACTCTTCCTCCCTAGACTATAGTTCCGCTGAAGGACCTAAAACTCACGCCTTTTTCGAACAAGGTTTGGTCGACAGGTTTTTCCCCGTTGACCTCAACAGTACAATGCGAGGATATGGTAAGAAAATGCTGAAGCTCAGACCGCGCACTTCTATTATCCTACATTAGCCTATATTTTTTCGATCCGAGTAGTTGATGAGTGGAATAATTTTCCTCTGACGGTTGTTCACGCTGCATCTAGAACCCAGTTCAAAACACTGTTGGATGCTTTTTATGTGAGTGCTTGCGCTGGCAAGCGTACTGCCCAGCGCCGAGAACTTAAACAGCAGTCCTACACCCTTTTTCGTTTGTGCCTTTCAGATGCACGGAGGCTACTGAACGACAAGACTAAAGCCGACTCGGGCAGCTTGGGCGAAAGTGCCGATCTTGCGTATCAATCCGTGAATCCTCCGCACGACGGCAAATTCAGCATAGAGACCCTGGATGCCGGTCCATCGTAAATCCACTGTTCTGCAATCCGTTTGAAATATAGCGAGCGCAAAAAGATATTGCTGCAAGAACTCAAGGCATGACAATTCGTCATGCATTAACCCGTGGGGCACATCGACAATCTTCACACGAATGACTCGCCGGCACGGATCTGCTCATGTGTCTCTAGCAGCCTGATGACACAAATGCAGCTGTAATGGTTAGTTAACGGCTATTGTTGAACGGTTCTTAGGAAATCCATAAATTGGTCTATTGATGGCTTTTAACCAAGATAAAATGTGGAGGGGTACTTAGAGCATGCACCATCCGATGCCTGCACTCCCAGCACAAAAATACCACGTCCCGGATGGAACGTTTGAATTCAAACAGATAAACGTTAAATAGATGGGAGGTAGGGTGCTAGACAAATCGAGAAACCAGCATAACCTCGTAACAACAAAGCCCGAAGGTGACACTCTAAGTAACCAGGGGTGCTAGTAGAGAACAGGAAAATAGGTCAGCTCAACCAATCAGAAATACGGTCGAAAGAAATAACGCACTTTCAAATGCGTCTTGGTCGGAATTGGAGAATGATTGCGACAGACGGCCCCTGGTTAACATCTCGCCCATTGGTCCAAGAGTTTCGCGCGACTACCAAATTCGTCCTTGGAATGATTGCTTCAAACAACCTAGATATAATTCAACGCTGACGGCAGGAGGCCGATTCTTAGAGGCACAATGATCTTATCAGCAAAACATTTGCGAGTGAAATAAAAAAATTTGCGCCAAACTGTTGAATTTTGTTGCATATGTGTTCAAACCAAAAACCACCCTGACCTACCTTGATTTTGTCGCGATTTGTTTAATTAATGTCCTCCCTAAAATTTTGGCGTGCGTTCGTCTTTGAACTTGCTGTGCTATGGCCTGTCTTGACCTATGTTTGTTGAGAAATTGGGGACTGTATCCTTTTCATCCTTCAGGGCGTTTGAGAAGGCGTTAAATGAGTACATGAAGGATAGCTATGTGATACTTGTACGTTCATCAAGTAACGCTGATTTGCATTACGAATGGGTGCAGTATAAATGCAGGAGGCTGCCCGCAAGACAAACGGGAAGTCGAGGAACCCGAAGAAGCTAGTGAGCTAAGCATGTTTCTAATAACAAACAGTATGCGAAGCACCAGCTGTCCAGTGGGTTTTGTCTAAGGAAACACAGAAACCATCTTTCAGTCACCTTTTATTATCCTGAACACAAATATAAGGTTTCTAATTTTTTGTACGATCGGCTTCCGGTAAATTGACGGCTAACCGAAGAGGAGTTGGGCAGGGCCCTGCTGAAGTATGGAACGCCGTCGTGTGAAGTGCGGCAGTTTGTGGCCAATGAATTCGGCAAGGTCCTTGCCAGTCAGGACATACACCACTACCGGCGGAAGTATCGACCACCTCCGTTGAGTAAGTGATGCGTAGTTGGGTTTTACTGTGGCAGATGATATGCCACCGGTCCTGGAAGGAAACCGGACGCGTGCTTGTGCTGCAGTCAGGGGAAGATCACTATAGCCACATACGCTTCTCAAGATGGCAGCAGATAGCGCTGTTTCGACGCTTCCCTGATGTAGTAAATGTTGACGGAACGCACACGACAAACCGTTTTGGGTGAGTTTTTTAAAGCAACTAGTATCTGACCTGTAGATTCCAGCTGTACACCTTACCGATCATGGATAGCATGGATACCGGGCGTCCGGTTACGTATGCCTTCGTGGGAAGCGGAGAGTTTGCTCCCATGCGAAACTATTCGGCTTTTCAGGAAAATGATAAGCGAGCATTATCAAGTGAAGTCTTTTCTCATGGACAATTGGGCGGCACAAATACGGGCAGCAACAGTAGTTTTTGGCTGCGTCATTATGTTGTGCTACTTCCGTATTAGAAAAGCTATCAGGAAGCACGTATGTATCGTAAAACATCCATGTATAAACGGTCACAGGCTCACTGCGAACAACCAGCAGATATTCCACCATATAGCTCGCCTGGACAATGCCGTACAGTAGGTTTTTTGTTTATCATAATACGAGCACACAGATTGCGACAAGATCTACAACTAATACGCCGCGCGGACCCATTAATTGTCTCTTACCTTACGGCCCGCCGGTTGTACATCACCCGCAGATGGGCCTCACGCGCACAATCCGGGGTGGACCACCCTGGTAATGTGACCAACAACCGTCTGGAGAATGAGAACGGCCGCGTAAAAAATCGAGCGCACCACTCAGACACACTGGAGCACGCCACACAAGGTATCGCGGCACGCCGAGTGGCTGATGCAAGAATATGAGATGCATGCGTCATATCACCGCGGCCGACGGGGAATCCTGGAGGGCGACAGCCACGTTCTGAACATTGTCAGTTGAATGAGTACGTATGCATGTTCAACCGTTTTTAGGCACTTGGGACCGCGACCCTCAAGGCTGCACTATCGTAGTGTTGGAACAAACTAGGTGAGGTCAATCTACGTTAACTAACTTATAGCGCCTGGTGCAGAAACCCAGGTGCTCCGAGACGGCTGACAACGGGGCTGGAGAATGAACACGCCCCTTCCACTAGGCAATGTGGCTCCCCTGCATCCATTTGTTCCCTGTATTTAGGGACCAGTCGGTTGCAAGCAGTAAGAAATATTATTCATAGATGTTTCTTTAGGTAGCTTCCCCATCCACCAGCCGTGGCTGTCGGATTACAACCTACCGGAGAAAGGCGTATCCCATACACCTGTTCCCAAGCCGCCGCCGGCAGCTTTCGACGTCCTTCGTAAATAGCTGAACTGGGTAGTGGATGAGCTTCAGGGCCTGGGAACCAGGAGAACCACAGCCGTCATTAGGCAGTTGATTTTTCAGGGGTAAATCCTGCTGCGCCAAGCCTCTCCCTCTGCGACTGACGACCTGCCGTTGGTGGTCGAAGATACTGCACCTATACCCAGATGGCGCCGTAGGGACACAAACTTGGGATTTCGTGTGCTTTGTGACCGGCCGACTAGCGCCATCTACCGCTGGTGTGTGACGGATCGTGTATCATATCACGTCGGCTGTTGTGATGGTGATCCTTGCCCGCTGTGCAGTGATGCTCTTCAGACTTGTCTTAGGCTTGCCCGCATTTCAGGCTCGAAGGCTGAACTAATCTACTGCCGTGAGTTAATATCCTAATACTAGGACTAACGCTGTAGAGTGCCAGCTAGAGGGAAGAGATGACGATAATTTCATATGACTCACGCAAGACCTATCAGCTCCAGCCTGTCCGTCCGTTAATGCATTTCATGTAAGTCTCGCATTTCTTGAAGATTATGGTCAGTAGGGAGCAAGCTAAAAGAAATCACGCAGTGCGAACCAGTCGTTGAAGATGGAGTTGTGTAAACAAGCTTCCACGAGATTTCCGCCGCTGAAGTGCTCACCATTATAGGTTTAGTATCGCTCCTAGTTTGTCAGCCGCCTGCCTCATAATGATAGTTCGGTAAACTAACATGTATCTTCCTCTCATTCCAGGACGTCAACAGCTCAATGAACACTGCGCACCAAGAAGGCCGTGCGCCTCCCGGCAGGACATATGTACTACTCAAAGCGACCAGTAAAATTCAACTTTCCTGTCGTTCATTTGGGATCTTCGAATTTTTCCCGGCAGAGGTGGATGGGCGCGTGCATCAGCTAGGTCCGTTCAGCTGTCCCCTATTGTCGACGTGGGTTCCACGTGGCTAGCTGATTAGGCATCGTGGACAGCTAGCTGCATGTTTACCGTGTGCGTCAACTAGGCTGCTTTAGCTGTCCGCTATTATAGACGACATGGCCATCCTGGCATACTTTGCCAGCTACAATAGAGAACTCAGCCGTGTGCCAACAAACTTGCAGAGGTCATCAGCATCTGCAAGGCTCACGTTCTTCCAACTCGCACGATTTATCCTACAATAATGAACGCGTCTTACGCGATGATAAATCGAAATCGAAATCGAAATTATCGAGTTCCCTGAACACAGTTTGGCATTCGACCAGTCAGACGGATATGAATAGCAAAAATTATTTACAGCTGTGGCACCTCCGCATATTTTGGATCCACAAGGACTATGTAGTTTCCAGAAAGCTCAGTGAATTATTTCATTTGCAGAACTGTCTGCAACTTTAGTCCATGACTCTGCATCGGCCTGACTCTGTGTGTCAATCTCCTCGTCTAACCCGGATCCATCTGCCACGGAAATGCGTATCCCCTGTCTGATTGCTGCAACCTTGACGACCGTTACGGGGCTGTCCAGAAACCGAAGTATGTCAGCGAATTGATGGTATGGCATTGCCACACCCTGTCTGATGGCACTCCTGCAACTACTTTCTTCAGAATCTCGACCGCAGCCTCTCGCCCACTCGAGCCTGCAATCGCAGCCACAAACCAATTTTTCACCCGGGCCCAATCGCCTCGTTCTAAACCGCTGAACATATCGTTCGGATTTAGCCAACCTAGATTCCTGCCGCAATTTCGGTTTTCCTCTTCCACAAGTTCAGTTTCATTTACGGTGTTCGATTGGCCCAATGCATTGGCACCATCGCCCCATCAAGACTACCTTTTACACCTGACCTCCCTACAGCAGTGACACCAGTGAGTCTACTCAGTTTCACTTTGAACCGCATTACTGAGACAAAACTCGCCATTTGTCTCCAGAGCGAATTCTTCAATCTCCATCTCCATTTTTGCATTTGGTGACCCTAGCCATTTACTCGACCGCCGAGGGTCACTCATGGCCAGCAACGGTTTTCAGTTTTAGTTCAGTTCAGCAGGCCTCATCTTTGAACTAGTCGTACCTCATGCCCATTGTCCTCGTTTTGTTCGGTTCCCGCAACTGTGGTGACTTTTCACGTAATGAGAACGCCCGTTGTGTTGTTACCTGCCACGTTCAGGTTGCAACGACCCAATCACGCCTCAGTCAGCATGCCCCCTACAAGTTATTATTATTATTAATGTCCACTGTTTATGACACTGTCCCTTGTCCGAGCAGTCCCCTGTACCCACAAACACCGCCAGTCATTTTTATTCTGACCGTAACATCATGATCATACCTGACGGCATGCCGCCCACCAGTTGGGAACAAGCATTATTATTATTATAAGCAGTTAAAGTTTTACCGCAGTTTGCGATATATTATTACCTTGGACACCGTTTTTACAGTCGGTGTTGAATGATGACCTTGAATATCCAATGACTTGAGCAAATCACACATGCATATAATTTGCAGAACAATTCATTATACATTGACATTCTTCATTTTGAAACGGTAAACTTGAAAACATCGTAACTTTCGAGAACTCAGTTCCATTTTACGCATACTAAGCGGCTGGCAGGACCGTTGAAAAGCCGTCAAATTTGTAAACAAAAAGACTCGTCGGGTAGAGCTGCATTAGAAATTGACGTGTCAAGTCAGCAGCGGCGGAGTGACCGGGGAGGGGGGGAGCGGTTATGTGAGTTATGTGGCGGTTATGTGGCAATCGAAGGAATGATAAAATGGAGAAAGAAGTGTCCAGGCTTTTTAACGGAGCGCATTAGCTGGTTACTGGATTCACGGATTGATTGAGGCTTTCACCCAAATAATCGGGTCGGGTTTTTCTTTTCGCGAAGCGGCTTCTGTTCACCTGAAAGGCACAGGCGAAGAGAGGGTGTAGCACTGCTTTTTAGTTCTCAGCGTTGGGCGGTAATCTTGCCAGCGCGAGGACTCAACTCAAAAGGCGTCTGAAGGTGCCTTGAAGCTGGTACTAGATGCAGCCTGCACAAAGTTCGGGGAAGGTTATTCCATGCAACATCTACCCGAAATGAGAAAAGTTGTTGCCTGATAAAGGTGTGCGCTCTGGGCTTGAAAATCTTTTTACCATATCCCGCGTGTGTTAATTAGGGCAACGGTGAAAAACCTGTTGGCCAAACCTTGTTCAAAAAGGGCAAAAGTAAGTATTGGATTTCCTTGGAAGCGACGATATTCTAGGGAAAAGAGGCCAAATACCGCGGGGCGCGTTTCATAATCAACGGATTTAAGGCTGGCAACCATGTTCGTAGCAGCTCGTTGGACACACTCAATGAGGGATACGTCTTTCTTGCGTCCTGGGTAGACAAACTGGTTGGCATATTCAAGGAGCGGTCTGACTTTGGCCCCGTGAATTATCGGGAACTCCATGCGAGTAATATGGGGAGAGGTTCGCCGAATCATCCATAGAACGACGAATGCTCTTTTAGCAGTGAGAAGGACATGTTTGAAATAGGCCAGATACCAGAATCCTCTTGGCATCTATCCTCGTATTGTCTTCTGGTCCATTCTCGCCATGCACGTAAATGCGTTCGCCAAGTCTCCTCCGAATGACATGAGGAAGCACTTTTCGTTGTTCGAGGGAAGCTGCCCGTCCAATGACCACTGGTTTGCAACGTGTATATTCGTTTGGAGGGCAGTGGCATTTAGACCTCAGGGCTTTAAGTCGACCGCAAAAAGTAGACGATGACTTCAAAGAACAAATAGACGTTCGTTTCACGTTCAGCAGAAACGGAAGTGGTTCCGAAACGGAGCCTTGAGGATCTCTAATGGAGGCCGGTGCCGAAGAAGTGTAAGTGGATACTACTTTCACCCGGAATGTTCTGTCTGATAGAAATGCTCCAATCCAGAGCATAAAGTCCCCTTGAATCCCGTAAGAATCTAGTTAGTGGAGCAGCGAGACTTACGGGACTCGATGGAATGCCTTCGAGAAGTCGAAAAATATGGCGTCCGTCATGAGTCTTCGTGCTCAGCTTGGGTTAACCTGTCCATCATTACGATCATTTTCGTCACGCAAGAGCGGTTTCGGAGGAATTCGTGTTGCACTGGGGATATCAAGTTGTTGGTTGTGATGTGATTTGACATGGCCCGCTTCAGAATGCGTGCGGTCACCATACACGGTACGCTAGTAAGTCTAATAGGTCTGTGGCTGCCGGGCGATAGTCGGTCACCAGAATTGTAGATTGGTGTGACAATTACTCCTTTCGAAGCGGAGGGAAGATTGCCTTCGTCGAGCAACTGACGAAACACCAGGTAGAACTGCCTTGCCAGTGTGAGCGACGTTTCCTTCAGAACCTTTGGATGGACCTCGTGTGACCCTAACGCGCTGAAGGGTTTTGTCTTGTGCAGGAGTTATCGAATTTCCTCTTCCGTGGAGACTAAGTCGGTTCTCTGTAGACTTCAGCTACCACTTTTGGGTCACTCATGGGTTTCCCATTTTTGTCCTTCAAAGCGAAGGCGGTTAATTTATTTCTCCGGCAGTGTCTCGTATACTTAAATAGCATACTTTTTGTTTTTCCAGGCTAGGTCCAGTACCGTCGGTTGTTTTCCTGTTCCATGGGCAGCTTTTGGATTTCCAGCGGTTCCGCACTTTAAGAAATACTAGCTTCTCTTGTGTGTCACCTGTAGCTAACTTTTAGCGAAATAGTTGGGACATATTTTTCGGAAGACGCCGAAACCTTTTAATTCGCTTTTGGTCCGTCCGCCTGCGCACCTGTTTTTTCGTAACGAACATCGCGTCGGCCTCATGAATTTTCAGGACAATGATCCTGCATATCTCTTCCACTAAAGCTGGTCCCAGGTTAAATTGCACAAGGAATCTACTCGTTTCAGAGAGCTCCACACGGCAGAAGTTCCAAATCCACATCTGAGGTTCCGAATTTCTGACCCAGTAGCAGATGAAATCAAACGTCAACACATAGTGGTCACCATGTCCCAGTAGAGCCTCAATTAGCACTTGTTCAAAGGGGTGTCATTCGTCGGTGATAACCGAATCCAACAGGGATGGTAGTTGGCCTACGCAGTATCTGGTGGGTGCGACGATATGTTGAGTCCAACCTTTCTGTTGAACGACTTCGGTCAGTGTCGATGCAAATGTACACTAAACCCGATGCTCTGGAGTTTCATCCAGAAGGCGTTAAAATCACCTACCAGCAAAAGATGTATGAAGTGATAGATGGAGGAGAGTTTCTCAAGTGTTTGTACGAGGAACTGATTGTCCCCTGGTGGACTCGAATGGCAGGGGCAAACCACACCGAAAAGAAGAGAATTGGTTCCACGCAGTGGAAAATGAATCCACAGTGCATCGCACCAAGGTGCAGGAGTGGTGTCGGAGAGGACAAACAGGATGGGCAGCGCCGCTTGTAGGTATAAAGCAACGCCACCTGCCCACACTCGGTTTGAGTCAGCCTGGAGGGTGGAATAGCATTCTGTTAAGATCCTTACTTCAGAGACATCTGGTGTGAGCCAGGTCCCTGTGAGTGCGATTAAGGGCGGCTGTTCAAGAAAAGCTGAGTGTTTAATACCGCGAACGTTGTTCAAAAGACTGAGGCAGTTTGTGGATAATTACTTCAACACTGTCTCTGCTGCGTCCGAAGGTGGGTAACAGAGAGCTGTGCTGCAGAGAGGTTAACAGATTCAATGGCGGTACGCCTGGTTTGAGTCCAAGGCTCCGAAGGGGCCTCTGCAGCGTACCTGTCTGCTTCTTGCCTTGGTGTTTCCGAGAACTGCCCTTTGTTTGCAGGTTTTTTTGCCCCCCCCAGAGAACCCGGTTTGCGCAAACCTTTTGACTCTGGAGAACGCAGTTTCCCTCTCGTGGTTAAAAAATTTGATGGCTCGTACCTGTAGCTGGTGAAATACAATCTTTTGGACGACGGTATCTGTTTTTTTCAAGGATTTGCGGTGAACATGCGTCCGTTTGGCTTCTTGGGCTTTTTGGCGTGATGTGACCGGTCAGGTGCCTCTGTGGGGCCCAGCCAGGTCGCCTGTGTTTTGGATGGCACCACCATGGGGTATTCCTATTGGTGGCACTCCCAAGAGGCTCATTTTTGCAAAGGTTTTCATCTTGAATCTTGCCAACAGCTTTTAGCTGAGGTGAGTTTCACGTGGCTTATTCGGCCACAGACGTTGTTCTTTTGTATTTATGTGGGCTCCCAGGTCGTCCGCCATCAACGCGGCCAACCCATGTATGTGGAAATTTTTAGTACGCTGCTGTCGGGTTTGTGGTTTTGGCTATCGGGGTCATGAGTAATGGCTGTCTTCCAAACTGTGGTTTCAAAACAAGGTACGTCCTGGCCGGCAGGGGAGACTTATGACAACTTCCCGTGCACCAAAAAAAGGTGAGAAAAATCTGAACAACGCCACTTCAATATTGATGAACTATTCAGGTTGGCTGGCATGTTGACAGACCGTCTGCCCATAGTTTATCAGGATAAAAGCTAGTTCGCATAGGACCAGTTATGATGGCACTAACAAGTAGTTCATATGCTCATCAGCAACAGTGGCCGTACATTTTCTTTGGCTTAGGTTATACAGGAAGTACAACTTCACTGAAATATATGCCTAAGAAAAAATTCAGGTGTGCCTTTTAGGAAACGCTAAATAGTCCCACGTGCGTGATCTTTGCTAGTTAAGAGCCCCAAACAACCTTCCCCAGTCTGCGCCAAACGCAACCCCGAAAACTCGCTGAGCTCTTATGTTGTCCTGTGGCAGTTTATCTCGGGCGTTCACCATCCTGTTGTGAAGCAATGATATAAATAGAGCAACCTGGCGGACTGAGAGGCCATTCTCCCATAGAAAGTATGTGCGCAGGTCAGGGGTTTGTTGAAAAACCGGTGAACGAGTGGTAGGTCTACCGCAATGCCCGCCTCCTAGGGGGTACATCTTCAAGGGCCTCAGACCATCCTTATGTGGTAAAACCTGCTTCGTTCCTAGCACGTCGCTGGACGTCTTCGGAGTTTGTAATGTCCTGCGAGGTATAGGTGTTCCAAGCTGGACCTACGTGCAAGCAATGAAAAGGGGTGAAATCAGATGAGTTTAGTTCGGTCAGTGTCCTTTTGGCCCAAACAACCCCCCAATGATTACAGTGGCGATGACGTCCTATGGACCCGTTTAGCTATGGTAACCGCCGCGCACTTGTGAACAATAAACAAGAGTTCTCATCTTCAAAACTTTCTACAGATGCTTCTTACTTTCAGCGGCAGTATTTTGGACGCATCAAACATGGATACCAGGTTTATGGAAACGTCACTATACCCTTTAGGTGGTCATGACATCCTTCTTAAGTTGTGCAACCCATGCATGAGTTGCATATTCTATATGTAGCATAAGGAACTTCTCTGGGAAGGATGAAAGCTCATTAGGCTTAATGCTGGGTAGCGTGCATTCGGTACTCGCCAGGCAAACGTTCGGGCGGTCTATTCATCACGTAATCTGGGTCTAAGGTCAGTGGTGGTTCCTGTGCCATGATCTTGCACGCCATCACCAATCATCGGTTCTAACATGCCAGTACCCTTTTTCGATGGGATGCCAAAAGGTTTGTCCCCGTATGATAATTAACCATATTGTACGACACAAAACAGGTCACTTAAAAGGTCCGGTTTTCAAGGGATGCGAGGTGTTTTCATGTCACCAACATATACGTAGTTATGTGGACTAGGGATGTATTGAGGTTATTTATGTAAACGCAGATCAGGGTGCGTAAGTATAACATCCTCTCAAGCCCCGCTGGAAGTCCGTTCAGGTGTCGTTTCCACGTTGTTTTGCGTCCGTGACAAAGTTTCATCCTATTGGAAGGTATTTAGCCAGTTTACACGTGAGTGACATGCCATAAAACTGAAGTTTCAGAGTTGGCAACCTACAGCTCACTCTGTCGAGGGTCATCATGAATTCACGGCAATAGGCTTCAACGTACTTGCGCCTTCCTGACCGGTGTGCGATTTCATTTATGAAACAGGGTAGCTGGTCATAAAGAAAGCATAGTTTATAGACACGCTCGTCAGCAATGACCAACTGATTTTACCCGGGTGACAAGCAACTTCTTCCCAGTTCATCCTTTTAAACAGTTTTGGAAAGGTTCAACCTAGGTTATGAGGATGGTAGTTAGACGAATCACCTGTGTAACGTTCTTTGTAAATTGTTGTTACAGACGCCATCTTCCAGACCTCTGGCAACTTTACATATTTTAAGGACTGAGTAAGTAGCCCCGTAGGGGTCAGTGAGTTATAATGCCACGGCTCAAGCAATTTAAAGTGCTGTCACTTGGACCCGGATTCTTACGTAAACTTAACATGAAAATTAAAACTGTTACATCTGGTTGTGTGATGGGCGTGTTAGTCATATTTGTAGCACTGGTTACGGCTCCAAACTCTGATTACATCTCCACCATATCAACACTGTAAACCTTGTCAAGATACGTCATTGACACCATGGCTTTCGCGCCATTTTATATCCACCAGACTTCACGGTTCGTCCCCAATCTCCACAATTGTAAACGAAATATCAGTTCTGGATTGCATGTGGCTATGGAAGGCCCTTGGTTTACTTTTAAAGTTTATGCTCGCGGTTCTATCGATATCGGTGATGAATGGTTTGGCTCTCTGCCTCTCACGTAGGTACCGAAGCTTAAAACGACGTCTTTGACAACGGGCATACTCGTTCCCTATTTTACTCTTGAGCTCCGGAGCCCTTATTTCTTCTGTCATCCACTACAATAAGAGACCTCATATTCTTTTCTCCCTGAACGAGACAAATTGGTAAAGGAGTGTAGGTTGGCTGCAGTTAACTTGGACTGTTGTTTTTTTGCAGTAGTACCCTTTAAAGCTGCGCATATATTTCTTGCTCTCTACAGATTCGGCTCAGTCTACACCGAACATTAACCACAGGCCCATTATGAGATCTTGAGAACTCCGTTCTACAATCGGACGAAGCATAGCGTAATCTCTACCAACCTTGAGAACCATGCCTCTAAATTCTAAGGGATTTTTGGTGGAAGTGGACAAAAGACGAAGAAGGGGCGGTGCCTGGCCTATCTCAAACCTATTGGATTGCTCACATAATGAGCAACATCAATATTATAGTAATGACATGAAAGGCGGCCCTCAAACAATTTCCATGCGCTTGTTTGGGCTTTAAGGCAGGCATTGAAGTCCCAGCAACCATCGTTCTCTGGGGACCCAAGGTGACATGGACTAGTAACTGTAAGTATTCCTCTTCAGAACCCAAGAGGCTGCAGTAGAGACATGCCGCTATCAAATTGCCGTTGTTTCAGGATACAGCCCGCCGGCTGCACACGCCGTAGGATAGCAGAAGAGCCCTAAAATTACCTTGCGCATTTCTTTGTCAGCGGAATATTATCCCCATCCACACATGAAACTGGTTCTGCCCGGTATGTTAAAAAAGGTGGCTGTCCGAGGCTAATCTGATGCTTTCTGATCCCCCCGCTAGCGTATCGCTCGGCGAATTTGAGGAAAATTTGAGGATGACACCCCAAGAGTATAACTTCATATCTAACTCCAATTTCCTTGTGGTTTAAAGGCTCAGTATTCGCTTCCGGCACGTAGGTTTTACGGGTTACTGCATAAAGATATAAATTCTGTTCATGAAATTTTCTGGTAGCTTCTAATGGAAGATACTTGCGGAAATAGATGTGTGGAGCGTTGTAACCAAATATATCGTCCGATTTCTACCCCGCAAGACCTGTTTGCTACAGATTTGCCGAAGGAGAGTTGACCCAACGACGACGACGCGAAACTTGTAGAGTTTGAAATTAGGGATTTTAATTTATTGGACAGCCTCGAATTTTTGGTAACGAAACTTAGCGTCTGCAAGCGTAATATACATGGATATACAAAATTTCACTGTCTATGCGTACGAACGTAAGAATGATGGGTGTCGTTTTGAGATAAAAATGGTTGTATCAAACTGAGAGCATTGAAAACTATGACTGTCACAGATCTTTCAGGAGTATGGTCAAGACAGGTTCCCTATGAATTCTTCAGGACACCTCAGTATCCAGTGGACGAAAACTATCGGCGTTGCCAGTTTTGCACCACACTACGATTCCAAGTGTATGTGATTTGCTACTGCATGTAGCCTGGTTATCTGGCTAATTTCCCAAGCCCAAAATACCACGGTCCGGGAAACACTGTATGCCGGCTCTGGTTGATGTCCGAGCAAATTTTGACACACCTAGCGCGCCACGCCTGTCGCTGGATAACTCCCAATAACGAAGGATCTGAGTTTAAGTTGGGTACTACCTTACACAAATAGTTGCAGCAACTACCGGAACGAATTGGGCGTTCACAAAGTTGCAGCTCTGTGTCGTTTAAGGTTTCATCCGCTCATTTGAGCTGATGTCTAGGTTGCATGCTTTCAATCCGCTGTCCAAATATGAACGTCCTGGAAAGCGGCACAAATTATGGTATGGGTTTCAGCGACTGTTACACGAACAGCCCTTGAGGATTTAAATCTACTAATTTTTTTATTTTTTCCTTCCTTTTTCTTCATCGCCTACTGTTGCGACAAGTACCGATGCCTGCCCGCTAGCCTTCAAAGTTCCACTCATTTGTACGCCCTTTGGACACATTAGATTTATCGGTCTCTCAGGTCTTGGCCATACAGTTCTCATTCTTATTGGCAGGCAGGAGAGCACACCCACTCACGTTGCTTCCACCAGTACCCGACCATGATAAGCCACTTGTGGCGCCAAACTCCAACGACAGTTTTCTCATGTACAACCAGTTAACCTTTGACACCTGTACACCTGCACACTCTATCGGGGTCCTATCTGTAGCTAACGTACTCCCAACTAAGATTCTACAAAATTTATTTTAACTCATTTAATCTCTCAACAAACATGCATCAGACTGGAAATGCTACCTATGCCCACCTCTTTACGGGTGTGGGGACCTTCCCTTGCCGGAGGACTTTTAGGCTGATCACCTAGCTTCAATATCTGTAGCAGCGTGGTGAATCCAGTCAACGATTCACCTGGTACACTCTTACACACAACGAGTGCCCTAAGGAAGAACAAACGTGGGTTTTGGGAGGGACAGTGCGACGCAATTAACCTGCTATCTGTGCTGATCATCGTCGGCAGACCAACAGCAGTCTTCGGGAGTGGTGTTTCGCTGCTGTGTGATCAAAATCTATTCAAGAGCCGCGGTGTGGGGAGGAAACAAAAATGGACAGAAAAATGACTTAGTGCCGCCGCACCACAATCATTCCGAGGTACCTACACATCCAGAATCTCAGCCAAAAAATTTGGATTATGAAAACGGGCAACAGATACGCTATTCATGCTAAATGGCAACTGCATATTACGACGTTCCCAACCATCTTCGGTGGAGATTACGCAGACACCATTCTGGAGATCGAGTTGCACAGACAGTGCCAATACTCTTGTAGTCGCTTACGTAGCCTTCTATCAGGTCAAAGATTGGTCACAGTTCTTCTTGTGCTACTATAAAACAAGCGCAGAACGGCAAGCCTTCCGCAAAGCAATGATTTGACACGCGCAGTGCATGAACTAACTACTTCAGCATTTACTGCTAGTCACTGTCCTCGACTAATTTCGTGTTTCACAACCTAATACCCGTTTTCTAATTCGCCCGCCGAGTATTCGCTGACACCAGTTTACACGCTCTGGTTCCAGGACTACATTCATCGGAGCCCCGAAGACTTCCCAGTTTCACTGCTGGCGGAGGCTGCATCTCACAGTCACACAACAAACACAGCCCTTACTGTAGCACGATATACAAGTTTCTTGTGATTGAGAGACATGCCATTTTGTCCCCAGTAGTGTCTCAAATAAGCCAACTCTTCCCAAGCGTTAGATATTCGTGAACTGACTGTCTATCACACTTCAATTAAAACTTGTACAACTTCTAAGTTACTCACACACAT
Organism: Opisthorchis felineus; assembly: GCA_004794785.1. NCBI lineage: Eukaryota > Metazoa > Platyhelminthes > Trematoda > Opisthorchiida > Opisthorchiidae > Opisthorchis > Opisthorchis felineus. Next base: position 1,161,446 of record SJOL01006198.1, read on the forward strand.
GGTGCTCTATATATAGAGTGCCTCCCCTTGTGTTGTAAGTGGCGTGTTCGATGACTGCATTCCCAGGGGTGTGACCTTCCATTTCGTGTGTACAAAGCGCCCACCAGTGGACAAAATTATTCTGGTTAGTTTATCTGGTAGCATGGGGACCTTCATCTAATATTTGTACACGGGGACGGTATAGTCTGTGTGTTCCTGTGCGACACGGTTTTTGTCAACAGCTATTTGAAGGCTAGGGTTTCGTGGACCTTCCACCGTTTCTCTCGTTAACTTGCCGGTCACAAAAATGAATGGCAATAGAGAGCGTGGTGCTGCCTGATGCAAACCACTTTGTGTGCGGAAACATTTGGAGAGCTCTTGGTGTACCATCGTGGGCCCGGAACACAAAACTTATGATGCTCACAAACATTCGGGTTATTTCTTACTGAGCGAGCAGGTTAAGAGGAACAAACTGGTCGAATGAGTCAAATAATAATGATAATGATAATGTTTATTCCCAACTTTTGGATGGCATGCCGTCAGGCATAATCATAAGGTTACAGTCAGAATAGAAGGAGGACTGGCGGGGATTGTGGGTTGTGGTGTTTTGTACCTTTCTTTTGCTTTCATTATAACGTTACGTATTTCGTCAATTTCATAAAGGATTTTTGTTTGAATACGCAAAACCACAAAAA
>SJOL01006198.1:1162432-1237736 GCA_004794785.1 Opisthorchis felineus
CTCCTAAAGTAACGTTTTTGGGTACCCAGGACTCCACAGGGTACAGGGGCTTTTGGGAAAAGGGGCAGCGTCGTGGGCGGTGGGCATTATCCGATGTGGGCGTGGTCTCCACCAAAGCAGCATGGGCAGCGAAGGACAGTTACTATGCGTTTTTGGAGAGAATATTGAGCAAGATCGGATCGTTAGGACTTGAATGTGACGGGCAAAAACAAAGACGAGAGAGAGCCAAACAGAAGGCTTCCTGCCTGACACAAGACAAGAATAGTGTAAACGGTAGAAAATGAGTAACCAGAACATCAGATTTGGTGAAGCAGCAGAGCTGGCGTCATCCAGTCGGTCGAATTGTATTGTAAATCGGGGAATACTGAACTTGCGGGTTGTCTGTACCTTTGGCGGTGTTCTGGCACTTGACTGAGTGTGACTGTTTGGTGAAGTTAAATCCTACCAGGCCAGAATCACGTTTTCTGTTCTCCAGTCAGTGTCCAGGGGCCACCATAAGCGACTAGTGACAAGTGACACTAAGAGTTGGCGGGACTGGGGTCATGCTGGCCCCCTGTGGTTACCGTACTCATCAAAGGTCCCTTCTTCCCAAAAGGCACTATTGTCGGTTTCCTCCAGTTGTCTGGGCGATGAAGCAAATGGATCAGACGAGGGTTGGTGGAAGCTTCACCTCCAACCTTGAACGATGCTGGTGGGAGTCCATCCGGGCCAGCAGCTCTATTGCACTTGAGGAGACACATGCAGCCAATAACCCCGCGAGGCCGTAGGAGGTTCTAGGTTCACCTTCCAGGGTCCCAATGTGGTGGCCAGTGGTCAATACAGCTGTTGTCTCAAGTACTCTGCCCTGCGGTCGAGGTGTCCGTCTTCATTGAACATGGTTATGCCAACTTATAATAATAATAATGATAAGTTTACTTCCCAACGTGTAGGGATCCATAATGGTTTCGCACACGAGCAGTTTGCGGGGGTCAGTCGTACAGATCAACTGAAATAAACTTAGAGTATGGCCAGCATTCCTGGCCTCTTTACTTTTCTTAGCTCAACGCGCCTACTGGGCTCCACAGCCACCGCATACGCTGATTTTCACTTGGTCTCTGATGGTTTTTCGGTTGGATTTGTGGTCTGAAACAAGCGTCTCTCTTCCGGTCCCTCCAAGCGGTACTGTCCGTTTTGTGTGTGCAGACCTAGTAGCCCCATGTTACAGGCCGAGATAAGAGCAATGTGCAGTGACGTGGCGGTTTGTTCCAGTAAGAATTGGTGTCCGGCGATGGAGCTGTTGGAAGCGGGTTCAAAACGTAGATTTCGTTTAATTCGAGGGATTAGTCAGCCTCTAAGTGCTAAGTCCGCCAATCGCATGGCCCCAGAAAGTGAAGGGCAAAGCGACTCCGGTGGAACGCGTACGCATTTTTGTTGTTGATCCCAACCACCGGTAACAAGAGGATATCTGATCAATTTTAACCACGGCTGGTGCGCGTTTGGAGGATACCAGATATCTGAATATTTTTGGTTACTTCGGAAGCTATCACTGCGAAAAAAACTTGCCATCAACAAGTACCTGAAGCAGCCATTTGCATTCCTCTGCGCCCGTCGAGCCCAATTTAAGTCATACACCCAAATGAGTCTTATATGCCTGAAGCCTGCCAACGTTTGCATTCAAGTAACAACCAACCACGACCATATTTCAGCTCATAGCCCGTCATAGCGGAGTAACCACGGCGTCATAAAAGTTGAATCTGAGGTTTTGTGGGCCAGGTCAGCTTGGTCGTAGGCATACACGATAAACAGAAGTTCCAAGCTTGATGGAGTTTCAGGGCACCATTTAGGCAGCGATAAGGAGCACAGTGTGATCCCTTGACAGTTTCATCGCATTTGGCTCGGCAAATTTTAGACCATCCTTACAGATCATTGAATTTTTGGTGCACTCCTATGGCACACTGAGAGAGCAGCGTTCGGCAATGCTCCGGGAAGTGTGTGTGTCTGTCCCCTTTTTGGAACCAGGTTCAAGCACACAGATACTTGCCCGAAAGCTAAGTTCCTCGGCAGCCGGACCAGTTAATCCAGACGCACTCTCTCGGGGGTGAGCAGAATTCAGCCGATTTCCGTGCACGTATCACTCCCTAACAGGTGTTCAGGAACCTTACAAAACTTGAACTGGGCTCCCGTGAATTGTGCTCTACATGTAGATCACGCAAATAGGAATAATAGGTCTATTCCCCAACTTGCAGGAACATACCAATTGAGGCATGATCGGGTAGTTACAACCTGAACGCCACTGTCGACAGCACAACGAGGAGGGGGGTACAGCCAACGAGACACGCTTATTACGTGAAAATTCACCGTTGTTGTGGGAACCAAAAACTATAACAATGGGGTGAGGTACGACTAGATCCGGTTGACTTGGACTGAAGCCGAAAAATCGTTGCTGGCCATGAGTGACCTTGGGCGGTTGTGTAATTGGCCAGGGTAGGTAAAAGCAAATATAGAGATGGAGATGGAAGAATATGATGTGGAGACAAATGGCAAGTATTGTCCCAAAAATATGACTAACATTGGAGCTAAGTAGACTCTCTGGTGTCACTGTTGTAGGGAAGTCAGGTGTGAAGGATTTTTTTCGGTGGGGAGATGGTGCCAATACATAGGGCCGGGTTAGGGCAAACTCGTCGCAGGGGTGGTTGGGCCATATGAAAAATTAGTTCGTAGTTGTAAGTACTGGCTCGAGCGGGCGAGAGGTGATGGTCGAGGGTAGGAAAAAATAGTTGCGGAAATGCTATCAGACCGGGTATGGCAGTGCACTGACATACTTCGGTTTCTAGACATTCCCTGAACGGAGGTCATGGTTGCGGCAATCGGACATAGGGTGGGCATTCTTGTGGCTGCTTGATCTGGGTTAGACGAGAGGATCGACACGCGTAGAGTCAGGCCAATGTAGAGTCACGGGTAATTTAGATTCAGTTGGAGGACCATGTGTGTGTAAACCGGAGACCAGCCAGATTGAATGAGTGACGGCCATACGGGGCGTTTGGAGCAGTTGCTTCCGAAATTTGGAGCTTGGGGAGGGGCGCGAAGAAGGAAAAAGATGAGAGCAGTAGCGTCCGGTGAGTGCCAGGAGGCATCATATAACACGGTGTCCAATAGAAAGAAAAATAATTTAAAAGGGAATGACAGCGAGTTGAATGAACTTATAAGAGGGTGGATTTTTGTTGGATGACCTAGCAACCAAGAACTAGCTGGGGTTGCCGATGTGGCAAGAGAACACAACAAGTCATTATTAGTGGGCTTCCGCCCGGTGTGTGCAGTACATTCTAATAGCGGTACAAGAGACTATCATTGGCGGTAGGAGTTGTGTCTCGTGTTTGTTCTGAGCGTCAGTCGATCAGAAGGCGCAAACCCAGGCCAAGAGTAGATGCGGAATTTTGAGAAGATGAGGACTTAGGTCCCAAGGTAACGAGCAAGGAGGTTAACCGTTGGACTAGTTGGTACGGGCAATGACGGAAATAAAGTAGTCTTTAGTTAGGCCAAAGAATCCAGGCAGAGCGTCCCCGTTGTACAAGGTGTGTGGCGTTAATATGAAGATGAACAGCAGACAGATAATGATCGGTTGAGCGAGAGCTTTCGAGATAATGGATAGGGACTGTAGTTCAATTGGAAGCTGCTACGTGAACCGAACAGAAATGTAAGATTGTGGTTTGACAGTCATTAAGTCACTGCTGTCAGCTCCAAGTTACGAATGGTGCATGGCCAAAACTGCCAACAGAGGCTAGCCGTGACTGCAGGTATTCAGGAACAAACAAGGTCTTTATATTTTATATGTAAATGGTCACTTCAGGGAACACGAGGGAAGGACGTGTGTTATATCTGACTGGTGAAGCGGTTCTGGAGTGGTGCAACCCCAACGAAGGTGGCCATGCCTTGCAAGTCGATGTTAGCCGTCAGCCTCGCAGAGGATTTTCAACCTATTGTATGCATTTTTTTAAAACGAGACGAAAGGACAGTGGTACTTCGCTTGTATTTCGTGGCGTTGCCAGATAAATGACAACCGGGACAAGTCCAAACTAGCTACAGACAAACAACAACGATGATTTTTATGGAATTCCTGAATTAAAGGCTAAGCTCGGAACCACCGGCGATGGGCGATGCACCCGCGCTACTGGAGGGGTGGCGAGTATACGAACGCACCATGGTGCAACGTAACAAGCCGACCCTCCCTGCAGGGCGTACCCGCCCACCATACAAGGTTTCCATCAGGCATGCTACCAGATCTGCAGAATGGCAAGCCACCAAGCAGTCATAGTTGCGGATTGTGTATTATTAAAGAACTCCAGCTACCAGATATTTTATCCGGTCGGGGTTAAAGCCAGGCCAGAAGAACAGCTCAGTAATTCTGAGCGAGAAAACGGCAAAGTCAGTAAAAGAGGCAAGTCGCGGAGGCAAATGAAACGGCAACAACTTTTTGGGCCATGCAAGCAGAATGGAGATTTTCAAAGCCTGTGTACAAAAGCAAAACAAAGACGAAGCGTTGGTTTGAACCGTCATGTCAAACAGAGGCGCACCACAGTGCTTTGTGTGTGAATGAATGGGCTGTGAGACCAAGCAAGGATTTTATTCATTGCGCATCTTCAGACCCACTATTTGGTGTGCGGGCACTGCGCGTGACCAGAGGATGTGGGAGGGTTATGAAGCGTGAGAAAATGACTCTTCGGTTTGGTTAATGTTAGTTAGACCTGGGCAACGCAAAGCGCCAGACATTAAATAGAACAAGCAGATTTATTCAGGGATGCGACGCGGATTAGGAGAACAAGGGAGAGCCATCTCACTTGCAGCTTAGCAGGATATATAACACCAGTCAGGCCCAAGAAGCGCCTTAGTTCAAGGCATTGGGCCTTCGTTAGCAGCGAAATTTGTGCCTTAGCTCTAACACTCCGAAAAACTTCTAAGCCCAACTCCGCGACGACAGCAACACCAGTTAGTCTATGAATTTTCACCGTAAACGGTGATTCTCAGGTTCCAGCTACCATTTATCCTTTTGGGCTCATTCTTCCTCTTCATCCCCATTTGAGCTTTTCGTGACCTTGGCCTCAAGCTAAACTGTCCAAGGCCACGGAGCCTCAGCAATGGTTTTCCATTTTGGTTCCCATTGACCAGCCGGATCACTGTAACACGGCCGCTTCAGCAGATCTGTTGTTTGGTTTCGTCATTTCCCAGAATCTGCAGTCTCCTTTCACTTGCTAGGCAGGATGACCCTAGTTTTACTTTGCTCCGTTTTGTCTTTGCCCGATATCTTCAAATTTTGACGGTGTGCTTCAGCTTGATTTGTTCCCAAAAAGATGAAAAATTCCTAATAATTTTGTTTCCCTGCCCTCGATTTCCATCGAATTTAGACCGTTCCGGTTTAGGCAGGACCGCGTCGGCATTGGATAATGCTTACTATCTGTGTGACTGCCCCTTTTCCACAAAAAATACTCAGTACCCACAAATTCCACCAGTCATGCTCCTATTCCCACTGTACCAGTATGATCCCACTTGACGGTATGCCACCCGCCAGCTTGAAATACACATTGTTGTTACTATTCACGGGAAGAGTAAAGGGGTCCGTTTTCTCAGATCAGCACAACAAAGGACAAAAGGATTTCTTGTGTTACCGGCCGATAAGTTGTAAAGCTTCTAGAGCGCTTCTCTCAAAATCCGAAACTGTTTTGAATTCAGCGTTAACTAGAGCCACAAGGTTATACCACTCCAGAGCATTTCAACGAGTTTTACTCCGAATGATAAGCTCCTGCCAGGCAAGACGCCGGGTTCGTCACTGGTAATAGTCGGCATCCAGCGGGAGGGCCAGGCGGGGGGAACCGGTACTGGGCCCATCTATGTTCCTCATGCTCCTGGGTGGTTCCCCTGTGGATCTAACAAATTCGAACTACTTTCCTGCGAATGGGTTCACAAAGGTCAGCGGCTTATTGAAAGGTAAGAGGTGACAAAAGCTAAATATTTTTGAAAGAGTACAAGGATGGAGCTATCCTTGTGTGCGGCGAAGTCCCATCAATCAGCAGTATCCTGAAACATCTGATGTTGGAGCTGCAAGTGCAGGAAAATGCAAGGCCTTCTGATCACCACAGATTCGAGAACGGAAAGTCGCCTCCGATTTCAGCCTTATTGTATTATGTGTAAAGTTTTCAGAGGAGGCAGGCAGGATCTTTGATCTTATTAAGGGAACCCGAGACTCCGAACGCTTTATGAGGTTTTGCCAAACTATGTCCAGCGTGGTATGTGCAAGCTTGTTTTCTCTTTCCATGAAGGTCATAAATCTAGCTTGAAGGTTGCAACGTACTTTCCCCGAGCGCTCAATGAAACTAAAAGGGCTTTCCATCAGGGCTGGCTGAGGAAGTTTGCTTTTTTCTTTCTAAAAAGATGCATAATACCTATGGAGATCACCGAAGCTTCCGAAATTCTAAAAGAACTCTCGCTCTTTTCCAGCAATTCCCTTCCCCTCACTAAGCTGAATTGGAGTGCCAAAACCAACTTCTTGAGAAATGGTTGGACTTCACTCGCGAGAGTTATTTTCGCGACAGATAAGCTAACACCGGGAATACATAACCGATCTTAGTGGTAGTAGAAAGAATTATTACCGCCTTTGGGCTCTCAACTTGACTCAGCGTGGGATAGCTTGTACACGAGTCTAAAGCAGCTAGACGGGCAACCCGCCTCGATAGACCTCCAATGTTTTGTTGAAGCCCTTTTTTGGCCCCACCTGGGACATTTCGGGTCACAGATTGATTTTGTGGTTATTTAGTGCTCCGGTCTACCTCAGCATTTTCGTGTTAGTTCCTTATCCTGGTTCTGATTTCACCTCGACTCTTTGCAACACAGCTTGGACTTAACGTCGGTTAATATCTTCACTGGCCGTGTACAGTCATTTGCGAACTCAACTAAACCTTCTGTTCATGAAAGTATTCGCCCGAATGTGCTACCCAATGCCCGCCTAACGCTTTAATTGGTAGGATTATTCACATATAAATACTTTCATGACAGAACCGTGTTCATAAGTGTACTTGATGAGTTATTGGTAACCTTAGGAAAAGCATGCTATACCAAGTACGCGGTTTCACTTCTCACCCAGAAAGTTTGGCGGTGTGCCATTGTGGAAGGTTTCCTTTCCGGAGGACCATCCGATAAGTCGTGCTTGCAGATTTGTCTCAGAACCAACCAGCCTTCCCTGGGATTTCTTTCCTGAGGGTAGAATATGCTTGAAAGAACAGTGCACAGGTTGGGATCTCGCTAGAAACAGGGTGAAAACAGCCTTTGAGCTGTAAAATGTATGGTAGTTAAGGCGTCGCCCTGGGGTATTTTAACGGCCATTCACCAGTAGCTATCTGGCCCAAAAAATCACGCTCAGAAAACTCTGTTGAGCAAATTTAGGTGTCCAAGCAACATTACCGGATTTTTCGTTTCGGCGGTTATTGAACCAAACCCTATTTATTCGCTCTACCGAGATTTGGTTTCCGTCTCAAAAGTACGATCGTGGGTTGTTCATGAGTTTCGTCATACACTATCAGACGGGGCGCCAGTAGACGAGGTGGTCGGTCTGCGTTATGGAGTTGAGCTCAGTGGCCCCATAAACTGTTTGTTAATGAAGGGTCTGAAGAGTGCCCGTTCTGCCACGCTGAATACGTACCCAAATGTGTGACTGCAGCTCTTTTCTGCTGTAGCACCTTTGAAAGATCGGCCACTAACGTAGACGGTAGGGTGACTTCGAAACCTTTGAAACTGACTGTCGCAAACCATCTCATGCAGCGGTGGGGTTCTTCTTCGATTACTGCATGCCAGTGTGACACCCTCGTGACTCGGCTTGCTACTAATGCAATTTATTCTGCCGTTTGTACAATCGAATAGACCATAACTGGAATATTTGATGGGAGGCAAACATCGGGCCGGTTAAGCCAGAAGCTCTGGCCAGTGAGCGCCCTCATCGGATGCAGGCACTAAGAATCAGCATCGGGTTGATATAGAACTTAGGGAACCAGTAAGCTTATGAGATGGGTTCACAAATTTGGGGCCCAAACTTGTGGCGCAACCACCGTGTTGATCCGCCAAGACTGGCTTCGAAACCCCAGTTTACTCACCTCGAATGCAGAACCAAGCCGATGCTGTAGTCCATCCATCAGTTCTGGTAAGAGTTGATGAACTGGTAGATGGCGCAACTGAGACTATTCCTCGCTAAGCATTATGGTTTTGTCAACGTGAATAAGCGGTATTCACCGTCATTTTCGTTGATAGATACGGATTCTGTCTGTGATCTTTTATTAATCCCAGAAGAAGTGGATGATGTGACTGAAATGTGCACACACAGATGTGGTCAGTGCAGTCACCATCAAAGTGCTTGAAAAGATGTAGTACGGGCACCCTCTCTGCAAACACCGTCCTGGCTTATTTAACGAGGAGTTATCGTTAAACACCGAAAACGTATCAGGTCAAACCACTTTTGATCCTAGTGAGACTATATCAGATGAAGCATGTGACTTAAGTGGTATAGAATCTAACGCGACCTCACGACAATTCACCCATTCATTTGCTTACTCCGCCCTTGTGATCTCCATTTGTTTTGCTTATCTGCACCCGCCACTCACCTTGCCGCAAAGTCCGTCCCGTCTGACACTTGCGCATTAGCATGTGCGTCTGTGTGTGAATGTGCGCAGCTGACATACTTACCCATGCTCGTTCGTGTCCCGTTTGATGAGCCCACCTTGACTTATTTTCTCATGAGTTTCGCGTGGCCGCACCGCCAGTGAGAATCACAAGACTGCGGTCGGAAACGACGACTGCATCTTATACTACTGAGCCAATATTCCACTCGCTGCTATTTGGTGTGCGGACGTTGGCACTGTACTGTGCCGGTCAGTGACGGACTTGTGCACTTGTTGAAGCTACGAACGTGAACAATCGACTTTTGGTGTATATATTTGCTGATTTTTTATTTAAGTAGTACCGCGGAATTTCGAATCCAACTCCTCCTCTTGATATTCGGGATCGTCGAACCTACCCGTCACTCAAAGTTCCGTATCGGAAACCTCAACAAATGGCGGCCCACAGATCTGTCTTGAATCCCGAAATCTATCATAACCCATGTAAATGTGCTTCCCGATTTTATTCCGGAGGCCTGATTTTTGGAAGCAGCTTGAAACTTTGGGTGGCTGTTTCCTGTCATGAGGAAGAAAATAGTACAAACATTCCACTAGGCGTTTAGTGTACATTTCCGAATGTAACAACGGGATTTTAGTATGTACAAATGCTTGCTGCTCTCTAATGACGTATCTGTAAATCTTGAGCCTTAGCGAATTGGCAGGACCATCATCACGTCAGCGGAAGATTCTAAAGTTGCACCAGTATGCAATATTAAGCAGAATACCGACACTACTCTAAATGTCTTTTATGAATGAAGTTTCCCCGAGGCTATTCGTTGCTTATTCTCTAGAGTGGGCGGGAAACTTCAAGACGCCGCTCGCGTCTCCTTTGCAGCTCAAACTAGGGTATGGTGAATCTTTTTAACTGAACAAAAAGGAGATTGATTTATTAGCGTAAATTTTTATTGCTTTTTGTGGTCTGAGATTCGTGAGAGCCTCCTCGGACTGTTCCTCCTGGTGTATCATTGCTGTCGCGGTGGGTTGATTTAAGCCAGACGTATCCTTTATCACAACTCACGAGAAAAGCTCCGTATCTTGACTGTAGACTGCGACGGCCTTATTCAGGGACATGAATGAAACCTATTTAGACCTTCAGGCATTCTGAATTGTTCACCCGAGCGACTCGTGCCCAAAACAATATTCCAGTTGCGTTGGCAGACGTCACCTTAGGGGAAGGTTTCGAAATATGGTTAGGTTGCCGCTCTTCGTGTAAGCCGGATACGGGCTATAACAATTTCTGTTTCACCGAAATGCGCCGGGCTGAATCTGCTCCCCGCTGACTGGTTGCAATACCTTATGTAAAGCAACTGACGAGGACTGTCGTTCCTGTTTTCTATTCCCATCCTTGAACTTGAAATCCAGCGATAGGATAAAAATCAGCGTACTTTAAAAGTGCCCGGAAGTGAGGCACTTGAAGTCGGCATGCGATTCATGTAGAATCCAGCATTCTGACTGGTCAGTTGTGCACAAGCCAGGAATCGGGCGCATTCAAGTTGCGTTTGCGAATTTTTGCGCCACCGGCTACGGATCGAATGAAGGCCCGGTCCCATTCGCTGGTATACTGGCCAATCGGAACCGAGCATCTTTCGCTCGGTGTTTCTCGCCCCATCACGTTGAGTGTGGTTTGGCCTTTCGGAAGGATCTCCATAAACACAGTTGTAGTAATCTTCAACTAGTCTCCATTTAAGGTTGTCTCAGGTTACCGTGCCTTTTGAAATACCATTAGGGGTGGAGCAGCATGCAGATAGCCATCATATGAGGTTGCATTCACAAAAGAAGAGAATAATGACATACATATTTTTCGTCGGCCTAATAACAATATGTTGATACGGTCGAGCTGCAAAATAGGTGATAAAAGTGATGCAATTCTGTCGCTTGCTAGTGGTTTTGTCTGTGGTTAGTATCCGTTTGACAACCGTGCATCTATATAAAGATTCACACTTGTCAAACCGTGTATTCCTGGATATATGCATACATGCACATATGCACGATGTTTCGGGCCTCCGCGACTTTTGACAGCTTGCGCTAGTGTAAGGTACATGGCGTACAGAATAGCAGCTAAAAAGGTACTGCGTCAATGGTGCTGATCGACCAGCACCGACATCGCCATGACGGTGAGTGCTTCCAAAGATTGATGTGGTAGGTCCTTGATTCCCTAACCTCGTGGGTGACATGTGCTAATGCTCCCTCTCCAGGTCATGTTTTGTCTGCCTTCCATTTAACTTTCAGTCGAAACCTGCTTCAGGAAAAGGGCACGGCAAGACAATCGATTCCCTGGCTTACAGAGCCAAAGTAGTTGGTGCTATCAAATCAGTTCGTCAATCGAGCAAGCACCCCATTTGTTCTCATGGTACGTGTGTGATCCTGCGAAAACACCGATGGTCAAAGAAGGCGATATTGTGCCGCATATGCGGCTTATGCTCTACAATATTGTAGGCCATGCCTTTCGTCGACAGGTTATGTTATGTCGACTCCAGAGGTGCCACAGTTGACGAAAAGACCGAATGAGCTTTCGTGACTAGTGTTTAGTCTGTCGGCGTTGCTGCCTTCCGACGCAATGCAACTACCCAGGTGGGTAACTCTGGCCACTATCTCCAGTATTGCTATGACCAGCTTTGGTGGCGCATTCACTCAATTGTGTAGTAGCGTTGTATTTTGAAGGTAGGAATCACAAACCCGGTTTTTGACAACATGATCTAGATTACTTGGTGTATTTTGTATCTGGTAGCAGTCTGAACCAAGTGGTGCAATATCGTCCGCACACTCCACTTCTTTAGCATCTTCCCGGGCTATAGGACATGGCAACCACTTCTTCGATAACTAATTCAAGTAAGAAGTGAAGAAGGGTTCAAAAGACAATCCTGACAGGCACCACTGGGATCAAGAGAATACTCTCCGTTGACTCTCATGCCCCTTCGGGTGTTGAGGTATAAATTTGAGAGAAGGGTGTTGAAACTTTTTGGGACACTTCCGAAGAACAGACGTCTCCGCAAGGTAGCGCAGTTGACCTAGCCGAACGATGCCTTCGGATGTAGGAAGATAGATTTTTGGCTTTCCGTGTGTGTGGCAATTTTAGGGAAATTGGCGCAAGATGATGATATAGTTGATACGTCCATGATCCGGACGGAACTCTTCTTGGTTTTCACCACTCTACCTGTCGCGAATTCTGGTAAGTCTGCGTATGATGATATCTGTTAACAAATTATGAGCAATGGTGACGAAGCTGATATCTCGACGATTCGCACATCGACTTCTGGCACTTTTTTTAAGGACAGGGACGAGAGTAGGTGTACACCATTCCTATGGCACTTCGTTCGTTCTCCAAATACCCAATGTGAGTTTTGTCGTACCGAACGAGTCATCCGTCCCTCAAGAAGACCGGAACAGACAGCTAGGACTGGATGCTTTGTTCCCCTTCACAATTTTTCATTTTTGACTCCAGGTGTTTGTATCGAGTAATTCTTTCCTTAGCCACTGTTTCTCCTGATCAGTCTTGAAACTGCGGGTCAGGCGTCGTCTCCAGGATTCGCCAAACTATATAATCGTCCCAGTGTGGCCGCCTCCCCTGCTGTGGTCAGGGACATGGATCGTTGTCGGATTCATCCTGAATTGGGCCGTGACATTGTTTTGGGACGCACACAGTCAGACGTCGAATTCATAATGTTTCGAATTTCGAACCAGTCTTCACCTGGCCGGCCGGTTTTTGCATTCTTAAGTTTTTCAGACGACTGCTGCCGGTAGGTCTATTTGAGAAGCACCTTGCAGTCACCACCACTGCAGTCATAGTAGTGGATTGTGTTCTCCTTGGTCGCTGAGATACAAGCTTCAGCACGGGTACGATCCCAGGTCTGATCGGACTCAGCACACGTTCCAAAGGGGCAACACATGCTCGCCACCTATAGCTAGTTGCTATGTGGCCAGTCTGAGTGTTGCGGCTGGGAGAATGCCAGTTAACTAGGCGTTCACTTTTGTGCTGATTGACGAGTAGATTTTGGGTCTGGATCGTTGGTTGCGGATTTGTTTCAGGAAGAATGTGGGTGCACTTTTTCTCTGCTCTATGCGCATGCCAGTGAAGGTGCACATAGTACTGGCTGTTAAGCTGCCAGCTTATCAGTGATAAATGATAACTAACGTTTGGGGGGATTAGTTATGTTGTCCATAAACCTGACATGTCTAGCAGTCCGAAAATCACTCGTATAGGCAGTGATTCCAGCAGGAACAGGGGACAGGACAGATGACCTCTGTCACGTCTCACACCGCAACCAGAGTTGAAAGCTATGGTAAAAGGAATTCCAGAAGAACGTCAAGCTCCATAACCCAGAGTTTGGTTTGCAGCCAAAGCGAGAATCCAGCAATCTCCTGAGACTTTCCAGTCATCAATCACCCGGGTGGATTGTATCGATTGGGACCAAAGACGTTTTCTTAGGGGCTTAAACAAGCTTCTTCCGTGTGTCCGGTTGGGTCATCGCGGAAAGCAGAAGATGGTGCCATGCATCACACTCAGTTGCAGCTTCACTTGCGACTTCACCAACAACCCTGAACACCTGGAAGTTTTTTAGGACCCCGAAAGCCGGTCTACTTGACGGCCCTGTTGTTCGCACTGAAGGAAACAGGACGGCAAGTGGCTCTTGCTCGTGCATTGGATTTCCTCTGCATCCTGTCTGTCAGAACCAAGGATACAGAACGCATGTACTGTAACTGAACTGACTGCCCCCTCGCCCTCTTCCAGGTTCCGGCTGCGCACCCCTGGTGATGCGGAGGCCACTGCAGCTGGATATGCCGGTGTGGGTATTGTATTGAGTGATCGAGCGGAAACGCCTCTGATTAGTTGGATACCCGTTGATAGCCGTCCCTGTGCTGTTCGCTTGACAACGTCTATGAAGGAATCCAGAGAAAGTGAAGTCCATCGCTCCTCGTTTATTGTGTCTGCTGACTGTCTGTAGCTCTGAGTGTGAGAGTTTCTGTGATACTCTAGGGGCGTTTTTTACCAGAGAAAACTAAGACACCATTCTAGTTGCTGGTGACTCGAACGCTCGGGTTGGCGAGCTTTGCGCTGCCGAATTGGGTGGTTCGTTCAGGTTTAGCACCCTTTCGGTGCCTAACTGCCATGCCACCAGAAGAAAGCACGAGGGTTGGGGTACTGCCAGGTTGCCCAAGCCTAGACAGGGGAAGTCGAGAGGCAGAAGTCGGGTTCGAACCACGGACCTTCCAGTCAGTGAATTCACGCTCTAACCACTGAGCCATCTGGGTGGTTGTCTTGGGTTGGACACGAGACGCACGGACAATGGAGAGTGCTTATTACAGGTATGTGTCGATCACAGCCCGTCCCTTTGCAGTACCAATTTCTTGAACGACGGAAATCGCTTGACAGCTCGGCGCCTACCAATGAACCAGCCCCGAATCCAAATAGACTCCACTGCCATCAGTTACCGGTGGTGTGAGTTGATCACTGCCTTCTGGAATACCAGCGTGAACTCTGACCATGCACTTGTCTGCTACTGATTTTCATTGCGTTTTTCTGGTCTACGCAAACCGCGCACACATCACTTAGTTGTTGAGTAGCTCGTGGACCCAGAAATCAAGCAAATTTACCAGAACCGATTCCTCCAACATCTGCCGGCTGGTCCGTTGTCGGAAGTCAACGACCGCTGGAGACAGATATCCAAAGCGCTACCCAATGCCAGAAAAAAAGTCTGCGGTACAACTCAGGCATTCATTCAGGCAATTGGTCTCTGATAAGATGGTGACTTTCCTTGAGGCCCGGTGACAGACTACTCCTAGTCGCATCCACAACACAACTAGACGCATCACCCGGCGCCAGGTGGAACTGAGTGCCTGTGCAGACCGTAATGTTTTGTAGATTCGAAAGTCCGAAGAGGTGGAAGAAGCGAAAAATTCTGAAAACGTTCGCAGGTCGTTGCACTTGGTTCGCTCGAATGGTTCTCGGAAGGCTCTTACCAGCAAAACGACTAGAAACAAAAATGACTCTTTGGTATCCAGCAAAGGAGGACGTTTGGACCGTTGGGCACAATACTTTGAACAACAGATCAATTGGCCACCTGTTTCCTCCAGTCCATAGCCAGTGCCTGTTTAGCCTGTTTGCGTCTCTCTGGGCGAGATGGTTCAGTGGTTAGAGCGCGAATTTACTGACCGGAAGGTCCGTGGTTCGAAACTGACCTCTGCCTGTCTAGATTCGGGCAACCTGGCAGTATCCCAGCCCTCGTGCTTCCTTCTGGTGGCATGGCAGCTAGGCACCGAAAGGGTGCTACAGCTGAACGATGTTATTTTGGGAGAAAAAGACCGTTCCAGACAAATGGGATGAATCGACCATAGTGCTAGCGGTGAATGTAGTAACGACAGAGACTTCAGTCTGACTCCAGATTAAACCAGGCTTCTGGCGTGAGTGATTCTTCGCCATGTTACGGTGGCACGCGAAACCTTGGCCCGTGGGTACCAAGCGGGATTTCACCAGGTAGAGGCTGCGTCGACCACATCTTCATACTCCGTCAGGTGTTAGAGCAACGCCGTTAGTACAGATGACCCACAATCTTGGAATTGCTTGACTTCAAGGGGGCGTGTGATTCTGTCGATTGGTCAGTGCTCTTAACCGCAATTGTTCAACAGTGGATGCCACAGAAGTTTGTGAACCTAATCCGGTCCTTACATTCACATTCTTCGAGACGTGTGGGAGTGTATAGGGGGCTTTCTAAAAGCTTCCCTACAAAAGTTGGTATCCGGCAAAAATGTCCACTTTCTCCGTTCTGATTCAGCTGCATAACTGATGAAATAACGAAGCGAAAAAACACAACAGTTCGGCCGCAGCACCCTTTCGCTTCCGAGCTATCATGCACTTCGAAGGAACCACGAGGGCTGAGGTACTGCTAGGTTGCATAGGCCTAAACAGGAGCAGTCGAGATGCGAGGGTTAGGTTCGAACAGCGAACCTTCCGGCCAGTAATTTCGTGCCTTAACCACAGCTATCTAGTTCAAATGCATTATTACGGAGTCCAGTGCTATAATAAAATAATGAGACAAACGCTGGAAGGTCTTGAAAACTCCGGTGTCCAATTCGTTGCTGGTTAGAACCTTGTCGATCTGGAGTGCACAGACGACATCGTCCTCATCTTTGAAGACGAAGGTGAAGCACAAGCACTGTTGTATAAACTGAACACCGCCATACCGTCTTTCAGCATGCATCTGGCACATACAAACTGCAAGATTCAGAGCGTGCAGTCTCTGAGCATGCCAATTGCAATTCAAGGAGAAGTATTCCTTACGTTGTGGAGAATTTTACCCCTGTAGTTGTATTAGTTCTGACGTTAGTGTGTCTGATGATGTGTGTGCATGAATCCCAAAGGCCCGAATCATGTTTGCTAATTTGTCGAAAGGGCATGTCGCTGGATGTCGAGGGTCCCGTTTACCAGACTACAGTAAGCACTGTATTGTCCTATGGCTGCGAGACATGGTCTATGTGGACAGATGATGTGATACATCCTCAAGTTTTTGTTGATGTTGAGTGGCGTTAACGGATTCGTGACGAGGTAACTGGGAGACATGTTTTTGTTTGTGCGGTGGAGAACATTCAGTACAATCAACTACAGTGACTCGGCCATGTGATACACATGCCGAACTATCGTCCACAGAGACGAGTGTTGTCCTGTGTACACCCTTAAGAATGGCGCAAACTGCGAAGAGGACAGAAGGGTGTGAAATAGTTCACGAGGAGTTTAGCTGTTGTTGGTGCGGCCCGCCTTCCAGAATGGGGTTTCCGTGACCCCCCACGCTTGATTGGAGACATTGCACGAAAAAGCGACCCATCAATGCCAATGGCGCTCGTGCTGTCAGTTTCTTTCTAGTTAGTCTGGTTAAGCACTTGGAGGGGTAGGCACCTTCCAATGCTTGCGACAGAACAACACCAGGTCCTTTCACCAACTCTCCTCTTTTTTCAGTTTCAGGCTTTAAGTGTGACTAATTAAACCTCGTGGTTGTACGTAAGTGATGCATCAGTGTCAACATTGATGTCGCTGTCTGATGATGATGATGATGATGATGATGATGATGATGATGATGATGATGATGATGATAATGATGATGATGATGATGGTGATGATGACCAGACCCACGCAACGCTTCGGAGGCATCGGTGGTCAAACAAAGCCTTCAAACATCTTCCGCACACAGTGGCTACCTCTCTGGTCCACAATGTAGGGCAGATCGGATCGCGGTATTGTACAGTCTACCCTTGACAGTCAAGTGGGTGTCACGTCAGTGCCGCAAATGTCAGAATTTGGCAAACGGTGCCCTGGCCTTCCCAACTCGGGAAGTGATTTCGTCTTTCGCTAGTCTGCCTGGACTCACGCAGCTATCCAGATGGACACACTCATCCACTCATGCCTCGATTGGTTCACCTGCAAGCATGAAGTTTGGGTTTGGTCCCACCCACTCTTGCAGCAGCACTTTACAGTTTGCGGGTTGAAAGCGCATACTGAACTGTGCGGCAGAATTGTTTAGGTCACTTAACAAAGTTTGTATTTCCAAAGGGTGTGATCCAACGAGAGCAATATCATCGGTGTATTCACTGTCCGTGAGCGAACGCCCCTGGAATATTTTGACCCCCGAGGGTTAGAGGCAGGTAAAGAAAACTAAAGCAGAACATCAATTCATCATCATCATCATCATCATCATCATCATCATCATCATCATCATCATCATCATCACCATCATCATCATCATCATCATCATCATCACCATCATCATCATCATCATCATCATCATCACCATCATCATCATCATTGACAGCAACGGCAGATGTAAGTACCCTGCCGTACAACCCTGTCAATTTATTCCAATAAATTTAATTTAGCTTATTTATTTACTTATTTAAGTTTATTTCTATAAAGCCGTATGATCGGAAGAAAAAAGAAATGGAGAGGGTCGAGGGGATCTAGGGCGAGCCTACCACAAACATTCGAAGTGCCTACACCTCCAGCACTCAGTCAGACAATATGGACAGAAACTGACAACATGAACGCCACTGACATCGGTTAACCGCCGTATCGTTCAGTGTCTCCAGCCAATTGCAGTCATGTGGCACCCATCCTAGAAGGTGAACAGCACCAGCGGCACCAAGACCTTTCGTCACATCCTTCATTCCCTTCTGCCATGTGAAGTTCTGTCCACCTCTAGGTTCCCGCCAGTCCAAATTAGGAACAGAAACTAGCGCTCGTCTCGGCAGGCGATAAGTCGGCATGCGTATCTCGCTCGGAGAGGTCTGAACACCGGAGTTTTGGAGACCTAGTGTTCGTATCATTATCTCATCAATAACAAAACCAGGCAAAAACAGAGTGGGTGGACATTCTTGTTGGATATCATTGCTTGTACGAAAGCTTTTGGAGCGCTTCCATATACTACAAATACACTATAATACAAACAGTGCACGGTATTCACGAATTTCTGGGGGCATATTTTGTTGCGCAAGCGTGTTGGAAAGAACTAACCGGTTGACAATCGAACGCACCCTCGAACTCACCCGACCTAAAGCTTTCACCTTGTCGTGGTAGTCAGGCTCCTGTGCTTCAATGATCCTTCAGGCTATACTGGCTGGAACTCAGTTCCTAGAGGCTCAAATGTGCCTGGAGGACCAACGAGGAGCAGCCCGACGAGGAACAGCGATTTCCCGTATTGCAAGGAAGTCTGGAGATAAGCTCATGCTGTTCTCTGCGATGGGAGTGTAAACAGTAAGGTTTTTTCCCCAGTCGACAAGCGTGTCCATATTTATGGAAGCAGTGATGTTGCCTTCCCCCTAGGAAGGACGAGTTAGAAAAGATCGGCCATAGAAACCGCACACTCCGATCGCCAAGCGGTCGACTGTGACTGCCGGCCGTTATTCAACACGGTCGAAATACTTCCAAAACCAAAGAGTCTGGTTCTGCTCAAAAGGCACCTGCTGTGCGCAGTCGCATTAGGGATGGGACAGTAATGCCTTACTTCCTGCGTCCTCGGGCCAGGCCGGCCCCTTGCGGCCAAGTGGGTCAGACAAATGAGTCATTGCTTCGGGTAGGGTCCTCCAAGCAAACCCTTACAACCGCTGCCTCGCGGTTCAGACTTTTGAGTCGCAGGCTAGGGGTAGGGTCCCCGAACAAAACCCTACATCCTCCCACCGCCTTGTGGGTCAGACTTTGAGTCAAAGAGTCAATATGGGGTACCCCAACCAAACCTTCTTTGGCCTGGGCAACGGGGAAGTATCATTCGCCCTTGCAGCCCTTCGTTCACCGGCCATCCCTCACACCCCGTTTCCACCCACGGAGTGGTACAGTGTGGTCAACCCATCTGCCGGTCTCCTAGCCATTGTTCCATTTCCAAACCATCGTCCAGAAAAACAAACAAAAATAATCACTTACTAAACTCCAAAGGTCTTACCTACGTTTCGGTTTTAAATGTCCGTTTTCTGTGTGAAATTGGGCAACAGACACCTTTTGCTGAAACCTTGCTTTTCCTCTCTGTCGACATACGTTGTCTCCGAAACACGGATATAAGACCCGATCCCGGTCGTACACCTCAAGCCGCTTAGGGCGAACTCAGATGCTCCACATTTCATTCCTCTGGTACCTGGGGATCATGACGCAATGACTCGAGTTATCTACGGTGTGGGAGTTGCACTCAGCCCCAAGGATGAAGGCGCTTTACTGGATTGGATCCCAGTAGACAGTCGTCTTTGCGCTGTGCGGTTGTCTGGCTAAGCGGTGTTTGTTTGTCGTATCAGCATACGCTCCGACAGACTGCAATTTTGAGACTGAGAAGGACGGGTTTTATCATGGTCTATCACGCCTGCTTCGGTCAGCAAGAAGGACGACTGTAGTGATTCTGACGGGTTATATGAATGCACATGTTAGACAACTAAGCCCAGAAGAAGCACAAATAGATGGTAGATTTGGAGTCGATGCTGAGCGTACGGATAGTGGGGAACGACTGATTCAGTTGTGTGCAGATCATCGTCTGTTCCTGGCCAGTACACACTTTCAGCACAAACGCTTACGTCGAGTTACTTGGAGGTCACCAACAGCAAGACAGTCATGGACTCATTTGGACCATGTGGCTATCAGTTGCCGATGGAGATCCTCAATTGCAGGTTCCCTTTTCTTCAGGGGTACGCAGCTTGGCTCTGGTCATGCCATTCTGCGGGCCCGGCTATCACTTCGCTTTCCGTCAGCATTACGTGTACCAAAGCATAGCAACTGCATTCATCAGCTTCGACAGGTTTAAGTGGCTCACGAGTATCGAGCTGATCTCGTTGAAAAGCTAATGGAAACGCAGTCGTGCGTATGATGAAGCTTGCTCGCAAGTTGAGTGGAAGCGAGTTAAAGAAGCTATGCCCTCAGCTTTCAGAGCTGTTTGTGCAAGCCATCCGTCTCGACTAAATGAGCACTGGATATCGTCGAGATCAGTAGGTCTTATTGCTTCCAGAAAGGCCGTCCCAGCAACTAGCGACTGTGATGGCACACTTAGGCCCCTCAAACACTGGGTAATCAGGAGTCTGATTAGTGGCCTGCCTCCCTGCCTTTCTCTGAAACCTCTGAGGTCGAAATGCTCCCAGGATGTTCGCTCACAGACATTGAGTACGCAGACGAATTTTCCCTCCTTGGTTCTTATCCTTTGAAGATGTGATTCATTTTAAATAATCTAAACAGTTCTGCTGCACGGCTTTGTATGCCCTTCATACCTGCAAACTGATGGGTGATAAGACTGGGTGGGATCAAACTCAAACTTCATACTTGCAGGTCAGCCAGTCGACGCGGTAGACAAATATGTCTATCTGGACAACTGTGCAAGTCCCGGTGGATTGGCTGAACCGAGAAGGCCAGGGCAGCTTTTACCGATCTCCGACGACTACGGCGCCGGCGTGATCTCATTTTGTCTATCGAGGTCAGCATACACTGTGGCGGTGCGATCCTTATTGCTTTGTGGATCAGAAACGTGGTCTCTAGGCGTAGAGGAGAACAAGAACTTGGTGCCTGACCATCGGTGTCTCGATGCGGGTCAAGTGGGGAATGTGTGAACTATTCCATTCGTTGAGAACAACCCAGTGACAACCAAGTGAAACGCGCTATTTCAAGAGCAGGGATTTTATCTGGATGAACACGATCCTGATCCACTTGTCAACGTCCCATCCCAATGTTAGTCGCACTGCCCTCACTGGACATTTGTGGGCTTTTATGGGAAGCCACCTGATCGAGCTGCAAAGGGTATGCTGCTGCTTGTTCATGGTGGCTGATTCGCCACAAGCATTTTAGTCACACTTAGTAGGTTTGTTTCCCTCATCACCGACCCGCGCCCACATGCATACATTTTTACCAAATCTTAGGTACCGGATATGCAGAGTTGAATAACCTTATTTTTCGTGAAGTATCAGGTCGCATTGACTTGAATTTGACTTTCCTCTTTAAAGAAACCAATCGACTGGCACAGGTAACTTTAATCGATGCTGAGACTTACCAACACAAGAAAAAGCCTTTGCGTGAAGAATTTCCCGCGGCGTTTCGGTCAAGATGTTGGTATTTTTTATTCATATGAATGTTTGTGCTACTGTTGGATGATCAATTCTAACCACCGTCTTTACTGTCCCAGGTGTTTGCCAATGCAGCACTATATATTTTCACCCCGTTTTTGGTGAAACGAATTTGCCGCGAAAATGAATTCTAGCTGTGACTTTGAAAACGGTACTGCGGATCAAAAGAGCGCACCTGTCAAAAGCATATTGGATTTCTTCAGCAACCCCTTAGAGCCTACTGAACTCATTGATGCCGAAAACGATGTGGACGAGCTTTATGCGCTTTGTGATGATCCAATGCAAATACCCGTTAAACTTGTCGACGACCAGTTCCGCTTTGCTGATCTTAGCTCCATACAGGATCTCTTCGTGGAAAATAGTGGATTTCTAGTGGTCAGCGCGATCGGAATGCAAGTGGGTTCCAGTATTTTAGAAAACGTAACCATCCTCTCTTATTTCAGTCTACCGGGAAGTCTAGTTTGCTGAATGTTTTGGGCAACCAATTAACTCCTGATACCGGTCTGATTGATGGCCCGTTTGCTGTACAGTCCATGAAGAACTTGGTGACCAACAGTCCACAAACGGGTGGAATTGACTTATACATTACACAAGATCGGATCATTTTACTGGATGCACAGGTATGTTTTCCGTAGGTGTCACTGTTTCTGTTTGCTGATTTCGTCTTGATGTTCCTATGGTTGTTTTGCTTGAGGGTAAAGTGCCGTTATTATGACGTTTTAAGCCTGAGTTGGCAAACGTTTCATGTACATCTACAGGTGGTTTTGTTGAAGTCTTTTAATGCCAATTATTCAATGTATGAGTAAGGCATGAATTCCTTTAAGTAGCTAAGTCGATGATCGTGGTCACTGCAGTCAAGGAAACTGCAACACTTCAGATAGATGTCATCAAGGATGGTCTGCGGATATCTGATACACTTAGTGACCAGTGTATATCCTCGTTGAAGTTCGTCGCCTTTATTGCATAACTTTTTACTCCTCACTGTCTGAGGAAAGTAGAATGTTTCAACGTCAAGCTCTGGATGGCTCAGTGGTTAAGGTGCGAACTCACTTGCCGGAAGATCTGTGGTTCGAATCTAACCCCTGTACCGCCATTGTCTCTGTCAAGGCTTGGGCAACCTGGCGGTGTCTCAGCCCTCGTGCATCGTTCGAGGTGCATAGCTTCTAGACACCGAAAGGATGCTACAGCTGAACGATTATCTTCATTATTATTAGGTTTCAAAGTCAGTGTACTGGTTATCTTAATAGCTATAACATCTGGTCCTCCTATTATTATTCTATTTATCCTCGATAAGCAAAGCGGGATCCTTTTCTACGTGGTTTTTGGTTGCAGCCGACTGGTTAATGGATACAATGTAGGCAGATGACTCGTGACTGCTCTTAAGTCATGCTTATATGTATGGTCTAATGCACGTGTTCT
Source organism: Opisthorchis felineus (assembly GCA_004794785.1). Classification (NCBI taxonomy): domain Eukaryota; kingdom Metazoa; phylum Platyhelminthes; class Trematoda; order Opisthorchiida; family Opisthorchiidae; genus Opisthorchis; species Opisthorchis felineus. The sequence goes on from SJOL01006198.1 coordinate 1,185,088, forward strand.
CCCTTAGAGGGTAATACCATGGTAATACCATGCAGACCTAGGTCAGGTACGATTTCCCTCCTTCACTGGTGGTTTTTGAGTCGTAGCCCCAGAAGTTGTTGTCTGGTCAGTTGAACAATAAGGTTGGCATAATGTACACACGCCATATTGTCATGTTTGAACAGATAGGATAATGCAAGCAGCCTGTGATATGCACTTTCTGCATAAATTATCATTTGTTCAAGCATTCCTTTAGGCAGGGTGTTCTTTCCAAAGAGGAATCGATGGTTAAAAAATAAAGTGAAATTTTCTAAAAGTGCTCTCTTTTATGAGGAACCACTGTGCTTGATTTCAGTGCTGCGTCCCAAACATTCGCCCGAAGTCTGTTGGTTTGACTGAATGAGTTACTAGAGTAGGTTTCCGTTAGTCCCTTTCCAGCTACGCTTTGGAAATAAATCCGTTGCCTAGATCACTGTCGGTGTGTGGCAAGCATTTCAGACACTAACTCGAACCAGTAACACTCAGCTATTCCCCATTTCACCCATCATTTACCTACTTTGCTTAGCCCCTCCTTTCATTCGCTCTGACGAATTATCATAGTCAAAGTTCAACAGCCCAACGTTCCGATCGAGTCGATATCGCTCCCCTGAGTTTGGGTGATTCTGCCAGTTCTACGTGCACCTTATTTGGTCCAGGCAACTGGTCTCTGGACGTTTGGCCGGAAATGGCATCCCTTCAAGTGAGTGAATAGTGATACGGTTCTTGTTTAGGCACCTTATAGGTACTCTTCTTAAAAGTTTGATTATCCCACTGCGTTTTGGTTCTAATTTTCCCTACTCGCCGATCGGCCGAACGTGTCACGACAAGCTGTAGCCTAACTACACAAAACGTAGGACTTATGTTTGTAAAGGTTAGCACCGCTTCCCGTCTTCGAATAAAAATTTGGTGAAGATTCCAAAAAGCATACAGTCATCAACTCCGATTTCTTTGAATGATTTGTGCTATGGAAACTAATTATAACTGATAAACTTTTTAAGTAGCAAACTGACAGCTTATCCACACATCGAAGCGGATTTTCAGCTATTAGTCTACGTGAAGGTCGAGTCATCAACTGCGCTCAGTTTACCTGTCTCGTCCTTCTTCCGTTGAATACGCAGCTTGTTGCTAGTTAGACTCTATCCACCTTCATCTACCTTTCATCCCTTTCAGTGTAATTGCCCATGAAGTATCAGTACTATGTACATTACTAATTACAAATGTTCACTGGTACAGTTCTGCTGTACGGCGACCACCCCTAGTGTTTTGTCCTCGGAAGTCGATCAAAAAGGACTCAGCATCCCTCCTCGCTCTTTGGGTGTTCACTCGTGACGCTCTGTGGTCGGTCTTTGTGTGCTCGAACTCGCCGACTATCCTAATTTGCCTAATCTGACTAAAGCAGCGGACCTTTGTTAAGTAGACGAGGAAGCCCGAGTTCTCCTTTAATGAAGGCTCTGTTGATTGGCTCGAGGACGGTTTCTCAAATCTGTATCACTATTAGCGGATAGTGCTGTCAGGTCGTAGAGCGCTGGTGTCACCGTCGTTTCCGCGTGACCTGGAAACTCCACACCTAGAGAATACCAAGATTGCCGGTTTAGGGAGGGTGGACCGCTGTTTATATCTATACTTCAACTTTCCTAAGTGCTTTTGTCGTGGTAGATCACAGAACCTACTTTTTCAGCAACTGTTTTTGGTGCTTTACTCGGCTTCGACTCTCTCTCTCTCTCTATATATATATAATTCTAGTTTGGTACGCGGTTGGCTGACTAGAGCTTTTATCTGATCGAAACTGGTAATTCCACTGTCAAAAAAGACCATACATCTTACTTATTCTCGGGTGATTTAGTGAAAAATACAAACCTGTCTTTTGACACCCTGCGTGACATGCAAGCTTGAAAAATGCAGTAATTTCTGGAAATTAACCACTTAATGTCCTAATGACTAGCATACGGTGCTAGTCATTAGGACATTAAGTGGTTAATTTCCAGAAATTACTGCATTTTTCAAGCTTGCATGTCACGCAGGGTGTCAAAAGACAGGTTTGTATTTTTCACTAAATCACCCGAGAATAAGTAAGATGTATGGTCTTTTTTGACAGTGGAATTACCAGTTTCGATCAGATAAAAGCTCTAGTCAGCCAACCGCGTACCAAACTAGAATTATTTCACAACTTTACGGCCGGTTCGTTTTTTGGGTTTATACAGACTTATGGAATTTTCTGCCGTCTTCGTGTGGTCAAGGTCGATATTTCTTTTGCCCGAACCTGTCTGTAACAGGGCAGATTTTTAGCGGAATACCAGGACATATTAAAGTGAATAACGAGTTTCCTGTGAACACGTGCAATGCTTTTGGTGGTACATTTTTTCGGAGGTCAAATATGGCAAAAAGTAACGATATAGTTCTAGTTTTAAGTCAGCTTTGATTCTTCTGTTATTTCAGATCATTACGTTCCTCCTCAACGTTTGTCATGTGCTTCTGGTGGTCACTGATAATCTGAGCACAGCTCCATCTCAGTTATACCGTCTGATTGATCGTGCCGCTGCGCTGAAACCAACAGTCTACACACCGTCTGTTCTCCCACATTCTGCATTTGCTACCGTTCTGTCGCGGACAAACCGTCGGGGAAGCGGTTTACCCAGTGGCATAGCAACCAAACACCAGAATGCACGGCATCAAGTTCAAACATCTAAATTGACTAATGCAGCCGGTTCGGATGTTCTTCAGGGAGACGTGGAACTCAATGGCGCATATCAACAAGCGCAAAGTGAAGAGGATGATGAAGCAGATGACACAGTTGGTGAACAACCCAGAAGTGCTGGAGTAGGATCTGATGGTTTGCCAGCATCGGTGGGACCAACCGGTTTGTTACACACTCGAAGTCAGGATGCTGGGCAGCCTCTTGAGTCGGAGTCTGGTGACGTGGTGGACGCGCTCAATAGACTCAAAAGTTAGTTCGCATCAGTAGATTCCCGGAAATTGTAAACGGCTACTTCGTCAATCGTTGCAATGTCGTTGGCGATTTAATTGTGGAAAGATAATTTATTTATTGCTCCTGCAAATAGGTTTAGCAGGATGTTGGTTGAGTTTCGTAGTGTTTTTCAAGGGATCTTGTCTTTTTTTGGGATTAAACTGTCTTGAACTAATCGAGTTTGAGACGGATAGCAATGCGCACAAAAAAGAGAAACTGAGAAACCTTTTAATCATGAGATAAATCGTACAGTGGTTGCGGCTCTCCGGGACAAATAGCCCAAAGATTGCAGAAAGTTGTTCTCGTTTGGAGCTTATGGCATTTTTTGCTCGAGTCGCTCAGCACAGACTTGAGGTCACTGAACGCATTTGTCCCATCTGATGGAATGTTCACCTTAGGAGGAGTTCAAGCTTAAAGGCCGTCCTTAGAAAAATACAATTCGTTGCTCAAATTTAGTGAAGCATGTCATTGTCACTTTTTGACTCCTCTGTATTTCGCCACATTTAATGAATGACTAATGAGCTATATCAACCAAATTTACGAGTCTGTTTACATCCGATGTGGACGGCGAGATTTTTATTTTCGAAAACGATTGACGGTCCTCTATAACACTGATGATCGTAAGATGTTTATGGAGGAGCGATTTATTTGTTAACCACGCAGCGTGATGTGTTCTAGGGTACACACACTGTAAATACTAACCAAGTGTTTTCACAGTAAACTTTTCGCTACGGGACCATTTTTGGCGCGTAAAGATTGAATGAAATGTCGCATCTACTTGCCAGCTGCATTGTGGCATTTCCACTCTGCATTTACAGCGAATGCAGAGTGAATAAAAATGTCATTATTATCAGATGCCAAATGAGCGGTTTTTGATGGCTTTGTCTGGCGGATTTGTTCACTAATGAATGGCAGGATTGATGGGTATAATCGCGTATTGCAGCTGCTAACTCAGTGTTGTTCTGTAAATCCAGTTGTAATGGCACACTCGTTGCAGGCGCATGCCACATAGATGGTTGTCCTATTCGCATGGCGTTGGGATGTCAGTGCAGGCATTCACACAGCAGTAGCATTGTGCCCACAGGCACAGCTAACATTTCGGTGAAATCGGAGTCGCAACATCATCTACAAGTGTGGTTCTATCCCAGATATCACCTTCAGGGACTTTACGAAATGACGACACACAGCTGATCTATGGAATACTGAAACTACGAGGATACAACGTATCGGACTTGACCGGTTGAGCATTCAAAGGAAATGATTCAGTGACTTAGCTGAACTGTGTAAACTATGTGGATAAGGCTGTTATGTAGGTTTCCATCATCTGCGAATTTACTTATCAGGTAAGGTGATGAAGGGAGCAACCACTTCTTGTAAGATATTTCTAGCTGCATTCTAGGTGTCCTGCTTAACGGGGTACTATATGGTAGAACTATTATGGTCCGTTATAACCATTTTATTCTCGGTATTTACTTCTTGGGAGGCAGATCCTACTATTACCATCAGTGATGACATTGATGATGTACAGGGATGTTTCGTTGATTGTAATCGGGATGCGAATTGAGTACCGCCTATATTCTTGTTTGGTTAAAAATATTTGCCTTGAGTACATCATACGTACTCCTGAATACTACATTTTCCTTCAGGCTTCTACGGTTTTACACTTTGTTTCTGAGCGACTTAAGCTTACGTTACCTGTTCGCCAACAGTTACCATATTGTATCCTACTTGTACGGGTGCAGGCTTATGTTTTTTTGACGGGACAAGTTTAAGTCGGCTGGTACTAGAAATGGAGTTGGTATATCTCTACAACTGGCCATGAAATCCCAAACGAAAATAAATTGTGGAAGCAAGGCAGCCAGTACCCCTTCCTAAGTCTTTTCTATCGGAGCGCACTTTTACTATATTCCCACCAAATGATTCCCTCTGACAAGGGCATGTGCATTCTCGATTCCTTAAAACAGTGGTAAAAACATTAAGAGTGACCATTACAAGAAAAGTGTGTATTCTACGCTTCTGGGTGTACCCTCTTCATCGGTGGGGGCGGAGGGTTTTTATAATAAATAGTGATCCTCGGGTTTGGTATTTCTTCGGATGAGTTTTTCCAAAAGAAGGGAGATTGCTGTCGTTGGCCAGTCCGTCAAATTCACGATCTTCATTCATTTTGGCAGCGCGCCCAATAGCCACTCTTTATGGAGACTTTAGATGCGCGCACCAACTCAGAGTCAGACGCCGATTTTGAAGCCCGGGGAAGTATGGGAACTACCAAACTCGATGCATCGGCTGTCACTCTGCCTGTGTGGAATAGGTCACAGACGAAACTGAAACGCAAGATTCTATCGGTGATGACAAATTCGTGCAACGATGAGAGTACAGATTCGACTTTTTTTGATTTAAAAAGGGTCAAACTCAATCCTTGGGTTCCAAGCCGTTCAGAATTTGAATTTTGTCACTATTAAAGACGATCGTTTCTTGCATTCGGTTCAGTAATTTGACAAATACACCTCCGTTTTTTACCTAGAGTTAGCTTGTCTTCCTAGGGACCGCAGTTCCGGTGGCTTTATCTGTGAGAGACGAGGTGCGTTAAAATCCTAGCTTGAGCTTCAAATGCAGTGGCACGTAATTGCGAGAGTAGACAGAACGACAGATTTGGTTAGCCAGGTTGTAGTGACGTTGGGAAAGTCATATACGATCGGACTGTGTCCAGTGAGATCTTCCAGAACAGGCTCATTCTTGCCCTTGGTAAGCTATCATGCGTAGTGTTTATTGCTGATGATGTTCTCGTATACGGCGACAATTGAAAGAACATGATAGAAGCTTGACCGCTGTGTTGGGCAAGGTATACGCCTAGCGCGGGAGAAAGTAGAATATCACGTGACCTCTGTTGTTTTCAATTAGAGTTTGGTCAGAACCCGAGAAATTCAGAGCAATGAGGTCTATGTAGGCTCCAAAAGATTCTAAAGCCGTACAAGGTCAGACATGGTGGTTAACTATTTTGGAACGTTTTCTACCACACCTAGTGGACTTCTTGAATCCGATCCACGAACTGACAGAAGGGGATTCCATGGTGTTGGGGTGAGCGACAGATGCTTTTTTGGGAAGATTGGGGCTGCAGTTGCTGAAGCCCCTGTACTTGCTTACTGCGATCCGAAGTTACCTCATTGTTCAATGCGAGAACAGTCAAACTGGTTTGGAAGTGGTTCTTATGCAGCAAGGGAAGCCGACAGATTTTAGAAGTCCCAGTCTGATCCGGACAGAAATGAACTATGGACAGATTAAAAAGGAGCTCTTAGCTGTGGTCTTCACTATAGAACGATTCCATACGTATACTTTGGGTAGAAAAGCCACTGCTTCCTGGCCATAAACCATTAGTCGGCCTACTTGCCAAGTCATTAGGTGCCAAAGCGTGTGGAGAATGCCTATTCGACTTCGCAAGTACGATTATGAGTTATCCTACCGACCGGGAACGCAGATGTGGTTGCTTATACACTGTCTTGTGTTTATGTTCTGGGTTATGAGAAATCAGCTCCAGAATTCGAACTCGTCTCCACGGTGGACTTCACATCAATACCTGAAGCTAAATTGCCAAAGATCAATGAGGCAATGAAGCCTGACCCTGTTGTTGAAGAGCTGACCTATTTGCTTACTAACGGCTAACCGAAAAATAAGGCAGAAGTCCCAGAGCTTGCATTCGTTTCCCACAGCAGTTGTCACCAATTCTCCATCGAGCAGAACATGCTGCTTAGGGGCGATCGCATATCGGTATAAACGGAGTTGGGATGAGGCCTGATGAAGAACGTACATTTGGTACATTCTGGTGTTAACGGCACAATCTTCAGGGACTTGGAGCTGTTATACTGGTCAGGTATGACTAGCCAAGTAAAGGAATACATAATGCAGTGTGGATTTTGCTGGGCGCACAATCGAAAGCAGTCGAAAAGCTTCTATGCTAGATGCTTATTTGGGCCTGGCAAATAGCCACCGTAGACTTGTTTATGCAGACTTAGAAAGAATGTCCAATTATGTAGGATTACTTCAGGGACTGCTTTGAAGTTGGAGCACTGGCGCAACGATCATTTGCAGTTTTTAGGGCACCGTATCCCCGATCTGTTTCACTCAGACAATTGACCACAATTTACAAGTTAGTAGTTTCAACAATGCAATAGAGTCGGGATTTGAGGATTACATTAGCATGCCGTATTGCAGCCAATCGAATGGTAAAACAGATTAGGCGGTTAAAATAGCAGTCTCTAATAGCTGGCTCGTGAATCAGGACAAGACCCGCATCTCATGCTACTGGAGCAACCGAACCTCCCAACTGCAGGCATCGGGCGCAGCCCCACCCAAAGAATGTTTAGTCGCAAAATGCGTACAGTGGTACCCCAAGTAGCGGGAGCCATTCTTCTCAAACCATTGTATATTTCATGTTAATGGGCGATTACAAATGAGGAGGTCAACTCAGAGGAGGAATGGCAAGGCATGCGCTGATTACCTGGTCTGGTGTATGGAGAGAAGATATGAGCACAATGTGTCCCGGAAAACCCTAAACTGTTGATACCAGGAAAGGTGAAGGCAAAGCGCAGGTACTGCTCATACGGTGTGGGGGTTGAGGACACGGTCAATCAAGGAAACGGAGCTCACCTGAGGAAGGACTACGAGTCCGTGGTAAAGTCCAGCCTGGATGCAGCTTTCACAAGAATTGGGAGAGTTTTTCGAAATAGGGAGGATATAGTGGTTGGGACCTGCCTGCGTGCCTGCGTGGACAGCAACACGTTAGGAGACAACACGATCAGCCAAAAGCCGTCCGAATTCGCTTCATCATCTGCGAATGTTTCACGGGTTGTTTCACAGCGTACCATTGAAGGTCAACGCAGGCCAAGGTTATCCTGCCAGCGAGGTTCATTTGTCTTAGTCAGCAGAGCAGCCAAACAGTCAGGGCACTGCGAACAAACAACGAGCAGATGGCACAAGTAAAGAATCAGTTAGGAGCTAGATCAGTCACAGTCAAGCGAATTAGAACAACCAATGCAGAGTTCGAAACGATCTCCAGGATGGTTGTTTGTATATTGATGAAAACCTATTAGTTTCACTTAATATACTGAAATTTTCCAGGAGCAAACTGCTAACTTTTTCCTGATTGATCACCGGAGGCACGACAATTGGTATTGTCGCTAACCTGTTTGGACCGGCTGCCTATGAGAACGTCATCTTAACTAACGTGCGGCTCTCTTGTCGTCTTCCCGCACCGCTCTAGACATTTGAGACCTATGTAGGTGTATGTCAGGAACGATGAATGTAGGCTCAGATGAGTGGTAAGCGGGAAAAGGTGTGCCGAAATTGGACCTTAGTCGTAACCTGTACTTTTTGCGAATGATTATCTCTGCTAAACGATGCTCTTCATGAGAACAAACCCTTTCAGAACATATAGTTCACAAAACCCATTAATACGTGTATGAAAATGTGCATTTCTCAGAAACCCAATTGTAGTTGCGATTTTGCTGTTCCGTTGATGCATATCGGGGTTCACATACGTGAATAAATAAGTTAGTTTTTGAAAATAAGGAGGCAGTATTGCAAAAATTAGAAAAAGGTACTCAGCATTCTACCTGCCTGACTCTCTGAGGCGCTCTCACAACGTACACGCAATGGATAGTGTCTGCTACGAACGACTAATGCAAACGGTGTCTAATTTAGCCATCTTTATTCTGCTTACCTGGTTATGTAGGAACAAGATTCCGCTTGTGGTTCCTCTAAATTTTCTGTTCAACCCACTTTATCGCACACCACTATTCACCAATCAAGCTTGTGTATCTACTTTAATCCTCCCCCACTTCCACTCACGTTTCAGCCCTTACTGACTATTCAGCATCACTAATTCACGTGTACAATCAAGCACCTGCTGCCGCTTTTCTGGATCCTGTTGTGCGCCAGCGACTAAAAATGTTCCGCCAACAATTGCTCCCTATGTTATTTCCTGGTTATCGACGTCTGGCTGCACTAATCGGAGTTGGACCGCAAATCCTTTCGGCTCATCTCGCCTCCAGGTCCCGTAACCAGGTGCCAGTTGCGACACTTCAGACAACAGAGGAGAATGTGCGCCAACCGCTCATGTCTTCTGGTGAACTGAAGGTTGGAGAGGGTCATGTTATTTGTACAGACGTAGGAGAGAGCTGTGGTGCGATAGATGTCCGCAATCCATCGATCTGTCTTTCGGCTTCTGAGCCTTCCATTGGTGGGATTGGAATGCGTGAGGACGGTCACCTGGCCAGCTCACTCCAGCTATCCTCTGCCCAGGAACTACACAGTGGTCAAACTCCGTTAGGGTCAGAAGTTGCCGCAGACGAGCGTCTTTCAGACAAAGCTGTCTTAGCGGATTCTTCTCCACTGACTGATGAGTTGGCTCCTCAGATATCTGAGCTTCAAGAGCAACCTTCTGTTGAAGGCCATTCACATGCTCCTCAGGACCAAGGTAGTTTTATTGATTTTGATTCACGTTTGTTTAACCAGTTCCCATGACACGGTACTTATACGTCACTGTGGAAGCTTTGGGCTTCGGTTTCACTCTAATCAGCTGTCATCAGTTCACACGTCTTTAAAGTCATCGCCTGGGGGTTTTACTTGTTTAGTTGATCCGCGAGGCGAACGTGTTTTCTAGCCCTACTAACTCATACTAGACATTCTGAGCAACCAAATCTGAAACCACAAATTTGTATGTACTAAATGAATGTCAGAGTTGTTCGGTGACCCAAACAATCTGCTAGTAGCTATCCTGTTGTTCCAGTCCATGATTATTCAGTCGGTACTCTCCGGTGAGGGCACTTTCACTCTGTGGAACAACAACAATTACTCGCTTCAATAATTATTCTAAATGTTTGTCTGATGGATTGACTTAATTTTCGGGTCAGTTTATGCCCTAAGGACGTACCGTTGTTGCAGTAGCAATGACTATAACTTCAACCGCGGTTACTATATCGTTTGTTTTCAAGGTAGGCCACTTCAAGACCGTCCACCTACCTTCATGCGTCGCTAATCACTGCACGGCTGGGTGGTGGTATGTGGGATATCATGGTATTTTGCAATTGAACTGGCCTCGTATGGATCAAGCGAATACGCGGGTTAACGCTCTTACAACCGAAATAACTGTTTATTCTTAGAGCCTAAAGTAAGCTCCAAATATCAGTTGGTAAAATATAAGTTGATTGTTACGTGCATTCCTAACTCATCTGTACATTAAATTGATGTAAACGAGGATTCAAACGAGCTTCGGGAGAATCACTCCTAAATTTCGACGTTGCCCTGACCACCCCCTCAAAAAGCAGGGCGTAATCAGTGGTGGAGTTTCGGCAAATTTCTACCATTTCTACTTTGGTGCCTACAAGAAACAGCCCTATTGTTTAGGTGACCTTTATGCTTCACCGAAATTATCTTATTCAGGCTCACAAAGAAGCCCATCTGTGTTGAGTGTCTTCTGTTCACAATTAAAACCACATGTTATCACATTCGAAGAAATGAATATGGCGTTTTGTTGGGGTGTATGTGGAAATCACAATGCCAGTGGGCTGCAACAATAGGACGGAGACCACTGGGTTAAGCATCACCTGACTGAGCACGCTTGTCCGAATTACCGATAGGTTCCAAAACATTTCTGGCTTTGGACGTGAACGTCAAATGATCGATTCTCCTCAGTTCATCTGGGAAAACCCGGTCAGGGTTAAACACATAGTTAACTGCATCTCCAAGACTACCCACATATGTTTTGTGCTGTGTTACCATTAATTCACTCTTGATTCTGTACATAGAAATCCAGAAGACTGCATAGCAGTGGGAATCACGAATTTTTGGCTGATAATCTGGAAGAATAATTTTCTGTCCAGTTTGCACAACATCGTCTAGCTAACCTCTCCATATGTCAGTAGACAGGTTTGGGTTCACGATCGATTTCTTTCTTGCCAGTTTCTTTGCACTGTAGTGAGGTTTACTGATGATTTTAAAGTTAATGACTTAATAAATCAATATTCTTCCCATTTTGTCGAGTGTGTATCCACATATATTCTGCGATTGTGTTGTTCTTTACCTTCGTGTGGTTAAGTAACTAAGTGTTGGTAAACTGACTTCGGGGGATAAATTACTTTCTCGCTCTCTTGTCCACATAATTTCGTATTCGGGGATGTATTACTACTGTCTTCAGTGTTCACAAATCTCAGCGCTGAAATTACGCTGATTAATTCCAGCTAAACTGTCTTGAAGTTATCTTTTTTAGTTCAAACACGAAAAATTTGGTGTTTTCCCCACCGAGTGCATGATGACGATGCATTTTTTGTACGGGCATCGGAAAAACTGCTTTAGGGTGCAACAGATGTTTGTGCAAAATGAACATACTGTTTTCGGTAAGTTCTCTGCTTCCTGGAGGTTCTGTAGGCTGACACAACAATCATAAAAGTAATAAGCATTCTACTCTCGGTGATTAATAATCCTTGTGTGCAATGCCGCCATGTCGACGAAAATTTATCTTCTATTTCCTTCCATGTACACAGAATCTCGACTCCTCCAATCTCAATCCTCCGTCGCAACGGGTCTGGATACACCCGCTCAGCCCACTTCCGGGGACCCAGCTGTGGTGGCAATCACGGAATCTCAAGGGTGAGCGCTATAGAATGGTCTCGCTGTAATTCTTCTGTAAATGCTGTGTTGCTTCTTAGTTTGCCTTCAGGGGCGGAGGCGTCCATACAGTATCCTCTCAAGATGCACTCCCTGCCAGACGACGGTAACGACCTAATCTGATACCCCTCTGGCAACTGACCAGCCTTAGGATGATAGACTTAACACTTCTCTACTCGTAATGACTTCTTGAAGGGGTTACTTTACGCAACATCTTTGAATAAACTATTTTGGAGCTCAAGATGATGCACACGGCACAGTGAGGGTTCCAGGCCGAAAACTTCGTAGCTCCAGTTCTAGACTTGGGTGACCTTAACGCTTCCAACCTTCCAATGCCTACCAGCTGTCAGGGGGGACAGCTATTTTTCCATCCCTTTTCTTGAGCTGGATTGTACTGATTCTATTAACCGCTTATTATTTTATTTTTCTCCTCCCCAGGAATTACCAGCCTTCGTTCGTAGCGCACTTTCACAGCATAAGGTTTTCTCTCTCGCCTCCTTTCATGCCACTCAATCCGTCGTCAAGATCTTCCTCGTACTCTTAAATTTCAGTGGCCACCGACCAATACCATTTTGTCCAGTTAATACAGGTTCATCAAGCAGTGCAGCACAGCCTCCTTTGTCTGATGCCAAAGAGGCTGATGTAGCAGCTGAATGCTATCCAATTCTACAAGCTGTTGAAGCTGAGTTAAGCGGTCTGCTTGCTCGTGTCCCGAGGTTGGCGACCGAGTCTCCATCTTCTCCTCACCTTCCGACGGGTGTCAGTGAACTCTACGGTGCTTCAGCGGATCATCCTAACCTGTGGGATGGGGAGCGTCAAAATGCGGAAATGGCGAACATGACTCATCAAGTCCAGTCAGTACGACGACGTTTCTTTAATATCCAACGTCGTTTGGATCATCCACGGATGTTTCTCATTCCTGTCGTTGATGAGGAGGGTGAGTTTGCAAGTGTCTTTGTAACAGATTGATCTTACAAGTTTTCGGAAATCTTATTTTTCACAAGAATGGTTTCAAGGGAGACAGCTGCGGAGAACCTGGATAGGGTGGTTTCTCCCCCAGTATCCGCTAGTCCTGTAGCAATATGACTGCGGGGCCCAGTGAATCACATATTCCTCGACCTCATACACGGGTCTCCCGAACACTGGCGTATTCTGTGGTTGCTGTTCCCCGGATGACTGTTGTCGCTGCTTTCCACGTTGGCCACGTTCAGGGTGACCGAAACGGTAAAATGAATTGCTATCTCTGGGAGGGGCAACACATTTTCCACCTCGAATTATGTTTGTAAATTGCATAGAAACCCAATTACTGTTTTGTTTGTCAACATATTCTATCAATTCTTAGCTTCAAGCATCTTAACGTCCATTGGTTTTGTGGATGCGACGGCTGTTTTATCCACACTTTTGTCAGTCTATTCTCCTGTTGGAGCTAACGATACCTGTCGGACCCCCTCTCTTTAAAATGCTGGAAGTTCCTTCAACATCTCTTCTAGTTTTGGGTACAGTGTAGTCCTAGTGAACAACAAAAGGTAGGACCAAAATTTGAGAACAATGAAGTATTTCATTCGACTAACGGCGGCTAACTACTCTGGATCCATTCAATGAAATTTCCTGTCTTCGGCCCTGAATCCGGCCCGTTGCCAGTTGTGAAAAGTGCTTTACCAAGGTAGATCGGTGTAGTTTTGGCAAAAAGGCATACGAGTTTCTTACAGAACTGTTTTTCCACTTAACCAAAGGCTTGTGAGGGACATAGTCCGGGATAACCCATCAGTTCAATAAGTCTTTCTAGCTAACTGAGGGTCGGAATCTTCCATTAATAAACATCTCGTATCTAATCTCGTGGATTTATACTTACGGTTAGAAAACGGCCACTCAACTGTTTGAGGAGACTTTCCTCTATTAATATAATCGGGAACACCTAACGAGCGTGGTTCATATTGCAAACTGACGTAACAATATGGAGTGTATCGAAACGAACAAAAATTCAACAACGTGGAAACTGTCCTAATACGAAAGACTCGGTTGCTTGGTCACCCTCACATTAAAATGGTGTGCCGAGATGTAAACACCGTTGTGTGCAGATGTCCACTTTGGGATCGTTTGTCAGGGACCAGCATACTCTCGACCGAAAGCGCTATTTATGCTGTGATCCTGGACACTTCCGATGTTTTGACTATTTTTACGTCATAATCACAGTAATAAATTCATGATGAGAATAATTGTGGCTGAGGGGACCTGGGCTATGCAACCCGCATCCCAGCTCCCATGGTTTCCGTGTTCAAACGAGGCACAAACATCTTGACCACATGCGCCATTTTAGGCCATTTCTTCTCCTTTCTCCCTCACACTCGCGTTTTACGAATTCCTTCTATTTTCAGGTAACTCTCCTGTTGGTTGCCCAACTTATTCTGCCTCAGTCAAATCCTTGCAAGAAGCAATTTTATCCACACCGAGGCAACATATGATGCCAAAATTGACGGAAAAGAAATGGTAAATTATCTGTTCGTTTAACGCACAGCTAACAATATTCTATTTTAGGATTTTGTATGCACAAAAAATGTGGGAAACCGTTTTGACCTCTCCTATTTTGTCTGACTATCATGCTGTATTATCGACCTAATATAAAACATTCTCAATACTCTCGGCCGATTCTCCTGGATACAACAACGGCGCGTATAATCCCATTGATGCGATGATTTGGGTTGCCAGAATTCGGGGTCCGTAACCTTTCTGTCAGAGTTAAAATTGTAAAACTCTCCAAAAATGAAGAAAGTCGTTTTCGTGACGGATGTGTTCTTTTCTGTTGCACATATTTGCTCTCATTCATATCCCGAAGAGATGTGGGCGGATAGTTTCAGTTGTTTGTCATCTTTTCGGGACACTACTTCAGGAGGTTGGAAACCAAACAAAACTCAGACGAATGGGTGGGTTTGTGGATTCTTGCCTTGTGGATGGTAGGCAGTTTTGTAAACTGTGGTGAGTTCGTTACTGTGAAAAAGTCCTGCAGCAGAAAACTGTGGGTCCTGTGTTGCTGAATCCCAGGCGTTTGGCTATGCCCCTCCGTTTCATGTTGTCGCTAATGTGAATGTGAATGTGAATGAGAGCATCCCATTACCTCGAGCTTCTCTCTACGTCACACGCGGCTCATCAGGTTGGCGCAGTCCCCGAGTTTCCGTCAACCCTGTGTTCTACTTGAACCAAAATTGCACGAAATTCGTCAAAAAAGAACGAGGGATTCACCAGGGATTCTGGTGAGTCTCCCGTGAAAACCAAATTGATATGCAAATGAGTGTACTTGTCAAAATCAGTCCAATGTGGGTTCAAGTAGAACATAAGGTTGACGGAAACTCGGGGACTGCGCCTACCTGATGAGCCCCAAGAAGGGCGAAACCGGTCGTTGTCGAAGAGTTTTCAGCAACTTTTTGAGTAGTTTCCTTTATGAGGATCTGACATCTGCTTTACGTCACACAGTGAATCAGTACTAAAGTAGAGGTAAAACAAATGATGCACTGAATGACACCGGGTTATTCAGGCTTGAATTTCAGGAGACATCATCATTCTTCCAAAGGCACACGCTGGATATCTAGACAGGTTCTAGTAGAACTCATATATTTCCTGTGGTTGATATACCTATTAAGAACTGCAGAATCAAATGGCGGATTTTTGCAGTCCATCGCTTGTGCGAACGCACCGACCTGCCAAGTACATTAGTAAAAACTAACTTACTCTTGAAAAGATGTTACAAAAAGTTCATTTCTCTTGGTTGGAGGCGATTTATAACTGGGAGTTCTTCCGATTACGTTTCTGTAAAACCACCTTCTCGGAGGATATTTCGAACAAACTGTACTTCCTAAGTTTTTTCTATCTTGCTTGTTATATTTGAACAGGATGGAGGTTAGACTCGATCCAGTTGTTCTCACTGACACCGTCGGCATTATTTTTTCGAGGAATTCTGGAGCACATTTCATGCTGTACAACCGGTTAGTTTACTATCATATCGCAGTTTGCTTGCCGATATCTGGGAGGGCATTTGAGAAGAAGGATATAAAAGAGTTAGTCACCAGTGTGCTGTTTTTTTAGTCCGGTCCTTGGACAGCTCTCTGTGTCCCCGGTAATATGGGGTATTAATATTCGACGACAATCAGGTTTTTAGGCGTCTCGTGTACAGTGAACAAGTGTTACAACTGCCAAAAAGCGGTGGATGTACCGGAACATTGTTGAGCTTACTATTCAACTCACATACCAGCATCATACTTTTGACAGGATATCCATCTTACAGAAAAGCAGGACAAGTTTTATCGATGATGTTATTCATCAACTTTGTAGTTTTGATACCGGAAAGAACGAAACTACTGAGGTCAGTGGATCCTCGACCTAACAACCTCCACAACGACCTGTCGGCTACGACCCTGTTGCCGGGAATGACTATCCAAATATCAGCCGTCTGTCCCTTCATAATACAACCAAATTCGCATAACTTTCCCAAGTCCATATTAGAGAGGCAGTACCGTAGATTAATTCGATTAGTTTGGTTATCCGATGAGGTAACTCTGGCCACAAGCAGTCGTTTTCTACTTGGAGCCACAGACCGATGGACATACGTGCTCTTAATTCTGGTGAAGGTAATGCCACTACAGGCTGGTCCGGGTTTCCGAAACGTCAATCGTACCAAATTTGAGTGTTTTCTTTCGGTCGATTGACTACAGAGGACGATTTAGAAATGGACACAGAACTGTGTCTCATGGCCAAGCTGGGTTCCGTCCCGCAAGAGGATGCATCGATCATATCTTCACCCTCCGACAAATTCTGGAACAGCGACACTGCTTCCAGCAACCAACAATGGTTGTGTTTCTTGATCTGAAAGCTGCCTTTGACTCTGTGGACCGCCAGACACTATGGCAGTGTCTGTGGAGCAAAGGTGTCCCCCATAAATTCCTTACCCTCCTTAAGGCGCTGTACGCCAACTCCCGCGACCGTGTGAAGGTCTACGGGAAGCTCTCGCCCGAGTTCACCACATCAAGTGGTGTCAGACAGGGCTATCCTCTTTCACCTTTCCTATTCAACTTCGTCATTGATACGATCATGGAAGACTCACTATCAGCCTCTAATGCCTGTGGGGTCGAAGTGCTCCCTGGGCGTCCGCTCACAGACATCGAGTACGCAGACGACATGGCTCTTCTTGGATCTGACCCCCATGGTAATGCAGACAATATTAAATAATCTGAATAATTCCGCCTCACAGTTTGGCATGTGCTTCACACCTGCAAAGTGTAAAGTGCTACTGCAAGACTGGGTGGGCTCGGAACCCAACCTCATGCTTGTGGATGAACTGATTGAGGTAGTAGACAAATTTGTTTACCTGGGCAGCTGTATTAGTCCCGGTGGTCTCGCGAAAGATGATATTTCCATCCGGATTGGGAAAGCCAGAGCAGCTTTTGTGAACCTGCGTCACCTGTGGCGTAGGCGTAACCGTCAAGGGTCGAGTTTACAATGCTGCGGTGCGCTCCATATCACTATACGGATCAGAAACCTGGCCGCTGCGCGCCGAGAACGTCAAAAGACATTCAGTGTTTGACCATCGATGTCTTCGGAGCATTGACCGGATCAGCAATGCCGAAGTACGTCGCATGATAATCGGAAGAAATAACACCCACGTTAGATGAACTGATCACACTGCATAGGTAGTGCTGGCTTGGCCACGTGCTCCGTCGACCGACTTCCTCGAAGGGGGCTTTTCGCACAACCACGTGAAGGGTAGAAACGAGCCAGAGGCGGTCAAACAATGACTTTGCAGCGAAGTATAAAAGCCATCACTAGTAAACTCAGCTGCGCTGGTCACTGCCGTCTACATGGATGGGGACCCCCAGACGGACCACATTAAGGGTTAGAGACATTGTCAGACATGGCTCAGTGGCGCTCGTGCATCCACGCTATTGCCTTCAATGCATAGCTCCCTTCACAATTCCCCCACTTAACAGTCCACTGACAGTGCTGTATTTACGCACCAATTTATCAGCTCCCGCCTCCAATGCACAGCTATCTATACACCTCCCCACATCATCAGTGAACGAAACTGTGGCAGCTACAACCACTACGACAAGTACGCGGTTCTTACGGCTGACATTGATGATGATGATGATGATGATTTAGAAATGGTTCAGTTTGGACTAGGTTGTGCTCTCCTCCATTCGGTTTCAGCTAAAACCACTTACACATATCAATCGGGGATAGCTTCAGTTACTAGTTGAATCTGCACGTTCGTAATGACAGTCAACTTGGGCCGAATAAGTCACCGACCTGTGGTCAATGTACTCCACTATGCTTTGACAGGCTGTCGATACGCGGGTGAGGTGGACGAGCCCGTTTATTCACCTCCCCCAAATATGGACCCGAGTTGTTCGTTTTGTTTCAGTTTTTCTTATCAGTAGGTGGGGCGTGGATGTACATTTGCTGGTAATAAGTGAATGCGTGTGAGACACTTGGTACTTTGGCTTCCCATTTGGGGTCCTTTCACGTCTATCTTTGCCGCCAGCGCGATCTAGCCGATTTTCCTTAAGAATTTTTTCTGGAAACTACTGGTAAGGCGAATAGTAGTTGGAAATAAACGGGTCAAATAAGCGGTGCTCAAGGTCGGTTTCAGAATACCCACAACCAGTTCGATGCAAATGAAGTCGCATAGGTTGAGAGTTGTGTCGGACATTTAGTTTGGTTGGATTATGGTGGTTCAACACAGCATCATTATGCAGGGTTTTTATTTCTGGGCGTTTCGGCCACCGAAGGTGACCGATCTCCGCCAGAGCATCAAACGGTGTTGTTTGACCAGGCCCAGGCGATTCACACAGGATTTTCGATACTTTCGGAACGGTGCTGTATGGAATCTCCAGTGATTAACACCCAACTGGAACGATGGTCTCTCCTTGTCAGCTGTCTGTCCAGGCTTAATCACACTAACCAGATGCCTTATGTGTTGATTTCAACCTCCAACTATGAACGTAGGCGTATCCGCTTGATCAACCGAATAACGCTGTTGGGAGGGTACCTGTCAAATGTTTTCTTAGTGATTCTAACTGTTCCACTCCTACAGAAGGTCATCCGTGGGTACTGAAATGTCGAAGAATAAACCGCAGTATATAAGTTTGTCTTATTCCATCATCATCCAACCAAACTCAAAACCGGTTCATCATGAACGTTGTTGGGAAATCGATTTCCGAGTCTCAGCTGACAATTCTACTCGCGTTATGAGAAGTGAATCTGTCAGCGTTTTTCGGCATGATTATTTCAAACTGTCGCCACCACACTTATCACAAGCACCATATTAACTGTTTGATTCATACTTGTCTCTCTTCTGTCACGTCATCATTCCTATCTAGGACTGTATGTGTATTTAGGCGGGGAGCAGTTTTATGCTGCGCTAGGTCTTCAGTATGAACAGTTCATCGATAAATGTTCGTATCCCGTTAGTGTTAGGCAAACTCAGGCTGCGCAGGTTGGGTGGTAGTTTTGGCTTTCATCTCGGTTAAACGCTGCATGCAAGCTACCGTTTTCGCTAGTCTGAAATGGTATACTGTGCAGTTCGTTTGAATCATTCGTTAAAGATCTCCGTAATAGTAATGCAAGAAAAGATGTAGTCTTTCGCTACGATCCTGGAAACACACGAAGCTGGCTAGGTCGATTTTAACTCCTTTTCGATCCACTGAGCTTCACCGTTCCACTGAACTGTTTGGATGTATCTTACAATTAGGCTATTCGTGTCTTTGCTGACGAAAGACATCTGTATGAATCTTTCGGATAGTGTTATAAACAAAGTTAGGACACTCCGGAACCCTGAATGTTCTTTGTCCTCAAACTTATGCATAACATAGTTTTGCATAGACTGACTATAGTGTATGCACAGCAAAGGCGTGCGCATCCAACCAAGTCCCTTCCAAGTCATCAAATAAACTCCCAAAAACATTTTGAAAACAACAACTGTTTAGGCAACCCCGGTTCCAACAGATTCAAGTTCAGTTCCCAAATTCTTTGGTCGTACTAATTTATAGTGCTCCTCTCAACATGTAACATTCTCAAGACCACTGTAATCACAAACTCGCTCCGTTGAACGGACTAGTACTTTCTTAAGTTTAATTTTATTCTTTGAATTTCATTATTAATAACGTTGCACATATTTTCCTTCCCCAAGAATTCCTTATCAACCTCTTGATCTAGCTGTTTCTGGGAAAGCGATGTATGTTACCCCTGTAATTTGAGAAAATGTCATTGGTTTAGAGTTTACGGATGTTATTCCGCTGTCAACTCTGGACGTTTGCGAAAGAAAGCACTTTTTTCTAGAATCGTCACAGTAAGAGGGGATGTGGATAATTCCACTATATTGTTGCACTCACATATCTGAGTTTGTGATCTTAAAACGGCTAACTCGGCGATCAAACTGGAGATCAGAGGACGATAGCGGAGCATGTCATACACACTGCACCAGTTGGCTGTTCCGGTGGCATTTCTTTATCCCTTGGTATTACTTGTTAGGTGACAGACTCTGTTGTTTTATTTTAGACCAATCCCAGCGCGCATTTTTATGTAATTCTGTCGCATGTGTTGTCTGGTTGCACCATCATTTGAAGACTACGGCTACATTCATCCTTATGCTAAACTCACCCGATGCCGGTTATTCGAAATAATATCGGAGCTACTGCACACACATACTGACTACTTTCGTTACACTCTGTATACTACTCATTCACAGTAAAAACATCTGTATCCGCATCTTTATGTATCATTTGATATTTACTTTTTATTTGTTTTCAGAGAGTTCTGTTGCCTACCTACCCTTCTTCCTGCTTCTACCGAGTTCCGCCATTGTTGATTGCTTGTTATGCTTATTTTCTACCATTTATAAATAGCTTATTTTACACGGTCGACCCTCGTCCGTCTGTTCCTACTGCCCAGTATAGACCGAAAATCCGTTGCATGTAGCTTCAACCGTCCTGTAAGATCCTAAGTCTCCCGGATATAAACTGACGTGTAGTTGGTAATTCGTTAACCAGTGCTTTCACGGATTTTAAGGTATGTTCAAAAACGTTCCGTACTTGTCTGAGAAAAATAAACTTCTACCAAGCGTATATAGGGCTCGAATTGTCTAAAAATCGACATGCTTTCAGAACTTCTCGTGCATTTCTCACCAGAACTGTGGCAGGACTTAATGACCGCCTCGTTCTGGTACCACGATTTGACTTACGGCGGCCACTGAAATCCATACTTTTCGAAATGGAACCTTTTGATCGGGTGCTTGTTGTAGAACAGTAGCTAAAAATGTATTTGTTCGTTTAGAAGGAACAGATCATACTTTCCATCTTATCTGACAAATGAGCTTTCAAGACGTTTGTTGATTCCGATTCTAGTCCGATGAAACTGAAATTTTCTGGTTAGAGTAGTATGCTGCTTTCTGCTGCTGCAAACTTCTCTGCTTATTTTGAAAGCCAGAGTTAAAAAACTTAAGTAGGGGAGTGTTGACGTCCAGCTGGTTATCACCTCAAATCAGTCAGCAAACTGGACGGCTTGTTGTTTGACGGGTCATCCACTTTGCACAATGTCCTATACGTATTCTCTTAGTATATATACCTTACAAGGGAGATCCAAGGTATTTAGCGATTGATAGAATGTACTGGTCAGTTTTACACATGTTCTGTTGCAACATGATTTTACCGGTCTCCGATGAATTACCGCCGGCCACCTGATTAGCTATCAGAGCCCCGCTTTCAAAAATACACCGATTCGAAGTCTATGACTATAAATGTCTGGTGGGCTTTCAGCAAACGTTTACCTACTTTCGGATACTTGCCGTTTTGGTGTGGATCAATAATAAAAAAATCTATAATAATCAAGATTGTGGCCAGTATACGTTGCGCCGGATGAACGAAAATGCGTGAAGCTTCCCCATTCACCACTCAGCTGGAGTAAAACTATTAGGGCTTGATTGGGTAACGTGCTGGCCATAATTTTGCTATTCCTGCAAACTCCGTCGTTTTGACATGGCACCACGTTCTTTCTAAATATGTATTTTCTAACTATTTTTTTCTAAATATTTTTCTACTTATTTTCTAAATATGTAAAACAAACATTAAACAGAGACTTGCTCTTTTGACCCGAGTCCGCAGTGTTTTCCGAACATAAGTAGATTCAGAATTCGATGGAATAGAGTCCAGCGTGGACATTCCGTGACTATGTGGCACTTAAGAAACCATACCAGCTAAGTGATGTGAAGTTCCTTAATTAGTTGGACAACACAATGCGAAATACATTAGGGAGAAATCGGATGTGGCAGAAATCCGCATGCAAGTAGACTGGTTGGAAACGTTGTCAAGAATTTATATGAAGCCTATACATGGGGCATGGAATGCTGGAGAGCCACTCGAGTTTTTCCTTGTATGATGATTTCGTCCTGCAAATGAAGCCAGTCTATGCTGAAGAGCCGAGAGGCACTTGTTAACAACCATGAGCAGTGCGCATCTCACGAAACTCCGGGTAGTTTCGAACCCGCGGCCTCCCGGCTAGTAGTTTGAACACTTAACCGTTCGGTCACGAGTGGCTGATGAACACTGTGGATAACTCACACATACAATATAGCACCACTCATCTATTAGTTACGGGAACCACACCACGTGGTCACGTATTAGCTGGTTGCTCGAGTGACGACATCTCAGGTGGAAGTTTTGCTCATCTTGTGAAAATATTCCTTCTCTAAGCCACTTATGGACTGATAACAGAATGGGGAGATTCGGCAATTTTCAATTGACATTTCGTTCTGTCAGTGAAGCCAGTCTATGATGAAAAACCATGTTTCACCCTCATTAGGAATCAGCAGTGCGCACCTAACGAAAATCAGGAAGTTTCGAAACCGCTACCTTCCTGCCAGTGGTTGACACTTAACCGTTTGGCTGCGAGCGGCTGAACAGCAACGTGGTTAGCCCTCACTTGTGGACTGATGGTACTGTAAGGAAGTGTGTTTCTCAATGGAGATTCCGTTCCTTCAATGAAGCTCGTAGTTCTATCTGACATGGTTTTTAAATTAGGACTACAGGTAACTAACTTCAATATTTTCGGACTTGTCTTTCTTTTCGAACTACTACTACACGGTACACTGTGCTGTATGTGTTACTGCTGTTATTATCAGTGATGATAGTACCGTTAGTTTTAACCGAAGAATGTTACTACGGTGGAAAGCAATGAACCATTGTCATGCGCTTTAGGATTGGTTTGAGTAAAACTGGCAGATTCAGTATAGGTTCGCTCCAAGATCAAATTTGGTACATGAATGATGTTCAACAAACTTGATGTATTCAATATGATCATACTGGTCGCTTCAATGGAGTCACGTGAAAAATGTTACATAGCATTCGTACCCGTTGAATAAGACTGAATGTTGCGAAGGGTTGCTATGAGAACAAGTGGATCGATAAACGTCTCCTCTACTTTACCGGATGTGCTTCAGAAAGGATGCCTGAAATAAGATAAGTGGTGTACGAAACAGATTACATTTAAACAGCCACGTTTCGGTCTTCAGCTGGTTTAGATACGGTGGTTTCCCGGTGTAACAGCGACTACAAAATGTTTCCTCGGTTTTGATGTTTCTTCTTGGGAGGGTTTTCAATATTAAGTGTATCACGTAGTGTTCATTCTGTTGTAGTGAAGTTTCATTTGTATGGTTTTTTTTCCGGCACTTCTCGGAAGAGTGGGATGGATTTTTTCATTCCGTTTAAACTGAACACCTCAGTGTTTCACTCTCTTGCAAATCCTTCGTTTGCACACACTAGCGCAACACGGTTAACCCGTGTAATAATCATCAGCCCCCTCATTCAGCTAAACTTGAACACAAGATACGACAAGTTATCACGAAGACGTGTGTGTATAACAACGAATGCGAAGATGGGCATCAGGAACTCGAAAAATATCGAATTATTGTGTCCTTTAATCTTAACCTTCAACTGTTTTACCTTCCATCCTTATTCCAGCTGTGAAGTTTTCTAACGCGCGGTGCCGTTTGAGTATCCGAGGTTAGCTGAGTCAGGTGAAGTCTAGTGCAGAAGATTTCACTAAGACTTATGACAAACTCTGCGAAGTAATGATCATGTGATATTTCTGGGTCAATAACATAGGGCTTTTCCATCGCAGTGTCAACTCCTGGGGACTAATTCAGCTATTTGGGGAGCACTTAAAGTTCTTTCGTTAGTTTAGCGGAGTTTTTGTCCCCGTGGAGAGGTTACAGTGTAAAAACTTCCGTTTCTCCAAAACAGTGTCCTTGATGGAGCTGTTGACCTGAGAGAGAGAGAGAGAGAGAGTACTGTACGAATGCGCAGCAAGTTCAGCATTCCGTGCTATAATTTAAGTACACAGGAATCAGTTAAATCTCCTTGGCTCACAGACAACTATATTCCAAAGAGAATGAGCTAAATGAACGAGGTCGTCCCGATGTATGTGAGCGCACGTATGCGGTATTTAGTAATAAAGTGATACAGTTAAAACGGTCCAGCTTTGTTTATATTATAATCAGTAGCATTGAGGCAGCATCAGTGTTTTAAGCAGCGATTTTTGTCCGATTAAGAGCCTCTTGTTCGCATAATCATTATGAATAGTGACTTGTCTGTCAACTTCACAAAGTTCATGGGACATAGTGTCAACAAAATGACAATGCATCAGTGCACACGATCCATCTGGTCACATCAGAAGTGCTGTCTAACAATAGGAAAATGGCGATTTGTGATCCACCGTTTAGATTGAATCCAACCGAGAGTGACTGAAGTACGAAATGACACGATGTTTAGACAGACAAATTCCCTGACGAGTGTAGGTTGACCTTGTGTTCTGCAAAACATTAATAAACGCGGAGAAAAGAGGACAGAGAAGAGTGACTAAGAAGGTAAATAAGTGTGGCGTTGGGAGAGGACTTTAGTCTTGCACAAGATGTATTACGCGTCAAAAAGGACGAGCTTGCTAGATTCAGCATTCTGCTACCTTATCTGAATTGAGCGCAAGAGTACGGGAAAATAATTCGCTCAGGGGAATTTGGTTTCCTCACTCAGCACATATCAGACATTGCAATCACTGTTTGCGGTTACAGTTTAACATTTCGCGAGGGGTTGCCTTAGTAGGTCAACTAATTGTGGTCTCTTCCAGCAGGGTTCTAAGGGTGTAGCAAAGCCTTCAAATGATTAAGGAAGTGTCGTATAGTTTGTTAGGCCACTTCTTCTCACAGAAGGAGGGATTGCTATGAGAATTCTCATTACGGGTCTATTGTGTGGATAAATCGGCTCGGTCACGTGAGAACGATACGGGGTTTTCTTTCTCTGCCAAAATGAAAGTATACGCAGAAAGGTTGACCACGGCAGCCGAAGCGTCGGATTATAACATTATTCCACTACGCTGTGTATTGACTCTGAAAGTTTCATTATTTTACGCAGAGCTATTCACTAAGGATACTTACGGGTACCTTTTCCAAGGATTTAGTTCGGTAGACGTCGAAAATAGTTTTGTCACCATTGTAACAACAAATAGCTCATGTCTATGGATGAGCTTGAACTCGAAGTAAGAGAATATACCTTTAATAAGTAGAGATGACGTTGTAGACAATGAGAGCATTTGGGTTCTCCTATGGATCGATAGGTTAAGGGAAGCAGGTTATTTTCTTCCAGTCCTGTTAGGTTCCTTCCCGAGAAGTGTTGCCTTGTCTCTTAGCACATTGAATATAAAACAGCGGGGTGAATATTTTATCAAACTCTCTTGCATGACTTACATCGATATATCCCACTTTTCACACCTGTTATTGCCAACCAGGGGTCGTGACAACAATTCGCAGGACCTTCAGACACATATAACTTAAATTTATTTACCTAAACCTGGGTCTCCGTACAGCCAATGGACCTCCAGCCACCTCCAGCAACCGATCACAACCTGTCTGCATTCGTTGAGCTCGGACCAATGGAATCTCCAATACATAATTTGAGCCCTGATTAATCATAGTTATTTGTTTAACAACCTAGTGCTTAGGGTTTGTGAGTAGACATGGAATTTGAAGTGTCGCTTTGGATTCGACTTTACAAATGTGAGGATACTGTACTAAAACAGCTGGTTTATCTTTGTGAGTAGTGATCATCACTAAGAATCCCATAAAACGCGAGGGTGATTCAAAATTGCGACATTTCAACTAACGAACTAATGCCGTACAATTCGATAGCGATTGGCCATCAGCTGATCAGCTTGCATGTAGGCAGGATATGGAGCTGTCGGTCTTCGATCACATGGTCAATTGATGAATAGCCTCTTCAATGACGACTTTCGGGATGGAGCACCTAAGCGATTCGCGGGATGTCTTCTATGCTATTCAGTTTAACTGAGGGATGAAATTTCGGTTGAAACCTCGATGTCTACGAATTGTAGGTTACAATTTGTTACACACTGTAGGTTAACACATATCAATTATAATTTCCCTTCAGCTGTGCCAATAGGGTAAACGCTAAACTGAACATCTGCATGGTATTGTCTGTGCTTTAGTCATTTATGAATCATTCCATGAGTATTTTCATTAGGGATACAGGCGTTTCGTACCGGCCTCTCTTGTGACCAGTTCAACGTAGCTTGCACGCCCAAACATCAGAGGAAATTTTCCAAACTCTTTCTTTTGAATCCGCTGTTTTAGTCCGTCTCTTTTGGGGATGCTGCTTTCTGCCTGCATCACAAACGGTGATGATCAGTAGTCAAAATAGAGCATCATGTCACGGGTTCAGTTTTTCAACTTTTTCATAAAACTTGGAATGTACCATGACAAAAGAATAAAACGATGTGCAGAATAACGGAAAACAAGATTTCAAATTTCTAAAGCATCACAACTGTAGGGTAATGGAAGCATGTCCATTAAAGTGACAATATTTCATCCACCATGGCCATACGACATCAGGGAGAACAACCAGTGAAACGGAAGTCCATTTGTTCACGGTCATAAATTTTCACATCGTTCCGGGAGCACCCACTTATCCCGAAATGAATAGGTATGACAATCCTGAAACAATCGCGTGTTGTGCTTTCGAGGTAAACAATTTTTTCCTCATTAGATCGGATTTCGCGATATTTCCGAAAGAAAGTTGTTGATTACTGAGTTCACTACTGCGAGGAAAACTTCATCACCCGAAACAAGAGGCATAAGCACATTAGGCAATGTAAGAGACAAGCACTTTTTGGATAACTATAAAATTGTAAGTGTGTGAATCATTCATTGAGAAATTGCTGTGGAAACAGCGGAAACCCTATTCAGAAACGTAGAAATTCTAAATCCAAGAATCTCAGCCTCTGGTTAATCACATCTCGGTTTATTACTCACTCGCTTATTTTTATCGATCGTGGGTTCTTTCAACTGGATAATTCACTCGAGTGTATGCCGTGGTGCACATATAACGTAGCAATTCACCTGTAGGTACGAAATAGAAGGTTTTGGCCTCCCACCCTGATTGGGTTTCTTAGTGAAGGGGAGACGGAAACCCGCTATCAATAAATACTTTCAAAGGAGACAGGAAAACCTGATTGCTTATAAATTGGCATTTGGCATGTGCATTTTAGAGAGATATAGCCGAAGTAATGTCAGATTCATTAAACACCGTCTTTTTGGGGGCAACAGCCTACATTGGTGTCCGCTGCTTCTTGGCTGTTAAGGGTGAGAGCAATTTCAGGTCTCGATACAGAAGAGTTTCTTAACGTGTAGAATGTGAGTGAAACCATTCTGGACTCCGGAGCTCATTTTCCACGGTTCTACTGATAGATTTACCATGAAACACGTGATAAACGCCTGGACTTCAATGCATCCAGCTGGTTGTCCTTTGGAATTTACCAGATGACAATATGTAGCCGAGCATAACGGCCAAGCTCAAAGGACGGTCTGCGTCCAAACTTCAAGAATATGCGAGGAAGGAAAGTTCAGTGAACCAGGTGATCAAATGTTTGGCCTCGAATAGACTCAGAAATCTCACTACTCCCTGTTTTAAACCTTACGTCGCGCAGCAACCAAAGTGATAGCTATCAAGCCGAGGTCTATTGAGGATCTACGGTATCCCACTGGAGATATACATATATGCTCGACAAGTAATTATTTAGTGATGCTGACTACTCAAATTTTTTTCAGTTGGGTGAACTTCAGTTGAACTAAAGGTGAATGTTGCCGTTTCTACATTCGCTCGCAATAGGGATATTTACTCCGATTGCGATTTTTGCACCGTACTCCTGATTGGTGGAACCGATATTGGCAAAATTCGCTCCAATGTATTTCTGACGGTACCTGACTGAAACGCTCTATCAACTATTTTAACCAAGACGCAAGTTGCAGCCTTCCAACTCCATAAAAAAACTAGTCTCTTAGTTAACTCAGGTGTATTCCGTTCCCATTCGTTTTCTGATTTACCACACGGAGTCCTCCATTAACTGACTCTGTCGTTAGTTTGTCGATGAGGTTGCCTCAGTCTGTTCGATCCCTAGTCCTTTCGAATTAGCTCCCACTTAAGTTTGCCTTAATGAGCATTGCAGGTAGACTAATCGCCCTTTCCTGTACTTGGACATACCTGAATGTATGATGTAACTTCTGGCCTCATAACAAGCACTCGTTACAATAACCTACACCACATAGTTTGGTCCCTTGCCGTTTTCAACCACTACTATCTGGCTTTTAATGTGGGCGTCAGTTTGTGAAAAAACCTCAGCTGAGCGCAAGATGTTGAACATGTGTGTTCACGTTTAGAAGGTTGAAACAACCCTCAGTCCCAATTAATCTAATTTCGAGGTTCTGAGACTCCTGCGTACATCTTTTCCGGACATGCTATTTTAACGTATTTTTTCCTGTCCGGGAGAAAGATACTGTATTTTGTTTTCCATATCCCTTAAACTCGTGCTTAAGTTCTGTGGTCTTTCCATCGCGATTCTGATCGATTTAAGGCTTTGGGGTGACTTGTCGCAAGCAAAAAAGTTTATTGACATTTTTCCGATGCTACTCTCCAGTTACATAATGGTCTTCCTAAAGCCAGGGACACAATATGCCGCGACAACCCATCCACATCCAGTTGCAGCACTATTCAGACTGCTATTCCGCGGTCCGAGGTTCAAATCGTGGCAACTAGCTGCACTCCACTTGTGCAGAACATCCTTACCGGACAACGTTGGGCACTCGACTGGAAGCCCTAGCGAATGAATCAGTATGAAGTACGAATGACGAAATCGAGTATGGACTAGACAAAAGCGTTCACTCCTGACACAAATCTGACTGCAACTAGCCACGCACGTAACCTCGCACGAGGCCTTAAGCGCCTCAGGATTCAACCCGGCCCGAACTCCTCACTAGAACTTTCGACCATTCCTGATATATTATGTCTGCGGACGCAGTTTCAATCCCCTTCCATTGTAAATGTCCCGAATATTGCTGTGCCAAATACCACAGTGCTATGGGGAAACCATACCGCCGGACTCTGTCTAATATCGACCCTACAAATCTCGGCTGTAAAAAAGTCAATACGGATGAACAAGCCGATTCTTGACCGTAGTCGGCACCAGTACACTAGAACTCACTGTATCGTTCCCGGCAGTCTGAAAAACAAAGAAGACGAGAACTGAGTTTCTGGGTTTTCCAGTATAAGTATTAATGCCAGGCCTGGAGTCTTGACTAAACTAACAAAGAGGCCTTGCTTACCGAACATCGCCTTCGCCATTTACACAATGAAGGATGTGGAAACTGATCTCCACCCATATCCTGCGTCAAGCCTTTACACAGCACATATACCCAGAATTTTCATGGAGCAACCAGGGTCTTTCGCCCGATACTCAGCTAATTCGGTCAATTCCTACTAAGAACCTTCTGAGAAAGATAATTCAGAATCATCCTCTCTCCACATCCCCAAAGTTCACATAATCGGGCCGGTTAGTCAAAATACGCAAATCTCATCATTAATCCGGGGCTATTAATCCGCAACTCTGCTCACTGCTGCAGCACCAACGCCAAGGGTCTGCTCAAAAGATATCCTGAGCTATTGAACTGACACTGCAACTCAAACTGGAGCCTTATGGCGTTTAGTGAAACGATATTGACTGCTGACATGCTAGATTTAAGAAACCAGGTTCCGTGCTTGTCACCTGAAAAGCACGATAAGCAAATGAAGGGTAGAGGGCTGCTCTTTAAAACGGAAGCACACTAATATGTAACGGTTACACCACCCTGCTCTACGAATAGCATAGACCCTACCAAGAGGCCTCTTCCTCGTCCTTACTGACAGATGACTTGTCGCAGTGCTATATTGTCGTCTAAAAAGCACATTCCAAGATGAATATATACTGGCTGTCCCTCTGACTGCAAGCAGCTTGAGCTAGCTTCATATAATACTACTCGTGTTTGACCTCAACATTCCTTCAGTCCCTGACCCACTACCTGCCGTGAGATGCGCACTGCTGATGATTCCCAATAAGGATGAATCAGCTGTACAGTGCTTCTCGGCTTTTCAGCATAGCTGGGCTTCACTTACAGGACGAAATCTCCACAAAAAATTCTCAAATCTCCTCACACTACCAGCAGTCTACAAGTAGCTCAGTGGAAGAATAGACTTCACCCGATGAGTGAAAATTCCACCTGAGAAGTCGTTGCTCGAGGAGCCAGTCAACACGTGTGACCGCGTGATGTGGATCCTGGGATTGTAGGATGAGCGGCCCTATATCCGGTCTAAGCGCGAGTTAATCACACTGCTGATCAGCCGCTCGTGGTCGAACGGTTAAGTGTTCAAACTACTAGCCGGGAGGTTGCGGGTTCGAGACTCTCCGGAGTTTCGTGAGATGCGCAGGATGAAACAGCTGTACAGTGCTTCTCGGCTTTTCAGCATAGCTGTGCTTCACTTACAGGACAAAATATCCACAAAAAATTCCAAAATCTCCTCACACTACCAACAGAAGCTATATCGTAACTAAACGACTCAAGGATAGTATACGTAGCAACACAGACAGTGAATGATGGAACGTGGCTCAGCGTGGAGACAATATAGAGAATATCCCAGCGAAGCAAGCTGCAGTGATTGCGCTGTCTCCAAAGTGCCACAGCACCTCACTTGTTTGGGCAGACAAGAAACGTTCATAACTGTCCTTTGATAAATAGTGCACAGTAAACAAAAAGCTAACCAGCAAACTCTTAAACCACCGATGAAAGTCAAACGGCCTACTACCCTTTTATGCAGACTAGGTCCAACGGGTTCCCTGAAGGAGTCGACGGACACGGTAATAAAGCAAAATACTTCCATAACATGCTCAGCTTCCTGACTCAAGTGTACCACGTATTTTACACATGACTTATAAGCCTATCCACAAAGTTTTTATCTCACCATCGCAAGCTCTGGCTGCACAAGTCTCGGAATCCAGTCTATCTTTTCCGAAGACAGCCATTCCACCATCGTAACACTTCCGAAATCTCCTTACCGTATCCAGGGTCATTGTGCAGTGGAACCAAGGGGTCATCATCCCATCTGCAAAGGGGTAGGCAGTCCAATCTAGCCAATTTCTGACCATCCACAGTGCTCTCCAATGTGGTGAAATCCATTGTAGTGCATCAGTTACGAACACATTCGGGCGACACAAAATATGATTGCCAGGAAAGAAGGGATTACGACAACACAGATAGTTGCCCACAAAATTTCTGCTCACCAAAGTCAGCTTGGCCATAAACTGGAAAGCCAGTTGGAGGTGGAATTCCTCTACCTGGGCTCCCTTAAGGTTTTTGATATTGTACAACACCTCGTTTCTCCAGCAAAACGAGCACCTACAGGGCCCAGTGTTCAACAGTGTGATGGCCATAAATATGTCCAAACCATCAAACAATGACAGCGAAAGCAATTTGAATGCAATCATATTCCAACCACCCAGTGCGGCATACCGCAAGTTTCAGTGCTGAATCCAATATTGCTCCTTGCCATCGTAAATGTCACACACAAGTTATTTTCCGATGGCATCAAGATTTGGAGGAGCATCCGGAAGGCTTACGACCACGTACTTTCAAAGCTACCAATGGGAATGTTCATTTACCTTCCAATGCAGACTAGAGTGACATCTTTCCTCTCAGGTACCCAACCCCCGGATGCCGTTAACCTGGACTCCACCACTTAAGAACCGCTATCACGGAGACACACCAAGTAATCATCATTCAAGGTCTGTACTATCTGATTTAGTATCTTGAGGCTTCCAATAATGCGTGGGCTCTGCTGGAGCCCACCAGCTGGACATGCAGGGATCAAACCGTATGTGGAGTACGTCGTTGAGGCCTGAAATCTATAGCTGCTGCGCAAATCAGAAGGCCCCGAATCTAGAAAAACGTAGTGCCCCCAACCACGATCTAACCTACGGCGGAAGGCTTGCTTCCGTTTATTTTGTGTCCTAGAGAGGGTTACGATGGGAAATCATACTGGAGTTTCAGATCCCTACCTATTCCTCCAAACCTTGTTGCTGGTTGATATCATTAACGTCAACAACCAACGTTTGCTCTTACCATCCGAAGTTAATGCAGTTGCGTTGAATTCCGTCGGAACTTTTTATCCCTTCATGTTGGCAGAAGGTAGAAATGAGAATGTCAGTTTTGCTCCCTATCTGGATGTTTTTGGGCAGCTAATCGGAAGCATGGTCAGCTGCACTTCACAATCACTTAGTAGCTTCTTTAACCGGTCTCAGTCAGCCTAATCTACACTTCAACCTGTGGAACCTAAAAAGGCCTAAAGATCCTACCACCATCCTCAGCGTTCAATGAGTCCTATGAATAACACATACCTGTTTATAATTCAAGCTAATGCGTATATGCGCACCAAAGTATCTAAGCAGTGTCGTTACTTATTCCGTCAGTTTGTTACTGGACTGTGGGTCTGTCAATTTATAGCATGGAACGAGTTCTTCGTCAATCGCGTGCCGTAGCCGTTTCTTCTTCTACAGAATATTCATATGCGTTCAATAAATTCGTTGGAAGTCCCTTATTTTGGGTCACTGAAAATTTGCTTCTATTGCCTCGTTTCTTCACTTACCGGAAACGCGGCAGTGTCTAAAAAATAAGATTTGATGGAATACATGCAATGAAACATCTTCAGAAGGCCTTACAGATTCCATTGCCAGCTTCACCGGGTAAGAGGGGACGATGTGGGCATCCGACAACAACAACATGCGCATACTTTACAGCTCGTACCACGAAGACTGTGTGAATGAAAGGACCGAACAGTAAGGTGGAGTGGAATTTCTATAGAGACGCCGTAGAGAAAGATAGGTTCCTGGGCTGGAGAGAGACAACATTTGCTATTCCAAGCTGGATTACAAAATGAATATACGGGGAATGTACGATGTTCCCAGTATTCGACACGGCCGCAAACTAGAAAAGTAATGTGCCTTGAAAATGGTGATCCAATTTACATCAAAGCACGCATATTTCGTTGGATTAGCATTGTTGAAAATTTTGTAAACCCCTAGTGCTTAGGGTTGCGCTTAGTATTGGAGGTTGAAAGAATGTAGCAGTTTCAGTCCTATCAATGGACCATAATGTGCTGTCTGCAGCCTCGTATAACGCATGTATGGTCGGTTGCCCAGTTTGATGCAAGAAATATGAATGAAATTACCAGATATTATACATAAGGGCTTCTTCTGCTTAAAGATGATCTAATAGGCGTCTTCCTCTAAGTTCAA
Organism: Opisthorchis felineus; assembly: GCA_004794785.1. Classification (NCBI taxonomy): domain Eukaryota; kingdom Metazoa; phylum Platyhelminthes; class Trematoda; order Opisthorchiida; family Opisthorchiidae; genus Opisthorchis; species Opisthorchis felineus. Next base: position 1,218,431 of record SJOL01006198.1, read on the forward strand.
AGACCTTTCTACTCTGAACATTTATTTTTAATGCAGTGTATTTACATTTTAAATTGCTTGTTAAATTGCATGGTCTGAATAACATCTGCGAACGGATTTGGGATAAGTATGCCGTTTAGGATGTTCACACGAGTATATTGTGTAGGAATCAGAAATCAATAGAGAGCACTCAGTTAATTGCCGAAATAATCAAGAAATAAAACATTTCCTGTTACTTTTCCTTGGAGAATACAGCAGTCAGTTCCTTCAAGTAAGAAATGGTCTGTGGTTAGCGCCTGTGATGAATCTTAATGTGGGACAGACTTCTGATCTTCATCTGTTCAAAGTGAAATACTGTCATTCTTAGGTGTGGATAGAGCCAAGTCAGGAGTTATTCGCTTAACAACAAACAGGACATCTTTGAAATCATCACCTTAACGCAATTCATTGGTCAATCCACGTGGTTTTTGCTGTCGAAGTTTTACTAGAAGACAAAACGACCCTAGTTGGATCAAAAGCCGAGGCTGAAATAAAACACATACCAGTGCAATGGGATACTTAATGCACTCTAATTTCCGATTTTTTCGACTGCTTAGTGAACGTGCTGCGTGCTGTTTTACACACGGAAACTTGTGGGGTTTTACTGTCATAATTCAAGTTGACTAGAAAAGCGAAATCTGCACAACACTCACTCCTACTTTTCTGGGCAGTTAGCATGTTGTAAAGTTTCAATAGGGTCTTCGCCCAACAAGCAAAATGTACCTGCATTAAAACCCGGTAAGCACTGTGCAGATGCCTCATCCTTTTTCAGCTGAAACAGTGCCTTGCGAGTCTCTAAGATGATTCGTTGGCGGCTGAACATCATACTATTCGGACACGGGCGGACCATCAGCGGTATGTGCTTAACTCAAGCCTCAATCACTCACTTTGCTGTAATTGATGTGGTATTGATAGGCTGTCCGAGTAAAGACTATTCGGATTTATTGCTTGTTGACGTGACACTTCGTTACAAACTATAAGTGGACTACTAAGAATAAAATATCATACATGTCAGTTAAGACCCAAGCCAGGAAAGTCACTGCCAGTCATTAGTGGATCAAGAAAGATGAATACAGTGCATGAAGCTTTTTCCTGTCTAGGTGCAAGTTAACCAGGCTAGTGACTAACCACTATCCGCCGATTACTATATTGTTTGTGAGATGCTTACTGCTGATGGCTTCCAAAAAGGATGAAACGTCTGTACACTGTCCCGAGGCTTTTTGCCTTCAACTGGCTTCACTTGAAGGATGACATGCACTGGAACTTTTAAGTTTTTGAATGAACTCCGGGCCTTCTTCGTGCCAAATATCCACACTTATATAACTCATGGCAACTGTTCTAATTAGTAAGCATGACGGATGGTTATCGTATTGAACATCAGTGATTCTAATGTCCCAAGTTGCTTACGTAACTGCTAAAATTCTAATTGATCAGGTAACCTTATAGCATACTCAGTAAAGCAGCCTGTTCATTTTTTATGATTACCATTGCGCGAGATCTTTTCTAGACTGTGTTTCAGTTAAAACGAATTTGCAAAACGAATCGAAAAATAGTTTTTGGATCAATACTTAGGCAATCTGTCTGACTAGGTAGGCGGGGCAATTAGCGCTATTGCGTGTGATCCGACGTGCTGGCTAAATTATTGTTTCTCTTTGGTTAGACTTCAGGATACACATTCACTCACTGGTAATTAAGTTAACCTGATTATTACTAATGAGAATGTCGTTTGCCCCTGTGCCTGTTTCAACAATGGGTCCCCTGTTGAATGAAGCTAGAATAGGCTCTCACATAAAACACTTGGTAGACAAAGCTGTTTATGGATGACAGAGTCCACGTGATTCAAGAAGTTTTGCTGCTCTTAAGCAGTCGGACAGTTAATTACGTTTACTTTGACTTCATCGCACAGGATCGGGTAATCAAAACGTTTTGGTTAATTTAAAGACGTCTCTTTTCGTGATCGTTCCGAACTTTGACCGATTAATGAGCTCCGAAAGGATGAATGGCTCCTGTGTATGATGGTTCTTTTTACATTTCAATAGCTTACCAGTCTAAACAACCAGAGTAGCCTATGTCACTCACCAGTATACAACGGATTGAGATAAAACCCGCCTTTAACTCAACTAGAAAGTGAAAATCACCATCTGCCCCTCTGAGCTCTGGGCAGTAATTTTGATATTTCTCCAAAAAGGATCTAAGGTTTGGTGGTGCTGCGAGAGCTCAGATGCTGATATGGTTACCCTTCTTTCGGTTCTTATTTGTCCTTAGCCAAATTAATCCCGGCTGCAGTAGCTCTTCTAACGGGTTTATCGATTAATAGTTATTTCTGCGGTGGTTTAATAAACTGGGGGTGACGTACCGCTTAGTTTGACGGTCACAAAATCAAGAAACAGCATCTGCTGTCCTATTATTTTGATCTTCTTCCAAAATTCAGAGCGGTATTACTCCGAAAGCAATCCGGACGAAAAAATCCTGCGCCAAGCAGCTTGGGCCTACCATGTTGAAAGGGTTCACACAACTCAGTAACTAACTGAGCTGTAGTGAAGTAGGATAGGCAACCACCTGCAGATTTTCTTCACAATGGTTTGAAAAAGCTAGATATCCAGGAACGCCATCGATTGGCTGTCCTAAATGGGTCTTAGAAAATATATGGTGACTACTTCTTAAAATTTAACATCTCTGGCAGTTTTGAGCCAAACATCGCTGCAGTGCGATCAACCTGTTGAGCTAAGGCTTTGGTCAATATATCTTGTTGCTGTTTGTCCTGGCTTCAGCTTCTTAGCGATTCTGTTCCTGCGAACCACAACGAACTTTTCGTGATCTCAGCTGTACTTTCGTAAATCTTTTAGGCAATATGGCTACCACAAGAATAGAGCAAACGAATATTATCCGACAGCACCCTGCATATTTCCGTTCACCCTTCTCCTGGTTGCCTACCGTCAGAGAAACCCCGTGGAACTCAACGATAATACGGTCTGTTTAATGCGCCTACCACTCAGAAGCACATGTATGGGGATATCATTCATACATTTTTTGAGAGTTAAGATTTCGTCGAATTAAGAAAAAGTCCAATTACCTGTAGTATTGAGGATGCATACGCCTCGAATAATGCTACCAGTCAACACATCAGTTCTCCATTCAAAAAGTACCTGTCCAATAAATGTCTTTTGGAACACTCCAGGTATGAAAATCAATATTTAGCCGCTTTGTCTAGGGGCGTCTAAGGCCTGGCGCCAGAGTGAACAGTTTATTTGGGCATGTACATACTATGTTGTGTGCTTCTCAAACAGTATCAACTATGTGACAAACGTGTGAAGAAGTAAAAAAAGAGGTAGAAGTAGAAAAACTGTGAGTAAAAGCAACTTTTTGATATCGTCTGGTTCAAACGTGAGCAGGTCTGGTAAAAATAATCACCCGAAGCGATTAGATAGTGAACAGTGATTGTCACTGCAGCCATCAGTGATCGCAGTTACAAGCTTCAGATTTGCATGCAAACCGCTTTGTACAGAAATCGCTGATCAAAAGCGGCTAAACCACAGTTATTCACGTGTGACTCTCAGCTTCAGACTAAACTTTAACTAACGGTTAATTTCTCTCATAATCGATTTATAGTTAGACTGAATTCGTTTCTACTATACTAAAACTTTTATCTGTTTAGGTTGATCCAGACCATGCCTTAAGGAAACAACTCATATCACTCACTTTTTGTCGTTTTGAAAGTGTCAAACATTTACGAACACAAGTAAATATAAACGGAACTTATAAATTCGCCTTGGGCACCAATATCGACATTTTCTGGACGCATGCTGTAAGGCTAACTTAGAATGATGTATTTGGTATAGGGGAATGCCTTGGATAAGTTCTTTTTAGTGAAATCTGGTGTGCTTTACACAATATACTTATTTTATACTGTCCAGAAATAAAAATAAAGCGTCCAAGGAATATTTGGATCAGTTAGCGTACTTGCTACAAAATCAAGCATGGAGTACACGGTTGTTCACCTTCAGATCAACTATCCCCCGAAGAGGTTAGCTAATATGATGTAAGTGCAATACAGTTCTCCTTAGAACGTTTAGCCTTACATCATTTGCGCTGCAGATTGATATCTCCGAGTGCCACGATGTCACTTTACGCAACCGCTTGCACGTGAACGACACGACACCAGAGTTTGAGAAGACCTTTGTCGAAGTGAATAGGGTAGTGGTGATAGCTTGTTGCGGAAAGAACCTTCTCATGGAGCTTACCGGTTTTCGCAACCACGACAGTCTATTGTTACAACAATGTTGCGATGAACACGACTGACTCATCAGGTGTTGGAAATGTGATTCATCACAACGACAGTATTTACATTAGTGTACGATCCATTGATCACTGCTAGCTTTTCACTGCTGGGACAGATAGTAAACGGAGTATGTTTGCTGTCGATATCAACCAATTCGCTGTCTGTTTATCCTCAAATCCCGGGGGAGTGCTGTCTAACGAAGTCGATTTGTATCATGCCTGGCCACAATGCTGAAAGTTTCCTCAGGCACGAAGTTGTGAAATGATACTTCGATATCTGAGATGGACCAAAAAAAGTGACCTTTGAATAGGCATGCGTATCATCGTTTCACTGCCAAGTGCTGTGTGAAGTACTTAGAAGAGAAACCCATACTAGTGATTACTTGAGAGTATTTTCCACCCCGATTTTACTTCAGCTTTCACCTTTGCATGTTGGCTGCTGGATAATTTGCTATTCCAAACAAGATATTTAGCATCTAAAGAATCTTGAAGAGTCGTTTTGATTTTACTGCAACTTTACACGAATTTTTCCGAGCAGTGTTCTCGAATCGCGTTGTCCAAAACGTAGTTCATTTCGCTCGGGGTTGGGAGAGATCTGTGTGCGCCACCATGCTGTTTACAACTGAATCCGATCAATCAGCTGCGCAAATCGTGACCATTACGAAGCCTCAACAACAAAACCAGTTCAGGGAATTTCCTTTTTTTCGTGAGTAATCTGATGTCAAAGTAATTCCTGTACAATTACGGAAAGAACCTTACATAGTTTTCCAGGTAAGTCCCAAACGATCCTAACTCCCCATTGAAGGCGTAGTCGTTAGCGTAAATGCTTAAAGTTTAGCTGAACAAAGATCAAGGTAGTGAATAGGTTCGAGCTAGTTGACCAGGTTCCTGCTTCAACTCACTGAAGGGTAGGCACTTCAGTTTTGAGTGTAATTCCAGTGAGCTGTTTAGTGTCAGCCTCATAATCGATGACTTGAACGTAAATTCTACAAAGTCGGCAAATGCCTGCAGCCAGTTAGAAATCGTCCGGCAGTTTTCAAGTGTCCGTGGCACTACCTAGCTGAGAAGTCCTGGCAGGCGGGTCAATCCATCGACACAAACAGGGTAGTTACTGGGTTTTGGTTCGAGGTGTCGGGCAAACCACTCCTCAAGAGTGAACACGCTCGCCTGTCCAGACGTGATGGTTCATCTGCGTCCAGCGTGCGCAGGTGGAGTAGTGGCAGCAAACTAACTTTGCATTTTGAATTTCCGAATTTAAAACCCCGGCACAGACAAGAAAATTGCACCGCTGACGAGCTGAAATAGGAGCGAAAATCGAGTCCAGTGCTTCCTACCCTTGGTGCGGACATATCAGAATAATTGCTCTAGGACAGGAGAACTACTCATACGAAAGCGATGTTAACGTGAGTCTACAAATCCCGCAACGACCTAAGCCAATGCGTCATGCTTCATCAAAACAGCTACAAACGAGAAATGGGCATCACTTCAACAAGCAAAGGACGAGGCTCAAAATTAGCCAAATGTAGTGATTTTGTGAACATTTTGCTGTCATATCTTGATAAGGTGAGTTGATTCAGTGGAACTGTGATTGTTGGATCCACTTGCTGCATGGATCGAACCGAAGGCATGCACCATTAATGAGTACCAGCAAGGAACAAATGTTTGCATTAGTGCTTATGTTTGGTCAGATGTTCACATATAAAAAGCAACAACCCTAGAAACGTTATTCAGATTTCCTTCACTACTTCATTCACAGCTCACGCAGCCCAAAGAGTCCACTAAAGTAACCCCTTACTGCAGTTCTGATGCACGACCATTCATGACAGGTTCACGGAGAATCTGTCTTTGGCGAAAAGAGCTAGCTGTTCGTTTGTAGCATGACCAATTTCGGCCAGCGATTTCGCCTATGATGAGTTTTCTCCACCCACCACCACTAGGGTTACTCGTCCAACGAACGCCTTGAGTATGACTAACACAATTTTCTTTACAATTATATGAATGAGTACACGCAAAAGTTCACGGATAAGTGAGTCAGTTGTCTTTCAAATGAAACCAGATATTAGGGTTGTGACAAGAACCCAAGGACAGTTTGGCGACCGTTTGCATCATATCTAGATGAGATAAGGTAAGTAGTTGTGCAACTGAGTTATTCTCAAATTTAATTTTAATATAAACACGCCTTTCTACATTCCGCGGTTCAGCTTCCCGCATATTTTTCGGCCGCCGTTCTTTCAAAAGCGTTGTTCTGTGTCTAGGACAATTTTTTTCCTCTTATTGTTGGTTAATCAGGTGGCTGTCCACTGAAATTGGCAATTAGTCTGCATGCGTTTCGTCAAAAATCGAGAAATTATGATAGCTCACCCGGCCCACATGGATGATGTCACTATAAATGGTGATGGGGCGTTTGCAAGCTAATTACCAAGTCCGGCCACCGAATCAGTAGCCTGACAGTAAACGCAACCGAGCTACCAACATTCCGACTTCTCCACGCTGGTAGGCAATCGTGAAACCTATGTTCATCATTCAGCTAGTCAAAACACGTTTTCGGTTTCCACTTTTGTTTGGATGGGAAACAGTAATCGAAGTAAATATCCTTAACCGCTTAAGTGTGTTGTATGCTTCAGTCGGCCTTCTGCAAATGCAAATGCAGGATAATTTAGCCAAACTTAAAGGTCACGCTCAAGAGTTAAATTGACTTGAAGACCGAACCGACTGCCCCCACTGCCCACTAATTAATCCAAGACTCCGTACAGCTTTGCCTCAATTACCACGTGGCTTTGATAAGCACATCCACTAACTCACCTACTGCTGGGGTTCCCGACACGTAACTATGAGTCACATGTAGGTTTGATGATCCCGAATATCAAAAGGAAGAATTGGGTTCGAAAGTGTTTGGTATTATTAACAAAAAAGTAAGCAAGTGTATACAACAAACCTCAATGGTCGACCTTCGTGGCGTCAACCATTGCGCAATTCTGTCACTGACCGGCACAACGCAGTGTCAGAGCCACACACCAGACAACGGCGAGTGGAATGTTGGCTCGGTGGTGTGGATTGCGGTTGTTTCTTCCGAGGCCAGTCTCTTGATTTTAAATGGCGGTGCGATCACACAGAAACCACGACAGAACAAGTCAAGGCAAAATCAACAGACGGAGAACGAACACGCAAGGGCAAGTAACTGGGCTACGCACATGCTAGTATACCAGTGTCGGAGCGGTCTTTGCGGTAAGGTGACTAGCGAGTATGGATGAGCAAAACAAGTGGGGACCAAAATTAGATGGGCGGATTAAGAAAATGAATGGGTGAATGATCATGAAGTCAAGTTAGATCCAATACCCACGTTCCTTTTTTCCTGTCTCTACAAACGTATTATCACAAATTCTACTTGACAAATGTATAACTAGCTTGAGGAAATGGTTGCATACTCTGAGGATAATGGCTTCGGGCCAGATTTGTTGATATTTCTGGTAGATTCTTGCCTGCACCTGCACAACAAAACTTTGCTGCTAACTCCGTTTTATGTGCAGGGTGCCTATTTCACTTCTTGCTGCCAAGAAGAGCCGGAACAACACAAAGTTATTGCGATATATGCCTTCTATTTGTGGTACCGTGATGGATTAGTGGGTTTGTTTCAAGATATAAACTGTTTCAAGATGTGATCGTAAAAGAAAGTTCAGATGAGTTTTTACAGCTAGCATTCTGCAGGCCAAGAACTTGGACAAGACGCAAGCGGCAAAATGATGAATGGGCTGAATTAAGACGTTATTTGTACTGACTACGTCGTATATGTATATTGTAACCATAACAATCAATGCAGGGCGTCAACTGGGTATGCCAAACTTTTGAGTTTTAGGTTTGTCTATGAGTGGATTTGCCATATGTGGATAGAAAGCGGATCTTAAATATTTTTTGAGAATCCAACACTCTGCGATCTTACTTTTTCCGTTCATAAACAGTTCAATTTCTCGGTCACTGAAACGTTTTTGGGTGCTAACACAACGCTTACGCTTACGTACATTATTGATGAACCGTGTTTTAGCTTCAGTTTCAACGTCGTCATCAGGTTGAGCTCGAAATGCGGTCGGCCCAAATAGCAAGGCGGATCTTACGTAGAGCCGTTTTGATGCTTTTGTCAAGCTTTTCCTTTCGGTCGTAATACAAGGCGTTTTTCGGACAGGATACATCAACACGTCCAGGTTCCTCGACTACTGGCTGAAAGAAGTTCAGCTTAAAAGTAGTCACTTCGCCTCCGAATGAAACCACCCATCTCAAAGAAAATAACGCTACACCTGAGAGTTCGCGTTTCTAAGCTTCGCCAAAGAACTTCTTTTCTTGTTCGCAATAAGTGTACATTGATTCAACCTGAAAAAACTCACACGCCATCAAAATCGTCATCAAAATCAAAGCATGTGAACAGATCACAAAAAATACGAATCAGAATTGTGGCACTCAACATGACTAGGGTATCTTGACCTCTGTGCTTAAAAGCAATCTGCTAGAACGATCATCCCGTGCTGGGCTAAGAGAACTTTTCTGTTCGGTAGCGCTTGATTGGGCAGTCCACTGGCCTATGTGCTATCTCCTGCTTTTAACATGTGAGTTCGTAGGTAAACGCAGGGTGCACGGAATTACCAGTTGGTTTCGCATAAAGTGGCAATATATGATGGCATAGGTTGGTTAAAAAAACATCGATCAAGCAGCGATTTCAGCTCCTTGAATTTTCAGATATCATTTGGTAGGAATTTAAAGTTTTTGTCTAACGCAAACGACAAATAAAAAATGACAGGTAAAAAATAATGGAATAAAATGGATAAAATAAATAATGACAGCAAGAAAAAGATGGATAACCAAACTAAATGAATAGCAAAGAAGGCTAACGTAAACCTAGTACATGGACAAATAAAAAGTAAAGGTAACAAAAGAGAACAGCTCTTAAGACAGGGAGCTGTGATTCAGTTGACGTCAGAGTGCCGGTATTTCTAATCCACACCGCAATTATGTGGTCCATCGTGCTTAACTTCCGATAAAACCAAATCACTTTATGATGCCAGAGACTACTGGTTCTTTGGGGTAGTGAATCAACAATGTCAATAACATCGATTTTCTTTTCATCCCTGTCGACTGGCTAGTCTTGGATTATCATTAAATTATTCCATCAAGCCGTTTGCTGTTTTGGGATAAGTCAGTGCTCTACTTCTAACCCAAGCGCACACAGTGGCACTAAGCCCCGTTAAGAGAGCAGCAGCTATTCACCTCATCACCGATTTTGGCCAGCAATATTAGCGAAAAATAATCGACAGTTTAAAGGTGCACAAACTATATGTCGGTGTTTCGTGAGTTTGGTGTTGATGGCGTTCAATAACATCAAAGCTCGAGCAAGCCAGGAGTAGCTTATTAGCATAGTGGGTAAAATCCCTCAAATACATTAAATTTGGAAGAAGTTCCCGATGAGCTCTCCTGGTGAATAACAGGGAAAATGAAAGCGCTATTTCAAATGGTAATTAGCATCACTACTAGGGTAGAGCATGTGGCTGTGGTAATGATTCAGTTCTAATGCCGTTCCTCTTTCATTCAGCAACAAAAGCTCGATACGATATTTTGAGTGTGTACATAGCTAGGACTAGCTGCGTGTAGGTGTATAGCAAGGCAAGATCAAAGCCCATTCTAATGGCATATCTAGAACCATTCTTCTGGGGAAGACTGAGCAGTTTACTTAGGTGAATCTTGAAGGTAATGTGTGGTATGCAGAAACAGCGCAATTAATTTTGACAACCATAGGTAGCTTGTATGTTGTATGTTTGTATGTTCAAATTAGTTTGATGAAAGTAAGCATGATTGAAGGATACAACGGTATTTTGCTAGCTAGATGGGTATATAGGAGTGCCGACGAATAGATAGATAGACAGACAGCCCGATAGACGTATATATAAATAAATATACATATATATGTATAAAAGATAATAATAAGATAATCGCTCAGCTGTAACACTCCTTCGGTGCCTAGCTGCCATGCCACCCGGAGGAAGCACAAAGGCTGGGATACTGTCAGATTGCCCAAGGCTATACAGTAGAAGTCGAGATGCAGAGGTCGGGTTCGAACCACGGACCTGCCGGTCAGTAAAGTCGCGCTCCAACCACTGAGCCTTAGACAGATAGGTTGATAGATAGATAGGTAGATAAGTAGATAGGTAGACAGAGAAATAGATAGATGGCCAAGGGGACTGTGGGTGTCTTCCTGAATGGTAGCAAACGTCTGAAAGTCGGTGGCCAAGCTCAGCAAATAATTCATCAGCCATCTGATTAAATGCCACAAGATGGAGATGGACAAATAAGTGGTGACAAAAGTTTGCGCAGCTTCTGGTTATTTTTATCATATCGTTAACCACGACATATTCTGGCACGACATATTCTGGAATGAATTTATTATGGAGCATCTGTTCGTGTGGAGGAGGCGATTTTTCATCAACGTTAATGTACACAGTTTAACCAACGATTGATCATCATCCCCTCAGCTGATGCACACATAAATTAAAGTTTCTGTTAAATTTAGTGTTAGACCTTCGTTCAGGCGGCTGATTAGACACATCTTATCTTCAGACATAATCGTCTTTTCTGGAGGACAAGTTTGCCGGATAACCCCCCCCCATGGTAGGAATCACCCATTAGTATAGATGCATCGAATAGTTGTAACAATTTTTGTAGAACTATTTTCAACTTGATATGTAAGGATGATCAATATTCACAAACAATACGTGAATAAATGCACGTGGATTTGAACGTGTGGCGCATTTTGCGTAGCAAAATAGAGTAGTTAAGAACTAAAAACTTAACTAGAAACCTGAAACCATGGTTACTGTCTAGTCTTGAAGTGAAAGTTATCTGTTCAAACTGATGTATAACAAATTTTGCAGCGTCGTTTACTGCGCCGATTCCAAATTTCAGGGTTTGGGTAAGAAACTTATTTTGTCAGCAAGCGGCAGTACTTGGAAACTGATGTCAAACATAGTAGGCATTTTGAAGGAAACCGAATGTAATCAGGTTAGATATGATAAAAAGTTAGTTCCAAATAAAATATATTCACTCGGCATTTTATCAGATTGTGGGGCATGAGTTACGAAATTATTAGCTAGGTTATCCATGTTTGCTTGAAGTTAGAATTATTTACGGATGTCGATTAATGGTAGTCCTGGGAGAATACCGTTGGGAGGAATTCTCTCAGCTATAAGCAGCTAGCTTGATGTGAGTTTGTGTCTCCAAAAACAGAGAAATGTAATGAATGTTGAAAGAAGTCATGAATTTGTTTTTATGGGAAAACGAGGAGGTACGACTTCAATGGGGAGCTTCTTTCATGTCCATGTGGATACGCACAGAATTGAGGAAACTTTCCTCCACAGTGACGAACATTTTCGAGGTAACGAAATGGTGACAGAGTGGTCTCTATGCTGCATAAAGACTAGTGATGCAACTAATTTTCAGCTGCAGCGGGCGCCTGAAGGGAAGCGACATGAACAAATATATCAAACGCAGCCTAATTCGGTAGAGCTGCAGCTGATCGATGTTGAGCATCACACATGGAGAAGTAGATGTGTCGAGCTGTCTTTTAGCAAATACCATCGGTAGGTAATCAAAGGCCGTTCTATCAAACTTATGCCCAGGCATATGATTGGGTAGTTTTTCAGAGTGATGATAATTTTTTACAGTTCTGACGTTTTCTCAGGTATGTAAAATGACAGGCTCTGTGACCGATGAGGGTCTGGGCTTTAACGCGCTAATAACAACAGGTTAAATTTAAGTAATCCCGGTTTTTTTCGGATCGGAAGTAAATTTGCTCCATGAAGGAGTGTTATTTTCTGGTTGATTCAATTTTACGTGTAAAAGTGAAAAACATTTGCCACAGTAATTTTGTGGTTTGTAACGTTTCCGCCTTTGGGACTGTCTGGTCCCAGTTCTGCGCAATAGCTGTGCGATGCGCACATCTTCAAAACTCGCGGATTTCGCCCAATTGCTCGAGAGTGCACTTCGTCGAATGCATTTACGCACGAATGCACGGGGTTGTTTGATGCATGCATCATTGCTAGTATGAGCACCGACGTCGTTGCTCGCATGTTTGTGTGTGTGTTCATTCATCCTTTTTATACCGTGAAACAACATCTGTGCGATAGAGTCAGGCGAAAGAGGGGATAATTTAGTAAACGGCATAATACATCTATGAAGGCATCCGTTGCGTCGAGGCTGTTATCGTCCTCTCCCGCATATTTATTTAGAATGTAACTCGTTACACCGTTTTTCCTTTAACTCAACGATCATTGGCCCCTTAAATTGCACGTTTTCCACCAGGGTGGGATGTGTATAATATAGTCCAACCTAATGTTGGTGCTTTGGTTCAACCGAGCTAACGAGCAAAATCAGCGCATGAATACCTCAGCGGTACTATCATGAAGCACGACCGCAGGGGTGAACAAGAACAAGTAGCCAGTGTCAGTCCCTGGAAAACTTCTGAATTTGTTGTCCATTTCCCAGTAATATGATGATTGTGTGTCACTTGCCTGACAACTCGTTGAACCATCTTTCCATGCGCAACTGCTCTCAAATTCACTTAATTTGGCCTATGTTTTCACTAGTGTGTCGAAATAGGCCTAGAAAATTCACTGAGTTCTGTAACGTGAAATGGGGAGTTGAATGACTATCAAATACCGGTAGCGGTTGGCATCAGACATGTTCAAGTTCACTGTCTTAAGATGGCATTATACAGCTTCTTTACTGATCTAATAGTGTGATAAAAGTGGATGGTTCCAATCCAGTATCGTAGGAGTAATCTTCAACTTCGATGCAGCGACTGAAACGCACCAGGCAGTTGTCGCTGACTTTGGTGGCATAGGAGCCAACAAAGCAGAGAAAACCAACATCAGTATTAAACTAACAAATTGTTGCAGTTGACTTTTACCAAATTTAAGTCAGGAAGAGTCTTACGCAATTGGCATATCTAGGACTACTAGACCTCCTTGGTAATTGACCAGATGGTGGTTTCAGCTTACTATCATCATTGTGCATCTGTTCCACTTTGAAGGTCTAAGTTTGCACTGCCAACATACCGGGTTTACTTAATTATTGTGGACGTTACGGGAGTTTGTGCGTTTCCGTGCGCTACAAAATGCTGTCTACAATCCATGAGTCCTTTTAATGGCAATCTGAACCTGCTGGAAATGCTAAAAGCCTCACAACTTCACCTAATCAAGGTGTAAATTAGCATACGAAGATCAATGTGAAGTGGTTAAATCGAGCACTTTGAATAAACAACAGTCAAAGTAAAATACTTGAAGATGTCGTTAAGGTCATAGGACACGTCTTTGAAGTTAAGAATAAAGCACCTTCGATCTGAGATCTTCAGAGCATCTAATTCACGTAACCGCCATCAAAAACAGGCTCATCTGTCCGCCGGTTTGTCATACGCGACCCGCTTTTTCTTTCATTTAGTGAAAGTAACCCAGAAGCATTGCTTCAACACTCTTGGCTGTCACTATTTTTCCAGAAATTGGATGGTGAAGTCGTAAGAAGAGTTGACAGCGGTGCGATTCAGGACTGTGAATAATGTTCACTTACGGTAGATTGATCTAGAATACTACAAAGGTTTGGTAGCAAGAAACGATTGCTGATCTTTAATAGAGATTTCATTCTGTCAGGGAAGTCAGTCTATGCTGAGAAGCCGGGAAGCTCTGTAAAGCCTTGTTGAGAATCGTCGGCAGTGCGCGTCTCACGAAAACCAGGGATTTACGAATCCACGACAAGTGTTCATCATTGGTGGAGTAAAGTCAACTTTTAGTTAAACATTCATCTATAAGCGAAATATTTCAAAAGTGGGAAATATATAAGGCTGGTCTACGTAATGGACTTGACTGTTTACGTACTTGAATTAGGAAAACCTTCGAGTGACGTTTAAGGTTTACATATGCCTGGTGAGCGCCAAACAGGGCTACAGCAAAAATGGCCTGTTAACCAGTTCCGCACAGTCTACTCCACACTTCTTTATGGAAGCTTGTTTTGGTTCAAACAGTCTGAATAAAAATTGCAGTGGCTTTTTAATCTCTTCCACTTGAAGTGATAATCACCACTTGTATAAATAAGCAGTCAGCACCATATATGAGCAGGGCATTGTAAAGAACCAGAGAACGTCCTGATCACTTTCTTTATCGTCCATTTGTTTCTGGTATATCAGGAGACCTCAGAATTTTGCACCACTCTGCTTACCGATTTTAACATCTTATTCGTCTTTCTGCAGGAGAGAGGGTTACTGAAAATTTTGAATTTGTCATGTCATTCGCAAAGTTACAGCTGATAGCGCAACCGTACATACGTGCTAGTATCCGCAAAATTACTCTGTGCCTAGTTTTAAAGATTAAAAATCGACTTTTGTGGGTTTTTGACTCGTACTGCTTGTAAACTAACTTATACTTTAGCAGCAGCTGTAACATTCAAATAGTTTAGTCTACCAATTTTCTATTCGTCGCAATACGGTTTTTGGTTTGACCTGTTCAAGTTTCTGTTTTTCACCTGATGACGACTAAGCAAGAATTCATTCATTCGGAGGAACTCCAGACAAAGGACACCCTAATTAAGAAAACTGAATTGTAGATAGAGTATTTACAAAAATATGTGAAAAAGACGAGGAGCAAGAAACGTCGAAGTCGGTCCCAAAAGTCCTGATAACTCGTTATCAATTTTGCAGCAAAGCTGTGAATTGCGGACTATTTCCTCCAGTCCCATATTAGTTGACATCCCCTGGGGGTTTCTTGACTAGTCGGTGAAGGTTGTTCAAAAGCTGGTGCACTATGGTTTCTGGACAAAAAAATGGTTTCCTTACATCCTAACATCCGATCTACTTCCCTATGAGTCACTGTTGTTCAATATGCACGCCATGTTTTTTTCGACAGTGCCTATCGCGTGAGTTCAAATACAGGTTACGTGTTCATTATTCAGTGGTATCTGGTGATGCAGAGTCCTAACATCCTACTTAACCACTGAATTGTTTGTCGCCTTTAAATGTTTACAATTTATTTTTGCGCGCAAAAAGAATGCTGGTATTTACGTTACTTTCATATTTCGGAAGGAAATAATTTCAATAGGAGGACAATTTACAAGAACGGTCTTTTACAGCGACTTATGATCGAGTCTGAGTTGGTAAACAACTATTTACTTCAGAAAGGTGGAGGTGGTGTGGCTAACCAGCACTTGCTTATGGAAGGCTTAAGCTCATTGGTAAAGTTTAGGAAAGGAAGTGGCAGGCGACAGATGCGCTGGGCCCACTAACATTAAACATGAGGTAAGTGACACACAAGTAGACCTGATTAAGTCGATCATAGTGCAAACCTCTCCACGTGATCCATATCCGTTGCAAGATTTACGGTATTAGCACTTTCACGACCAGTCTGCCGCATGGCGCTCTTACCTTTTGGAACCACGGAATCGCGCAAACGGTTTGTTACGCCGCTAACTGCTTGGATATATGTTGGCATTCCATGAGATTGGGTAAATTGCGTCACTTGGATTAGACCATTTGGTGTTTCTAACCGTGACTGCGGCCGTATCCTGGCCATAACGCATTATTGATCATACAGTTGAATTGTGTTAGTCAGTTCCTCACCTACTCCGTTATATTTGTGACCATAGGATATACTCGGTCTACATGATTGGTTCCATTGTATTATTTGCATTATCAGTTTACCCGACAGGTTTACTCAGCCAATCACGCTTACTCTTTTAACCATGTATCAACTTCGGCTTATCTGGTCGTCTGAGCTTTTGACTTGGACGGATGAGACAAAATTCTAGCCTGGTGGTTTGACGTCTTCCGTGGAGTGACTCTTGCAGGGAAGCCACAGTCAGCGTGACATCCTTAATGATGTATCTGTCGCATTTATTTAAATCAATACGAATCGGCCAATGCATCTGTGTCAGGTGACCAACCGCGATGGGTTTATGTAAATTTGTTATTCCCTGTCTGTGAATGTATACCGGTAAAAGGACTTAGTGTTAGTGGTTTTCATTTGAAGTTTCAGTATTTTCTGTCAACTCAGCAAAATGCAGATCGCACCTGAAATTCAGCGTGCAACCTAGTTTGTTCAAACATACGCCAGTCCATTCACTATGCTTCTCAAGGGGTGACGTAGAAGGCTTGGCCGCAAGCATTGTGCATTTGTCCAAATGAGAAAACTCCCCTCTCAAGAACTAGTCTGCCTAACAAGAATTCTGCATTAGGGCGACTATTCACAACAGGTTACACCAGGTCACCCTTCCAAAAAATGAGCCGAAAATCTCAAGACAGCAAGCCCAGATACTTGAAGAGCACCGTTCGCTTGCCCTACACTACTGGTGTAACAGCGGATACTACTGATGGGGCATGCGAATACTGTGTGGTTTTATCGTAACTCCGCCTCGCGTCTGATGAAAGGTGGGGTTTATTACGGAACTTGTGGAACTGCTTTGCGGCGTTCGTTTACAATTGCGTGATAATCAATGAATATCCACGAAAGTTCAAGAAGACGCGCAAGGATGTTCAGTTTTTAAAAACAAGGTGCATATGAGAGGCCTAATTTCCTGTCCAATAGTTCGTAACTGTTTAGTTGGTGTTTGCTAATAAACAACTCCGCGGCAAAGGGCTTCTTCTGTTCACTGGTATTACAAACATTCAAAAGGTGTCGCTCGATAATAATGTTCGTCCTGTCTATCTGTGCTGGCAGCACCACGACACCGCGTGAGGAACGAGGCCCAAATAATGGATGTATTGTCTACGCTTGTGTGCCCGAATTTTTTGGCTGCTGTCCTGCACAAAGCATAAGGCGAACGTCAGTGCAGTTCGACGTACATTTGGAAAAACCTAAATGGTGCGCGTTCTCCGGTCCCAATAATTTAAACTGACTAAAAATGCTTCAACAGGAGTCGGACGCTGCGTTATATGCTCTAGCTGGAGGGGATTGTCTTGACTTAAGACGTACACCAGCAAAAGATTTTGCTGTTTCAACGAAAGTCAGGGCCAAAATGCCCTGGCTATTTGAATTATCCCGGGGGCCACACTCTCTTTTCAGTTCATAGATGCTTAACACCTGACATGCCTGGGTAACAGAGATCAGGCGCGATCACCTTTCGGCTCAGCAATGTTATCGCCAGCTTGGGATCACCTGAAAAAATTCAAATGAACCCAGATGTTTGACCCATCGCTCTATTTAGTTCATTTGCTATAGCATTGATTTTATCGGCAATTTCCTTTGTATGGGCGGCCTTTTGTAATAGTGACGTCAACTGTATCTGAAACATCTAATCAGTACCATTGTGTTTTAAGCCAACTTATCATGCAAAACGTGAGTAATCAAAACATAGTGCTGGAGGCTTGGGACTGCATTTGTACCCTTTACAAGCGATCAACAACTGTCTTGGATTTGCAAAGGTACTAGTAAACCTGATCGGTTGTTATACGTTCCACAAATTTACCTTGCTCTGGAAGTCATTCTTGCAGTTCCGATCGCTAGATAACCTCACTACTTTCTGAGAGCAAAAGCTCTGACGTACCGACATCTTTCGACGATTCTACATGGAATAATATACAATTTTTGCAGCCGCGGACGTCCTACCGAAACAATAACTAATTTGCTTCAGTAGTTTCTGAGAAAAATTCTTACAAGAGGGAATTTGGTTAAAGATTGGGGATTTATTTTGGAACAGAGAAACATACCTTGATGTATATTACGAACAGCGAGCGCAAATTAGATTGTATGCTGGCGGGGGGAGTGTAAGTTCACAAGCTAAAGCAGTTTATCAAGTATGCGAACGAGAAATACCGACTAGTAAATCTTTCTAGACAAATACTGTCAAACGGAGAACCAACAGACCACTTCCCCGTATTTTAAGAGTTTGAGAAAATGACTTCTTGTGAGAATAGCTGACCTGCTCTAGGTAACAATTCAAAGCCTGCGTTTTCTTGATTCTCTATCACAATAGACAGACAATATATTCTCTAGACTTGCCACTCATAAAATGTCAGTTCGGAATTAAACTTAAACAGGCTAAATTTCAAGTTACTTCTTCACAGAAGTATGTGTGCAAGTGGCCATTTGTTTTAGGCACTCAGCCTCATTTCAGATTATTAATGGGTTGAATTTGTCGCCATTAAAACAGCTGGAAAGCCATATTTATAGATTTGGGTACATTAGATACAGAATGCCCAGTATATTTTTGTTACGGAATCAATTTAATAGAAAAAATATAAATAGATAGAAAAACACTTATGGGAGTTAAATTGTAGGATGTAGAGTGGGACGCAGGAAAAGTTTTCAGACCCTATTGATAACGGTTCCCTTCCAAACAACTTTGGCTACCAAGCTTTCTGGAGTGTGATTCTAAGGAAGCGCAGACGGAATTTGTGCACTGCGCAAAACCACGTCAGTACTTTGGTATTGTCATGGCTGTTTAGATGTGTCCGGGATTTGCACATATCACTTTGCGTGTAAAGGCCTTAGAAGACGGATGATGTAATTTTGCCTGCATTAAGTCCACTGAAAATAAATATACACAAATAAACAAAGTCTTAAAAAAATGCTTCTTATTAGGCATAATATTATATTCACTAATGCAGAGTAATCAGGTTTATTGCAATGAATGTCAAGTGCTTAAGAATAGTGCTTTGCACTTCAGTTATCTCAAGTGTTGCCCGAAGTAAGACAGTTGCACGTTGCACGTCATCAAGTGGTTTGGGCGGTGATAAGAGATAAACAGGATGAAAATTTTCAACCGCGTAGATAAATTTTGACTTGTGAACAATCTGACAATATAATTTTTCAATAAAGCGATATCACGTAATTTAAAGGAAATTAACTTTTGCTTCAAGCTTTTTCCGTGGGAAAGAATTTGGGGATGCTTTTTACACAAAGCGTTTTATTTTCACATAAAATCCTCCTGGATGAAAGACTTGAACCGTGTTTCCGCTGTATTGAACAGTTCTTTGTTAGGACAAACAAACACA
>SJOL01006198.1:1239855-1255757 GCA_004794785.1 Opisthorchis felineus
TGGTCAGTTCATCCAAAAACACCTGCGCCCTCTCCTCCTCTTCGAAGATGAGAACGATGTCGTCTGCATATTCCAGATCGACAAGGTTTTCGTCACAGGCTATCTGAACACCGGGGTTTTGGAGACCTTCCAGCGTTCGTCTCATTATCTCATCGATCACGAAATTAAATAAGAATGGAGGGATTGTGTACCCCAGACGGACACCGCTTTTGGTGCGGAAGCTTTTGGAAAGCTTTCCTTATACTCTCACACGTATGCATGTATGTAGTGAATGTATGTGTATGTAGTTATACCCGATGGACTAACATGACTCAAAAACAACACAACATACATCAGTAGTGCATAGCGGATTAACTCAAGCACGAATTTGAATCGCGTGGGCAAGCTATCAAATTGAATGAACATGGAGAAGCACGAAAGCGTGAGTCACTCAACAGTCATAGCGGCCGTTACAGAGAGTTTTAATGCTTTCAGAACAATCATTAAAGTGCTTTAGTTCTGACCACAGCAACCCCTAATGCAGTTACTTCCAGTCAATGAAGAACCTAATGTATCTTCGCGTATGGACTATCAGTCTTCTGCAACTCCAGAATGGGTTGGTAGAATGTTTTAGCAAGCAGCAGTAGTATGGATAGACGCTAATTTAGTATGCAGTCACGTCAAATGAAAACTTGGAATCGAAACTGAGCATCACAAAAAATCTCACTGGAACTCGCCTAGTTATAAGTCGGAGGCAAGTAAATGTGTTTCCCCAACTTGGAATTCGACAGTGGGACCGCTAGCTCGTGATCTGATAACCCATCCAAACGTCAATTTTTCTATCAAGATTTCTGACAACTTTGACAATGGTTGTTTGACCTGTTGTCATTATTGGCAAATTACTGGGTTACGCACAACAGGTCTACGGCAAGTTACCTTATTCGTAGAATTAATCACCTAGCGATTTACTTCTGTTATGCAGTGCAGTGCGTCGTCAGTCTCCTTAAACTGGCCGTGCGCCTACCTTTTAGTTTCATGAGTTTCCATAATGCAACGAGTTAATTACTTTTTTATCAAAAGTCATTTACGCTGAAAGGGTTGAATCTACTTCGCTTTATCATACTGGCCTAGGATCGTGAGCCGACAGCATATCTCACTGTCTAATCGTGTGGTAAACTGGACTGTCCAATCAGAAATTTGTATTTCTTGGGCAGGTTGAACGGACATGCGATACACAGACCAGCCGGACTACTACCCGTCATGTAGATCGCGCTCAGTTAACGTAGAGACAGTTCCCGTTTTCCTGCTATGGTTAAACCCACCTCAGCAAACTCAACTTTGTAACTGCAGAGATTTATCCGGAGGAGAAAATGTTTGAGGCTGGTGTGCTAAATGGTTTGACGAGGATAAGTGTGGAAATTGGTAGTAGTAAAAGTCGCAGCGACGATGATTTCATCGATCGTGTCAATCATTCGTACTCAACCACAATTTTGATGCTGTGTACTTTGATTGTTCTGAGTCGACAATTTATTGGGAAGCCCATGTCTTGCTGGACTCCGAATGAGTTCACCGGGGCACAAGAGGAATACGCGACAATGTTGTGTTGGGTCACATCCACTTATTTTATATCTCCCAAGGAGCCCGCTATTCCTTCAGATTTGTCCGTCCGTCGGAAAGATTCTGTGCATTACTATCAGTGGGTACCATTTCTGCTGATGTTTCAGGCAGCCTTGTTCTCTGTTCCATGTATCGTTTGGCGTCTTCTCAACTGGCAATCTAGGCTTCATGTAAGTTGGGCGTTGGACACTTTATTCAGTATGGGCCACTAGAACACCATTTCTACTGTTGACAGAGCTATGTCAAAATAACAATGTGCCTACTAGATACTACTGTGAAAGCAGCTAGCCAAATGATCCATGAAGCGAATAATTGGGGTGAGGTGTGTCAAAAGTACGATGAGTTATAGAGATTTGGCTTCCTTTCAGTTATCCTCCATCCAGCTGCTTACCGACAAGATTCAATTTTCAAACGCTATTTTCAAATACTGTCCATAAGACCAATAAAGTTTTGCGGTTAGGAAGCTAAGGAGTGCATACTAGCTAGTTAATCAAACCACGCAATATAGTTTCTTTTAAATGTGCCAAAATTCAGTCATAAAAAGGAGGAGAAATTTGGATTTTTAGTCTTTTGCGTTTTGGACGACAGTGCCACACATTTTTTGGAGTGATAAAGTTCACATGAAACCCTGTTTAGTTGGTGGAACCCGAATTAATATTCATGGCGATAGACCGAATTCTGCCGAGGCATTCAGATTTATCCTTTCCTGTTTTGATAAGCATTACTATATCGAACAACTTCCATCCTGCGTTTACTAACGTATTGTTTAAAAAAAGTTAAAAATATGACAAAACCCCATCGATATTGCAACCCCACGACAAACGTTCGCACAGTATTGTTGTAGCCACAAAGTTTTATGATCTTGGACAAATAGGTTTGCATGAGGTAGGATCGGGAATAACAAATTCAATAAGATGATCTCACTATATCTGATTAAACAAAGATTTAGATGCAGCTTGGTTGGCTAACAATGAACTCCGATCTTGAATATTTTTGAGGAAATGAAAAACAGAAAATGTTGCTCCCAGAAAAATGTTCCCATTGTTTTATTTTTATTGAGATTATTGCCAATCAGGGGCGTACATTGGGAGGATTAAAAATGAAGCAAAAAGTGCAGGCAAACTGCCCAACACTTTTATCAAGTAAGGTTGAGCGAAATGTAAAATGATTGCTTACTGTTCTTAATGTCTATCCGGTATGAAGCTGAAGTAAAACGTGAGTTATGACTTATGACTTATGAGGTGGGAATTTGAAATGTGTTAGAGGGTCTGTTATCAAGCCAGGAGAGTTTCTTTTAAAACACTCATCTCAACAGCCTTCGCACCTTTATTTAACTAATTTTCTTGGATTTTACCTTGAGAAAGAATCCTAGTTCCCATGTAAGGAACCGATCCTGGTAAGCAGTGTTTCGTCTTCTCGTATTCATTCGCAAATTTGACAAATCAGGTTGTTTACTTCAAAACTCATTGTTGATTTTTTCCTTGCGGTGTATTTTGACATCGGGGATTACCAGGGTGCCCAAAAGCTATGGTGAATATAATTAATTCGGAAAATGAGGCACCATTACGAGTGTCGCTGACTCGATTGCGTAGTCCAAGTACATTCTGGACAACAGGGTGAAGCCTCAAAACAGTGTGATATCCTACTGCGGATGTGAGCTCGTTTTTGAATCCAACTGTCGCTTCCTGAGTAAGATTCCTACAAGAAGGAAGAAAACTAAAAGTTAAATATGCTTAAAGCCCGTGGGTTCCAGACAGCTTGTCAGATTTTAACGAAGTCCCATTAAAAGGTAGCCTAAGGGTGACTAGGGGAGCGACACTAAAATGGGCTTCGGCTGAATTTCATATCTGAATGTTCTGATTTATCCAGACAGCGTAACGCCTTCTTAACCATAACACCCAGTGATGAACCGCAAACTAAAAGTAAGAGTCTGCACAAACCTGAGGAAATCCACTGTGGATGGCCATTTCGAAAATCAGCAAATGAGTTGTAGCATAAGAAATCGTTAGCGCGTGGCTGTTCACTAACCACACCAAACCAACCCTCACGTTGTATGATATCTTGTCTTACGCATCAGTCCGACCAACACCAAACAAAACTCTTTATTCGTTATTCTTTGACATTTCCATAATCGAGAGCTTGTTACATAACGTATAACAAGAGTATCTATAATCCTTGCTTCAGACTTTTTGACTCAAACTGTTGTGCTTAGATTATGATAAATCGGGCTGAATAAGGAGTGGTATGGAGAAATACACCTCGTTAGTGAGGCACATTTTGAGATGCTTGTAAATTTTCTAGCAAATCCAATAATCATAGTGGCTTGAATGTTCGACTTGGGTAGCCCTGATAAGCGGGAAAAATGCGACCTCAATTTGGCAAACTTTTCCACCTGTAAGCTTTATGTTGGAAAACGGCGTTGAATTTCAGACATAGTTGAAGGTAGTTTTCTTTCATACTTCGAATCTGATGGACAACTTCAAGACTCAAAACTTAACAATTCAAGCTATATACCATGGTCGCTAGGTTTATCCGTCTTCTAATTCAAGAGTACTATAGAAGACGGGTTGCTGATGACAGATGTACTAATGAAAAACTGCTACCAGGTTTATGAGGACGTACAAAAACTTTCAAGCACAAATAAAACCTCACAAAATATCGTGATACCTTTGTTGCATAGTATTTCAATACAAAATACGACTTAGAGTAATATACGGAGGACGAAGGAACAACCTACTTGTCAGCTCAAAAAATGTGTGTTCCACATCCTACAAGCTTAGTCTTTACTTTTTTGGATGCAACACAAGGCTTTCAAAGCTCTTTGACTTCGAATAAAATCTCTAAGTTTGACATTTGTCCGAAACATATTATTTGTAATTATTAGTAACTTCTCTCGATTCTGATAGATCATACAAACTGAGAGATAGTATTTACCCGGAACATCTGAAAAATCTTTCAGGTGATCCACATCCTTATATGACGGATTTTTCAGCCTAAGAAAAGCAGGAAAATTAGCTAGGTACATGGAACTATTTGAAGGGAGCCTGAAACCAGCCTGCTACCGACTGGTGCATTTCTTGTCAAAATTGAGTGCAAAATGTAGTGCAGCTATCCCCAGACATGACATTTTTTAGTATTAGAAATGTCAGTTGTTTTAGAGGATATGGGAGAAAATGTCGAACTTCCACAGGCACAGATACTGAGTGGGCATAAGCATGGGCTTTTTAGTACATAGTTGGGATTAACTATGAGCGGAAACGGTCTATGGGGTGTGCCCAAATGAGCTCTGTGGCGGTCTTTGTAAAATTATGCAAATTTATGTGACAAAAATAAACCTGAGAAACTTTAAAACGTTCGTGAATCCATTGTAAACTTTTGTTTGCGGTGGTACGCAAACAAAAGTGTCACCTATTTGCAAACTGATACATTAATTTTACCCCCATAGCAGACATTAGTTTTCATTCCTTAGCTCAAGACTGGAGGATAAAACGAAGGGGCTAGTGCAAAATGTCGTACAAAATAGGGCATTCGTTAGTTTTTTTAATTCTTGTCCTCATTTCATCCTAAAGCTACGTCAATGCTATTCATGCTTGCGTTTAATTCGTAAATTTCCATAATATAGAAAGTGGGCCCGATTACCGCGAGTCTCTGAATGGAAATTATTAAAAAGAAAACATTTTGTATTACGCCATTCTCGTTCGACTAGTCCAGGTGTCATCCTGCTACAACTATTCTGGTTAGTTCATGCTAAAATGAACGCTAGATTCGAGTTTTGCTGTTATTACAGCATAATTTTGTCAAATCCAGCATAAGAGACTTGGACATCCAAAATGCAAAACATTACTGTACCGTAAGTCCACTAGGAGACATTGAAGGGATATCAATTAGTACATTCTAACTGACAGATATGCTTGTATTTCGAGCGACGTGTGCTGCCCTTAGGCTTCAATAAATGTGGCTTTCTAGACTTGATTTCCCATATTTTGGTACAAACCAGCCAGAATGGTCATACTTTTACTGAAGTACAGAAGCGATGTTGATGCCAATTCCTTAAGTCCCGCTTCTCCTTGCGATATAACCACCCTATCCAATTTTCATATGGTTTACATAAAACTAGAATATGACCAGAGATAAGCTTGTTGCAGCTAAAGGTACGAAATTCTGAAGTTTGTTTCTTTATATAACCAGCTGTTGACTGATGCAACTCTCGGGCTACTGGTAAATAGTCGGGAAGTTTGGACTTATTGGTCATCGATCCCCGCAGATAACCTGATAATCATGAAGTCATGACCTGAATATTTTATCAAATTTTCAGAGTAAAAATTTGGCCAGATGCCGAAAACACTCAAACGAGTTCTTTCACCTTTATCGATGCCCACCGGGTGTTTGAACATGTGACCATTTGATTGAGAGTTTCAGAATGCCAGCTAGGGTTAAAATCTGGCCGACAACTGGTTAGGCCGTAATTAACACATCAGGACAAACCCACCAGCCATACGAGCTAGTCGACAGACGCGTGATCCAAAGTTTTCAGCCTAAAGCCATTCATCGAAATGTTGCGTACCCGGTTCCACTAAGCCCACTTGGTGAGCTACAATGAAGATTAAACCACTAGACTATGCTTTGGAAGATGTCTCACTGTATGCCAAGACCTCTCAGATTGGGTTCTGACATGTACTGCGGCACTATGAGGAAATTCAGTGTGGTAGATGACTCACGCGGAACAGCCACCTTCTGACCTAGAACATACTTTTCGTCACGCAAATCCCACGGTTTGGATTACTGACCTTCAAGCATCTACAATTGTGGGTCCTGACTTGGAAGTTCGACCTATAAGTAAAGATTGTCGACCAAACTTCTTTGTCCACAAAAGACCTTTCTGACCAGATATTCTACCACTGCTGTAATTTCACTTTGAGAGAACAAAAACAGGAGTAGCATTAATTTATTTGGTGGCAATGTACAAGTTACTTTGATCGACCCCATCTTGTCACGTGGTATCCTCCATTAGAAGAATGCAGGTTCGGTCACCATAAGTCTGCTGCACATTTTCAAAAGGAATTTAGATTTCGTACGTAGTAAAATGAACCAACGTCAAGTCATTCCACAAGATTTCGATTGGCATTTTATGAGCGTTCTTTACATGAAAGTTTGATAGTTTTACGATACATGGCTTTTGACTGCTTTTCATGGTTTTTCCCCTTTGTGTTATCGCTAGTCTCTCCTGCAGTGAATCATTTGTGAAGAATCATATCATTAGTGGGCAAGCTCAGACGCTACGATTTTCATTTATAGGCACGACGGGCGAGGAATATTGAACAGTGATATTCCAGCTTGGGGAATAAAATTAGCTGTTGCCGTTGGATTGACACTTTAGAAGCCAGATAGCTTGTGCTATGTGGTGCCTTCTGTTGTAGTTTGGAAAGTTGTGGTGAATTATCTTGTGAATGGTAGGGACTATTGTGATCACTAACTTTGTGGCACTCACGGTCGGTTATACGCAGTTTTTTGAAAGGGAAAACGAAATAAAAATCCCTGAAGTTTAGCGACTTTCGCGTGGAGTTTTCTTTTAAAATGTGCCTCCTAACGGAGTGACCACATTTAAACCAGCCGGAATATTATACAACATTGCAATTAATAACTGGCATTTTTAGGATCATTCTATACTGAAGAGTCGAGAAGCATTGCATAGCTTTCCCACCCCAATTGCAAATCATCAGCAGTGAGCATCTGACAAAATTCCAGGGAGGTGTGAACACATGACCTCCTGGCTAGTAACATTTATTCGTCCGGCAACGAGAGACTGATCAGTACTGTGGCTAACTCAAACTTAGGATCACCGCATCTGTTTACACTACCGTCTATCTACGAGTATCTCAGAGGAAGAATAATTTCACAAGCTGAGTGAAACTACCATCTGAGAAGCCATTACTCGAGGAATCAGTGGGTTCCCCGATTGAAGAATGAGTTGCGCTATGTCTTGTCTAAGTGTAATTGAATCACAGCGCCCATTGATTGCTCAAGGCGGAAGCGTTAGGTGTTCAAACTACTGTCCGGGAGGTTGCGGGTCCGAACCAACCCTGAGATTCACCTTGCTGATGATTCCCAGTGTGGATGAAGTATATTTAAAATGCTTTCCGGCTTATCGGCATAGGTTGGTTTCAATTAAAGGACGAAATCTCCTTTGAAAATTTCCAGATCGCCTCAAACCATCAACAACTTTTGGAATCACTGGCAGCAATTCTCTGCAAATGTTGCCGCGAGATGATAGTATCTGATGGATGGTTTCTTTGAATCAAAAGTGGCTTTTCAATAGTTAAAACTATTATTGAAAATGATGTGTGGGAAATCCGTTAAGGCATCTCAGAAGTAACTCTGTCCGATTATTGTGACCGGTAAGCACACAAATCTGCGCTGCTGAACAAAGATAATGCGGAATAAGCCACCGAAAACTTCACACGGTTACTACCATGATTACACCCATCCGGGTGCTCTTGAAGTCTAGTGGAAATTCAGAAATTATCAGCAGATATTTTGTTCCTCTACGTGCTTTTTGTTGCGTTGATAGATTTAAGACGTTCCCTGCAAATAAACGCCACCCTTGGTGAACGTTAAAAAGATCTTTGTCTGAGAACTTTGTCCTCGACAAATAAAAATTTACGTTTCCATTCTGTTTTATGCCAGTACAGCTCTTGGTTTCGAGTCCATTAGAACGCGTGTATCACGTGATCTGACTGATTCCTGTTGACAAACGTAGTGAAAGAACGTAATACATTTGACAGTTTATCCCAGGTTCGCGAATTTTGTCTCAACAGTGCTGGGCAAAATAATGCATACAACTCGAGTGTATAAATTTAGTAACCCCAATAAGTTTCCTAAGGAAAACTAATATCCAAATACGAATTATCCGAAGCCAGCTCGATTTAAGATGCATCGAATAAATGAAACCAAATGCACATAAAATGAGAGTCTACCTAGTGCATCAGGCTGTGAAATTACTTATTCGGATATACAAACAGACACTGAACTCCACTTTAAGTTTCCTGGATATTATCTCAAAGCAACGAAGCTTGGGAAGTCTTTGCCAGTCGAATGTCTGCAACCCGCTGGTGTCTTCCGTAGGTCTGTTGATCCAAAAACCCGGTTTAGCACTGAGCAGTGAAGTGAAAAATTGATGGACCTGAGAAAAGCAGTGTTTATGGGTAGCGAGTCTTAACGTTGTCAGTTAAAGCACCGGTCCACGTAAGCCGGATAAATCCAGGAACAACTTATGCAGGACCTTCGTTATCCATCTTACGCTATTTCGATGACGATTTTCCGTCAAAACACTGTCAGCTGCTATAGAGAAAAGATGACACAAGACTTCAAATCGTTTCTCTGTACAACTAAACTGCATTTGCAGCTGGAACGTTCATCTTTTTGTCAATCCAGAGACATTCATAACATGTTTTTCATGTGTCTACAATCAACTCTAGTTATGCATCCATATAGGGCGCAGAGATTTATACGTACGTACACTTGCATGAATGACTACAAAAAACTCAAGTTTTGCAACATTCTCGGACAGCAGCTTCTACCTCAGGGTCCTTACATTGATGTCCAAGAAGCAGGTGAACATGTCAGACAGTGAGGAACACAAGTGTGGACCTGCTGTTAAAAGGGTAGGCCAAAGTATTATACTTACCTTTTTAAGCCACACAAAACCAACGAAACGTGTATGCTGATTCGCCATCCGTCTCATACAGAAGCAATTTTTCAATGGGGTAAGTATCAAAATAAAAACGGATTACTATGTTGATACTACGAACTCGTAGGATCTACACCACATGGTAAGTAAGCGGCAAGGAGGCTTTTATTTTTTACTTCTGGCGTTGTTTCAGCATAAATAATCAACAGATGTTGAATCCTGGAGCTTATTATTCAACACTTTCCTCTGCCAATTAAGTAGAGGCAACACGCTCCGGAAGGAATGAAGTCAAACTGGTCTTTTTCGATCTATCACCCGTGGTGCCAGTCAGCAAAAATTGAGGCAGCTTGAACTTCGTGCATTAATCATGACCAGCGCCAAATCCTCTGTCTGCGCTGGTTTTACTCAGTAGTGACTGACCCCCGGTAACTTAAGGCCATTGTTCAAGCCTTCTCTAGAAAGCTAAATTTTTGGAGGTGCGCTGAGTTCCCTCGTACGAAGGCAGTCACTAAATTTAACAAGGTCAAATTACCTGTAGTATACTTTCTGGCTCTTCAGAAACACTGTGCGCAAAAAATGCGCATCGGCCGTTCAACGTTTGCAGGAATTCGGACAAGCACTTGCTCGCTTACATTGTTTGACTAGCACAATGAGGGCCTACTGTGTCCACCTCACGCTAGACGCTCCAAATAATATGCCCCAAGTCCGGTAGGATGCGTATGTGACTTTCCATGGTGTCTGGTAAGATGCACACTGTTGATGATCCCTAATAAATTTGGGACGACCATACAGTGCTCCTCGGCTTTTCGGTATAGGATGAGTTCAGTTGTAGAAATTCCACAAAAATATGACACTCTTATACTACCGGCAAACATGTCAAAACACATGTGCTGAATGTCTCAGTCGGTAGTTATATCACAGACTATATAGCCGGCTGGGTGAAATTTTACTTCTGAGGTCCTATCTGACATGGCCACTCAGCAGATATTGTAAGACGCACAACTTATCGGTCTGTCTTGCGGAACATGAGAATCAAACTCACTGATTCTACGTCATACAATGTTAGCTATCAGCTACTTAGATACCTTGGACAGCGCTGCTGCTTAACTGAGTTGATGAGGCTTGAGATGCTTAACAATGCAAACGTGGATTTTAAAAACTTCATGGTCTTAGAGTGTCTTCTGCAGGGACCTGCTCACCAAAACTTGCGTGGCGATTTACTCAGTGAATTTGTTGCAGTTGTTATCTAGCGGCTCGTTTCAGCGGCAGTTCTAACACTTTCGCGGAGAACCAGGCAACCAGAGTTTTGTGTTTTGTAATGTTGGTGTCTGGGTTTTTATTCACATTGGATCCGGTTTGGAATGGAAAAATGGGATTAAAAGGTATAAATAGATGGTGTGACAGGAAAGCACACAGTAAAGTGGGGTTCAACTGCTAGCTCAAGCGCGTAATGGGCATGTTGCTTGGTCCGTAAACTGAAAGTACCGGCCCTAGCGCGCCCACTGTAACAGTCACAAAACGGGAACGACCAGATGTATGTTCAAATCCTATGGGAATGTGTAACCCATGTTCATGCGTATACCATCGGTGAACAGCCTGTTTTTTTGGATAATAGTATAGTTTGACTTCGTCTTGTGTGACAAATCTCACAACAGGAGCCCAATAATTAGCCAAAAGCTAAGGAACTATGCCGCTGCAGTCGGTGCACTGAGAGCCGATGTTGTTGATAATTTGTGTGATGTTTCCTAGTACACAGCGAACCTTATTAGATTGTTTGGAAATGCCCTATTTTTCTGAGTGCAGGGACTTTGCAGGACTGAATGAAAGACCTTCATGAGCAGTTGATGTTTACTTAGGGTAAACAATACATTCGCATTACATTATTATGTAACTGTTAATAAATGAGGTTACGTGTGACTTTACTTATCTGGTTTCAACTGCGCAGCTTCGGAATGAAGTCACAAAGCCTTTTGTAAAGGGGCAATCTGGTGATTCTTAAAAGGAGGGCGGATCGGTCGGTCGATTTCTGACCGAGTCGTTGGGTCACCAGATTTTGGGAGGAAACCAGCTGGTTGTAACTAACTTAACGAAGAAGCATCCACAGATTTAACGGCGGTTCACACAAAGCAAAATCTACAGAACAATAAAAGACAGGTTTTGTCATCTGCATTACTTACTTTTGCAAATAACGGAGACAAAACATGTGACTGAGTTTTCTGACCGTTTTCTGGAGGAAATAAAACTTTGGCGTCATTTATTTTTCATGAAGTTGGGGATCAAAGTATTTAACCAGATGTGGCGTACACCTGCACACTACTCAAAAATTATTCTTTCTGTGTGTTTGTACCCTGTTTCCGAGTATTTTCTACAGGTGGCTGGTTTTCCCATCATAATTGAAATTGACGTAAAACGATTCGTGGCCGCACGCGAACGGTGAAATTAGGATGTTAGGTAATGCACCGCCCAATTGTCGCAAGTCACTTTAATTGATTTCCACGCTGTCTGGAAACCATTAGTCGACCAGCTAATTTAGGCGCAAGTTTATCAGCAATTCACCATTCATCGGCAGAGGAAACAAAAATGTAACAGTAAGTGAAAGTTTGAAATATTCAACAATAATTATTTCTTGTGAGCTCACCTAATTTGCAGCCCCTTTGTTTCTGTATGGATCTCTAGACAAATCTAAGCTACTTTTAAATGCCTGCAGAAGTTGTAATGCTTTATTTGAGCAGAATAACTCGCAAGATCATCCCACATTCTAATTAACCCTTAGAGCGCAAGATGTTCTTGGGAATGTTCAACTTTGATGAAATACTGAGAGCAGGCAGTTGGCTAAAATTAGGTCTATTTATATACATCCTGTCTACAGTCAATGCCAAACGATTTATACATTTACTACAGCGATCCCGACCAAAATTCTTCCCTAAACACAATGTGCCTCTGCAATGGAGGTGGGCTGCTCGTCCCTACTGGATTCGAACACTGACTGGTTTGAAGAGATCGCAACAAGTGCGACAATTTGTGTTGTTCCGACCTTGTCAATCACGTGATAGTAGCGTATTTTTGGGTACATTATGGAAATCAAGAACCCCTTCCCGTATTCTACGGTATGTATTATGGCTTTTCGGCTTCGGTGGGAGGAAGAGACATTACCAACGCTGGCCGAATAACCTTCTTGAAAAAGTGTACATACGTCTTGTAGGACTATCAAGTTCGGTCTGATGCGCTATATGTTAACGAGGCAAAGTGTCACTCGGTTCAGGTCTTTAAAGTACTTCCCCCAAGCCAATAAGAACCAGCCTTCCAAACCCTACACTGGATATTTCTGAATCGTTTATAAACACTTCAAGTTCTAAATTGTAGTCCTTGAAGTGTGAAAGCAAGCCTGTCATGTGGTGCCGGAGATCCAGTCACATATGCCTCTTTGCTAAGCTACCGTACAGTTTTGCATCGTAATGACTTGGCAGACTTCTCCAACTGAAGTTATATTGCAGAAAAGCTTCTAAACGTACTGTGTAGAGCACATTGCATCAGCATTCCGGAGCTATGAAACGAGCTCGGTTCGCTTGTCTTGTTAATTGCAGCAGTACAGTTGGCTTTACTTGAGCTTGAGCGGCCGAAGTGAATAGGGGCTCTGACCTTCTAAGGAATCACGATTCCAGCCTCTCTTCGATGAACACTTGTTCACCAAAAACTGTGTAGCAATCAAGATACTCTTTGTGTCAAATATAGAATTAGTTCATTCAGTGTCCACTAGCGCTTTGCGGAGGCAGTCATTAAACTTGGACTGAGTAATATCACTGTTAAGACCGATACTGTTCGTGTCTGGGTGTTGATTCGCATTGCCATAAATTGTCAAATTTGAAAAAAATGCGGTAAGATGGTGTGACAAGGAGGCACGTATTGGCTTGGGTTAGAAAGATCGCTCAAAATAGTTGCCAGTTTTTTGAAGTCTGTGTGACGGCTCTTGGAACAAACAACTTGGATAATTTTAACTGCCTCGTTATCACTCGCTTCAGTTCATCATTACCTCAAAACATTCTGACTTGTTTCCCGGCCATATTTTTAATTGCCTTTAGGAAGTCTGTCAAGCGCAGACGTCTCTTAGGTCGTTTTCTTCTTCAGCCTGCCCAGTGGGCATAAACGAGCTACTCAGCTTTTTTACCATCATCGCTCCACAGGGAATTGTTCAGTTTGTTTTGCGAGAAATGTAAAAGTAATTAATACCGGTATAATATTTCTACCCTCACTATATAGGATAAAAATCTTCCATAATTTTTGCACTTCTTTGTACTGCATTCAGCACTGAAAGGCTGCAGTGAGATGCACCTAGTTAGATTTAGCATCAGACTGAACATTAATGAAAATATTTTTCCTGTAAGTAAAGCCAGTCTACACTAAAAAGCCAAAAAGCACAAAGCTAATCGGCTTTTAAGCGTAGACGGGCTTCATTTACAGCACGAAATCTCCTCACACTCCAACAATAAGCTGATTATTTCACACGGTGTGCGAAACAATAATAGGGGTACCTGTTTTCTCCCCATCTCTACACGTCTTATTTGGTTTAAATATTCAGTGAATTTGCGACAAATTTCGAAAAAACTCGCTTTGAAGGCTAAAAGATAAAACTGCATCAGAGTTGGTCCAAATTAGGTGCACGAAGCAGCTATTTGCCTAGACTATTGTGCCATTTTTAATCAGTCTCCAGTTTTGAATGAAGCAAAATTTTTAAATGTGTTTTAAATTCACGTTTTTTCTCTTCAGTCCATCCAAGTTATCTGAGAGCATGCTCAAGCCATTTAAAAACTTATCTTCCTGTGTCACGCTTTTGTGGACTGACCTGCATCCGTGTCTGTGCGCAAACCAGTTGGAGAATCACTTATTCCAGAAAAAAAGTGATGACAATGATGATCGAGTTGTCACTAAGTCGATATACAAATTTTCTAACTCGGAAAAGACGAATGGCGGTGGTTTTTAAATGTTATAAGGTTGGACCTGATGGTGATTTGTGCTTCTGCTCTGACCAAAAAACGGTTATGTGCTACCGAAATGAACTTCCAAACCATGAGGCATTCGTCGTTGTGAGTTCGCATACCAGCTAGTGGAAAGAAAGCCACTGGCACCTCACGTTTTACTGTCGCTTTCACTTGTGAATCAGCGGGGCGTGAACTTCTTCTATTCATGTGCCTAGTGGTCAGCAAGGAATGGCTTCTCCCGTCTTTATGATTAGGCTGTTGAGGGCCTCAGAAATTTTCCGAAATATCTCGATTGAGAGTTGATCTTGCAAGGGGAACCAGTCCTTACTGAAAAGCGCTGTGAGATCTTTACAGATGTTTTGCAGCTTCCACTCCATACAACCAAACTACAAGTAATCTGCTCAGAAGGAAGAACATTTCACAAACACAAGGTGATTTGCGCGACTGATTGAGATAGACGGGAAGATTGAGTTGTGCTTAAGTAACACAGAGGCAGGGGTGTCACTGAGGCAGGTTAGCAATGGGGACAGTGGGTGGATACCGGTTGCTGCGGTACAAGTTCCTGATCAGCCCAGACATACAACAGACATTTCTGGAGGCAGAATTTCTCAATAGGACGGAATCCGTGGTAGACCAAAGGCTGACGACAAAATATGTCTCTGCCACGTTTGTACGCCACCCAAGCGCTGCCATGAGCGAACTGCATATCCGAAGCTTTCTGCCTTGTAATGTTTCGTCAGTACAGTCTGTAGTAGAGGAAGAGGCCGAAATGGTCACCGGTGATGAAGATCCTTTTGACTTCTACCCATGGCTCAAACACGAAATCCTTTCCTCTCCTAACTCATTCGGAGGCAGACGTGTTGTCGGCCACAACCTAATTTCCTGATCAACTGAGGGCGTTGCGCAGTACCTATTCTACGTGCGAGTGCTGCTCATCCGCTTGAGGAGGAATAAAACAGTCTTCGGCTAATAACAGGGAGGTCGCGGGTTTGTGGACTGATGACTGCTGATAACCTCTAACAAGGAGAAGACAGCTACACAGTGCTTCCTGGCTTTTCAACGACCAGTGGTTTCATTTATGGTGGGAAGCATTTTTGAGGTTTCATACTATCACCAGACTTTCCGGTTGAGCCTGATCAGTAAATCCATGGTAGGGTTGCTGTCCAGTGGTTGAAGCACTCTGTCTGATCCTCAGAGAATTCCTCTTTAGAGTTCTTTACAGACGATGGAGCGAATCCCTGCGTTTCTTCGTACACTATGCAAGGAGACTCTGCAGTCAAATTTTCATACAATATTTCACCTAGCAGCTTTCGCTGCATTTACCTACTACTTTTCTGGTTGTCATGCAATGGACGGAATGAACTATTTTGTTGCCTATAATGAGAATGTAACTCGGTTATACGTTCGTGCTATCCAGCTACTCATTTTCGATTCGCGCGTGCCACTTACATCTCACACGTCAATGAGGTATGATTGGCAACAGTATAAAAATCGGAATCGATCACTAAAAACTACATCATAGATATTGAGATATTTGAGTTCTTTCAAAAAGTCCGAAGTAAGTAGGCTCTTTTTGAGAGAAAATGGTTGGAAATCAGACTTAGAATAGTGTATATATATATATATATATATATATATATATA
>SJOL01006198.1:1259957-1292019 GCA_004794785.1 Opisthorchis felineus
TATATATATATATATATATATATATATATATATATATATATAAAGGCTAAAATGAACACACATAGGGAAGGGAGAAATATGGATGCGGCGTACCTGGGAGATGATTAGGTCCATTTCAGGTAACCTAATGTCAACCATATGGGGTTTAAAATTTATCGTGTGAATCTTGACCGGTTCAGCACTGTTCGCTGCGTACTTTGATTGTGGCAATACTTAGTTCAGCTGGACTCTCAAATTGTGTTCCTCCTCTTATATCAGACAACTCATTAATTTTGAATGTTATAACAACACTGAAGCCTGGGCTGAAGCCTGGGCATGTATTTAAATCAATTTCTTCAAAGGCATTTACCATGTCCACTTTTTAAAACACGCCAGCTGTCTCAGTGAACAGACGAACCATGCAGTTTGCTCTTGTAACACGTATTTGTGTGGTCTCAGCAATGCTTTGGCAGCGCGAAACAGTGTGAATGCATTCTTTTCTTCCTCGAATAAAAATAGTCTTTTTCATAAGGAAGAAATGTAATAAGTTGTTTAGAAGGCGTTTGGAACCGATTAAGTAGTTATCGTTTTTGAGGTATTTGGTGAGAAATCGGTGGATTTGCTCCGGGCCTAGTTTTTAGCTTTTGACTAAGGTTCGTCAGGCGCGGTAAATAAGTTACCAGGATGAAAGAGTTTTAAAGCAGCCAGAGAACCAATCAGTGAGATTTCTTACGACTATCCGACTTGATCAGTGCTGGATGCCAGTCCGAATTTCTTGTTTGTTGCTTAGTGTAGATGGAAAAGCAAGGACACAAAATCCGGGTTCAAACTGAATATGGTCTCTTCCTAACCAATTCATCGTGTTAGTCATCCGCAGCAGCTAGTTTAAGAAATCTCACGGAATGGTTCTCTGACTGATTTAAAACTTTGTCAACCTGGTAACTTATTCACTTCGCCTGACCAAATTTTTTTCAAAAGCGAGACTTGGTCCAGCAACAAATCCACCGATTATTTATTATTTGCTCCACTTGAAGCAGTCAAGTGTGGAGGGTCTGTGAAACGTCCGATTCAGCTCATGAAAGTCACTGTACTAAGTCGTGGCGTGTAGGTATACGTGCCCGTGAAATCTATCCATTTTAATCCCAATTAAAACATTCATTCCACTTGCCAATTCTAACCTAATCTACCATTTCGAAGATAGTTGTAGATTCAGCTACACTGGTAAAGCCAGGAGATACACACCAGGAGATGTGAATACGCACAGGTAATGTAGTGGCTTTCAAGAGATGAGTCTACGAGTCCATACTCTGAAAAAACATTTTTTAGAAACCCGTCTTTTTATAGATCGAACGAGAGCTTGTAAAGTGCCTTTTATGACGAATCACAACCAGAATCTACATACTACTGAATCAGTAGTCATAAAAAGTCTCAATTTGTTTCCACCGTGAAAAGGAAGGCCTTCATTAATGCTACACTGACGTGGTATCTCCCCCTTAGTATTTAGTCCGAACTGTTTTTAATAAGCGGTTATTGCATGTCATTCATGTTTGCCTTAACTAATATTTTCTACCTCCACGGCGCTCCAACCAGGAGAGAGTAACCAGAGAGCCTGTTGCCACTGATTCGCTTTAGCTATTTTGAATAATTTGGTCACTTACTGCACCGCCCTTTCATAAGATGACCTTTTGCATCTTTGTCTGGCCGACATTCTGCTTCACATCACATTAAGGTATTGTCTGGTGACCCGCAGTTACTACAGATATGCGTGTAACTTCTTGGGCTCTAACAATAACTTAATTCGCTTGAGTGAACAAAGTTACCTCTGACTATTGATCGCCAACGCGACCAGTACAGCAGCTAGGCGGATTCTTACCAATTCATTCACGTTAGTGAACCAGGAAGTGTAGAATCAGCATGAATCGTAGTCCTCACCTTCGAACTTCCACAAAATGTAGACCTCTTTTAGGCCATTTCATTTGAGTGTCCTATGATCTGTTTAACTGCTCCGTAGTTGGAACAATTCAAGCGGCCAGTTCTCTTGTCGATTGCTATTTAACCCACTAACAGGCTCTGAAAGGCTGATGCAAGCTTGTTTTCAAAGATACCAAGAAAATGCTTTGGAAATAGTCACAACTGAGCTTGTGTTGCCCAACGGCACGTAGTAATTCCTCTACCTGTTACAGATTTTCCCATGAATTCAGAGAGTTACGGGCATTTTGTGATTGAAACGTGGTCCTGTCTAAAACAAACATGAAAAACAATTAGAAATTCCTATCGACTTATTGTTTGTTGCACTTCCCGACACGGAACTTTGAGTCGCCCGTAGGCTTGACAATACCGAACATCAAAAGGAAGAGTTGGGTTCGAAAGTCTACGGCACCATTTTTCACAAAAATAAGCAAAATTATGGAAAGCCTCAATTACCCACGATGGTAGCGTTAACACGTGCGGAAGTCTGCCACTGACCGGCACAGCTGAGTGTCAAGGTACGCATACCAAACAACGTTGAGAGGATTTCGGCTGCGCAAAGTGGGTTGAGGTCTTCCCTTCCGAGGACTGGTGGTGCGATCACACGGAAATCACAACAGAGCAAGTAGGGCAAGCTCAACAGACGGGGCAGGTACGCGCATGGGTAAGTCGGCTACGCACGTTCACACATACGCACATGCTAATACACCAGTGTCGGGCGGCCTTTGCGGTAAGGTAACTGGCGGGTACGGATGAGAAGGACAAGCGCAGATCAAAAGTACATGGGTGGAGTAAGCAAGTGAGGGGGGGGAATAATCATGATGTCAAGTCAGATTCAGTATTGGTTTTACAGTAACCAAACAGCAAGCGGTTAATCAGCTTTTGAGGACAATTGTGGCATGAGGCTTTTCCAACAAATTAAACATGTTCTTCAACTGTTCTGATCCGCTGCCGTTCTCAACTAATAGTTGTTCAGAAGATGCGGAGAAGAATGACATCTCCTCTGCTTGGTTCTATTAGACGAGTGTGTTCCTGATCTTTTGCACACTGAGGAACATTTTGGGCGTTTATTTCCTTGGAGCAGGAAATCTGGTCAGAATTTAGCTACACCCGCTATATATCCTAGGATGTTTTTGACTGATGGATGCGTTTGTTCTCACCAAACCTCACTTTGATTGGTATCTAAATGCTTCCCAAATATGTTTTTTATCGGCCAACCCCAAGTTTAAAAAGCGGACACCCTGCATTCACATATCTTATTTTCACGGCTCAGCTTGTTGTGTGAGGATCTATTCCTTTAGCAGCACTCTGTCCAAGAAATTAACATTTATTGCAGAATTTAAGGTCGCATTGCTAAGGAAAATCCGGACAAACGCCTCTAGGATGATAACAATATAGACGCGATAATCAAGGTTGCACAGTAGAGCCATTTTACTGTGTTCACCGTTGTACAGGAGCAATAATTAGGCTCCACAGATGGTAAGTTAGAATTATTGGAAGATTTTACTGAAGCTATCTGCATACGATTCTTTGACTTTAATGGTCTTCAGAATGCTGAAGCTCTCAGATTTTCCAAGACCAGCCGGAATAATGTAAAATTGTTATGCTGGCTATATCACGCAAGTCGAAGACCAATAACCGTGTACTGAGTATTCTGGGACCAGTTGAGAAACAAATCCCACACAAGAGGTCGGGACCAAGTTTCGCTATTGCGACAGCCTTCAGCTAAGTTGGAAGTTAGAAAAACTAAAATCTTAGTTTCAGATCTAAGCAAAGTCTGACGCTGGCTAAGCGACCTTCTACCTATACAACCGTGAATGATTTCAAGGTGCACTGTACCCTGAAGTTCTAATATCAGTGAATATAAATGGACCAGTGCAGCCCCCGGTGGCATCTGCTTTGTAGAACTGGTCCCGTTGATCATCAGCTTGCTCACGTTATTTCATCATCGGGATATCGGTGTGTTGCTTGGTGTAGGTTAGATTCAATTTTAATCAATCCCCGGTAGACAGTACCTTCATACTACGGGATTGGAGAGCAGTTATTGATCTGGCTACCAGTCACCCACTCCTAATTAAATAATGCCTTAAGGAATACCAAAAAGAGGACGGTTTCACGATAACCTGCCTAGGAAAAATTGGTTATTCGGCTGCAACGTGGAGAAGTAAACTTGTGAAACCAGTTTTTCCAACATTAAGCAGCTAGTGTTGATTCCCACAGCTATGTTCTCAACGCGGAACCGGCTGATCGCTCTTAGCAGGTCCCTGTCCGTTTGTCCGACAGTCTTGTCTCTTCAAATCTACGGTGGGATCAGGGATTGCACGGTTCACCACACCCGGCTTCGCAGAAACCACTTGCGGTTCACTGTGTATGTCTCCGCCACAGATGACCGACATATCCGTCCGGGGTGTCATTCATTCGCGTCAATTTGATCATGACAGTGTACACAAAATTGGTTTTGGGACTGTCGTATTACAACGATAGATCACAATATAACCAAATTTCTGGAAGAAACATTTTGCCACAGTCACACAGTTCAAAATGCCGTAATAATGCTTTAATCATGCCCGGAGAACGCTATTTTGAAAGTGGTTATAGATTTTGGTTAATTTAGCGGCTAAAATTTCCGCCGATTTGATTCCGTTGACGTCGTATATACCCTACTGTCACTGCCCGTTAGCGCATTTCTAACTACAAGCAAGTATCAGTCGGCTGAACACTGTTGACACCAGCTTCCTATCACTTGACAGTGAACCAAAACACACTAAATAATCTTCACTATGGTGATTCACCAAACCGGTAGTTTCCCATTGTGAATCCATGTTCGAAAACACGCTGCCTTTTGGTGCAGTGCAATGTTAGGCTGTGAGATGATAAGCCGATTTCAAATGTAATATTGATCACGAAATAAGTATTGACTGGTTTTACCAATCAAGCGAGAAGCTAAACCAACGTACAGTGGTTATCGGAACAGTTGAGTGTAGGTGGTTTTGAATAAAACGCACATTTCAATCAGGTGAAAAAATGTTTGGACCAATTGAGAAGTCATCGTCTCAGAAGGGCTGCTGACAAGGAAAGATCGGTGGAATATTTGCCCAGGTGAACAATTGCACTGCAAGTTCCCTTGAATTAAATAGGACTTCCTTGTCCACATCACTTGTATGTGAAAATGATCCATAACTTTAATAAACTGCCCCATGTTAATTAATTAGCTGGTTAGCCGGCAAATCAGGCACACCAACGGGACCAATTTCACTTTTGTTGAAGCCCATTAGCAGTGCACATCCGTGGCCGTGACAGAATTCGATCTTCAGAGACTTGAAAAGTGAGAAAAACGCGCAAATACTACTAGAAAAGAAGTGACTGTGCTCAAGCTTCAGCAGCGTATCGGGTTCGCCCAACTTACAAACTATCTTCTGAACTTGTGAACATTTCTGTCTGTTCAAACGTGAAATATTCGTGCGTGTATTAGCCTAAACAGACCTGCCTGTCATACCCTCTATCCGGACCAACTCAGAGTAAACCGCTGATCCAAAGCATCCATTTTTGGTGTGGACCGAACTGAATAGCCTAGCCATGATAAGGGCAAGGTTGTTCAAAGACGACTGATTCGACTGCAATTTCTACAAGTCCTGCAACCACGCATAAGCCATTTAAACTTCTACCTTGCCGTGCTTATTTGTTAAAGCTTTTGTACATCAAAACCTTGCGTTCCTCAGGGGGAATTTGAAATAACAAGGGAGCTTTAACTCGGACAGGGAGATGACCAATATGTGGTACGGAAAGTTGGAACAACGCACCAGAATTTTTTGCGCCAGTAGCACTAGTTTTAATAGGCACACAGCTGGTGACGGAATAAGTTCATCCTGTTTGTTAAAATGCATCCACGGCGTTTCAGTGGATCTTTTTCTTAACTAATCTGGTTTCCTTAACAGAATGCATCATACGCTGTTTTTCACCATTTCATTTGTTGCCGGATATTTAGGTTTTTATGGATGTTTTCTTGAACGTCTGAAAGCCAACGCGATATACTTGTGTAGGTCATCCTAGGTCTTGCTATTATTGCATGCCACAAATAATATTTGGACCAGGAGGAAAAGAAAAACGGAACAATTGCGTGGTTTGAAGTCGGAGATACCAACTTTTCCTCATCCAGGAAGAAAGAACAAAAAGTCGCCTAAAATTTATGGACTATGTTGACATTGTCAAGGAATGATTGACACACCACCCTGAGGCTGATATCCTTATACGGAGCATAAAAGTTTGCCTGTCCCACAGCTCTGTCCGGCGCTTGTGAGGAACATTTTTTATCATTTTACCCTGCACTTCTACCATACTTTTCAACTGGAAAACCTCTCTCACGAAACAGAGAATGACTTCAATTTCTAGTCATCTGTACAGCCCTACTCCAAATGATGACGGAGAATTGTGAGCGTACGATTTGCTGGAACACACATTTAAAAAAAATTCACTGAGGAAATTCTGCGTGACTTGTCAGGACAAGAGATTGGCTGTTTCCTCTGGGAAACTATTGAGATACAACTATCTCTTCCTTACAACATGCCTGCTTTTTCTGATCAGGTCAATTCCAACATACATAAGGATGAACTGTGTATGACCAAGTTATTAATTTCCAGTTCGCACTTACGTTTCTCCTTTAACGGCTGTTTAGTGATGTATGAAGTGGTTGGTTAGAGTTACCTATAGCAGTTGAAATGGTAAAGTCTATGCGCGTATGAAGAAAGTGGTCTGGTGAATTTTTCGAAATTTGACCTGTGCTGTGTTCATATGGAAACTGGTAATTCCTCATACTGGGTCTAAAAATATTTAAGGTTGGGTGAATTTTACATGTAGATCACCGGGGTGTAGAATCGTTTATTCGCAAAAGCACTATTTTTGGAATCAGTCTTCCTTATTTTTAACGAGACCCGGGGGTCATTCATTTATATGAGCAATCAAACCTTGTACAATCAAACGGTAAAATCTTTAATGTTCTCCCCTTTCTTTACGTCACACATTCACGAAGCATATAGGCTGGTGCCGTTAAATGGGAATAGGTTCTTCCTAAATGCAATACATATACCTGATGCTCAAAATGCGTTCATTCTTGAGATGGATTCCACGGAGTTTTACGTCCCTGTTTATTTTACCGCAGTTATGCCAGAAAGGGTCAGGAGCGACCCGTAGTGTTCACATTTTTTATACGATGCGACAAATGTTTAATTGTTCTTTAGTTCGAAAAGGAATAGAAATGGCATATTTTATTATGACTTCAGAGCCTTTGTTGATAAAGCAATAGGTTCTTAACATTAACAATCCGGGCCATTTTGAACGGAAATTGTGCCTGCGTCGTTTGGAATCAAAGCAGTTATGTGATTCACCAGGCTTTCCGATGGCTCACTGGACAACTGGCTGCTAACATGGAACTACTTTCCGTTGACAAGACCACCATGAAATGTCCAGAAATTTGTCGTACCTCCTAGAGCGCCAGCAGCAACGAATTTCTACTTCTGATCCATCTGTTTTCCCCACATGTTAGCACTCAGTATCAGATACACCCTAAGCTCACTAACGCCATGTTTCGAATTTATTTACCAAGTAACACTTGAATAATTTTGGCGGAAAATTCAAATTTTTTCCCTTGTCGACAGCATTTTAGAGTTTCTGCTTTCTGGGCACACTTGTGAACTTGACTTAGAACAGTTAAACACACCAGAACATCTAAACTGATGCCAAAATATTACTTGGAAAAGTGCATTCTCTCTACCGATACTTAAAAGGAAACGTGAAAAATGAATAACTTAGTGCGGTTAGTCAGTAAATTATGGTAAAATACACTTGGATGTATGTGATTAGGACAAGGTATCCCTTGATTGGCAGTGGAAACTTTAAGAGGGGTGTGGGGTTCGCGCAGCTTGAATGTCAGTCTAGGCTGTGGAAGTTTATCGCATCCTCTGCAATAAAAAAACATGATTACAAAAGTGTTTTTTTAAATATTGTGGTTGGAATGTAGGTCACAACTTGTTTTGTTTGCCTATAGCTTTGATCAACCTACCAGTTCTGAATAGCAGAAATTTAGGAAATATTAGTCTATTCCCATGTAAGGTCAAGTTACCGAATGTTTAGAGCGGATGACACACTTTAAAACAAAGGCTTCAGCCACGAGCTCGTTGTCGATAGAGTCCGACACTCGTGCTAGCAGTTCACAGCGGCAACTCAGTTGG
The DNA here is from genome assembly GCA_004794785.1 of Opisthorchis felineus. Classification (NCBI taxonomy): domain Eukaryota; kingdom Metazoa; phylum Platyhelminthes; class Trematoda; order Opisthorchiida; family Opisthorchiidae; genus Opisthorchis; species Opisthorchis felineus. The sequence goes on from SJOL01006198.1 coordinate 1,268,129, forward strand.
GGTATGAAACCACTTTAACCCCGTTGCTTAATGAAGGTTCCCCACATATGAGTTCCTCCGAGGGTCAATCGAGCGTTTTCAAAGTGAATAAACTATTGACAGTCAGTTGGCAAGCTTATAAGAATTAAAATTTTTTTAGCGAGTTCAGCTGTTCGGTGAAAACATCTTTGCAGCACTGGAAGCAATGCCACCATATTATTCGTTGGTTATCAAGTTAATACAAGTCGACTTTCGATAACTCTTAGCTATAATATTTTAACGCAAACTTTCCTTTCGCTTCAGCTGTGGACGATCATGGAGCTGGCCAATAAAGTGGGAGACATTACTGAACCGGTACAAAACCGTACAGACTCATTGTACTATGTTGTTCGACACTTGGAGGATGCGCTAGCAATGCGACATCGTCGCCGGTTGCATCGGAAGCGACACAGTTCAACGTCGGCCTATCAGCTCTCTGTAAATTCACCCCCAGTTGGTGAGACTATGTTACACAACGGAAGAGGTAATTTCGCTTTGGATTGGTTAACTCTGTCACTCAGAAGCAGACACCCCATGGAATACCTCAATACCCATAACAATTTCACACAGGTCTCGGGTTCCCGGTCCACGACCCTGTTCTCCTAGATCGGGCAGTTATCTGGCTGGTTTGTACCTGATCGTGAAGGGACTGTACGTAATAAATTCTATGGGACAACTATTTCTCGTCTCAAAGTGAGTTTCTTGAAGCGTTTCTTTCTCGTTGTAAACAGTGTTAAAGCTAGCATGCAAATGAATATCACATATCCAAAAATCATCAAATCTTTACAGTTTTCTCTCATTTCCCGTACCCACCGCACATCTTACTAAAATCCTATCCTTTTGAGCTTGCCTTAAATACCGCGACTCTGCAGTAATCAGTTGACAAGTCTTTCCACAGTACAAAGCTCGCCTCTGTCACTCCTCAGTGGAAGATGCTTGATTTAAAATGAATCAACTTTTCAATAGTTCCAAAGTCACTTGTACATTCTACCCACTCCGAATTACGAAACAAAACATAGTGCTGACCATCCAGGAGAAGGCAGCCCTAAGGAGATTGTGACCCTTAGAAGACCACAAAAACTTCCAGTTGTAGAGTGGTTTTCCTTTGGGAGAAATGGAACACCCTTAGAGAGTTTGAGATTCTAAGAAATAGACCAGGCGCTTATCAAATTTGAAGAGTTTATCTCTGTGTGTGTGCTGAAGTACTATGAAGGCTATGGATTGCAGGTTATAAATTAAATAGCTCTGGCTGGTAGTATTTTTTTATTAGGAAAACCTCTTTGACCTGATTAATACAAGATTGAATTTCACAAGGTGTACTTATGGAACCTACCACTGTACTCTGAAGGATTGGGTATCAAGTGTACTGAGCGCGTTTGTTTATTTGTGCCTAGAGTTCCGGACAACGGACGTCTGCAGATTATAATGAAGAAAGTGAGAGCATCCTTCAGGGTCATCAGGAAGTTATCAACGGGTTCATTAAAAAAAGTACGCTACAGTTTTGAGCGCCTTTCGAACGTCCATTAGTTGTAACTTTTCTTTACAAAGTTTATCTCAGTGTTCAGATCTCAGGCGGAGTCAAGATAATGGAACCTGGCTGGAATACAGTCAGACCTTGATAAATCGGATTATACAAGAAAGATCCAGTTCGTAGTGGAACTTTCATCAACATCATCATTATCGTCATCATCAGCTACAACAACCGCGTCGTGCAGTAGTTATAGCTGTCACAGTTTCGTTCACCGCTGATTTGGGGAGGTGGGGTAGATAGCTGCACATTGGATGCTGGAGCTGATATAATTTATGCTTAAACACAGGCTTGTCAGGGAACTTTACATTGGGGAGATTGGGAGGGGAGCTATGCAATGAAGGCAGTTGCTTGGATGCGTGAGCGCTACTGAGGTCCCGACTGGGCCATGTCTGACGGTGTCTCTAACGATCGATGTGTCCCGTCTAGGGGTCCCCATCCATGTAGACGGCAATGACCAGCGCAGCTGAGTTTTCTGGTAATGGTTTTCATACTTTGCTGCCAAGTCAGTGTTTGACCTCCCCTGCCTCGTTTTGACCCTTTGCCTGGTTGTGCGAAAAGAGCTTTTCAAGGAAGCCGGTCGAATGTCATACGGAGTACGTAACCAAGCCAGCGCAGCCTATGGAAATTGATCAGTTCATCTATCGTGGGCGAGTTATTTCATCCAAAAGCATTTGGCGTACTTCAGCATTACGGATCCGGTGTCTCCACCAGACTCGGGCAATGCTACGAAGACATCGATGGTCAAACGCTGAAAGTCTCTTGGCGTCCTCAGCGCGGCGGCCAGGTTTCTGAGCGCACTGCTGCATTGTAAACTCAACCCTAGTGAAACTTTCATCATTGGAGAGATACGTTCAAACTACTATTCACGGGCAGAAAATGATGCATTTTCTTAACCTGAAGTGTCGGATTTCTAAGGTTTGATATCTAACGATGGTTGACAAACTCATCCAGTCATTAACAATTACGTTTCGAAATATTTCACCTCTATTTTAGTTGCATTCACTTTTGAAACCACTGTATGGATTTTGTTTATCGTACATGCAGTGCGGCAATTTAGAACAGATTCTCCAATCTCAACCAGCTGTGGCACACCTTTGGCTAAATTGCTAGCAATGGAAAAATTAAGGCCTATCATCCTTTCTTTAAACCAAACTGCAGCCTGGCTAATTAGGAATTTTCATAGTTACAATGTGGTTCGAACTTGCATTATCATGTGAAGGTGCACCGCAAATATGTATATCTTCCTTGGATCAAACCATAATAGTACTCTCTTCCCGTTAGTTAACTTGAGGCGAGTACGTAGAACAAAAGGATATTATGTGAGCTCGTATATGTTCGTGACACCCTGTTCAGCAAACTGAACGTGTGTGAAAACTTCTAGCACACTTTCAGTTACGTGAGAATGGCTAAACAACGTGGAAACGGATATATAGAAGGTCTGTAAAAGACTGTTTTACTTTTTTCAAGGGATAAGCTTGTGGATAGATGACACGTGTGTTTAGAACGCACCACGACGTAATCACTTGTGACGTCCGGTGAACTACGTGATTGAAGTTTAATGGTGCCGAATCGGTGGAAGCCTTTCACACTTGTCCACTTAATCTTGGCTGGTTTATACAGTACCGAAGTCATAACTCCAGGTTCTTAAATTCAAGCCTTTCTAGAGGTTTGTGGTATTTGAACAGCCGATGTGTTCCAACAGGAATGGGGAGGTTCTTCAGCGTTTCCTTGCCTTGCAGAACGGGTGAACTTATTGAGTATGTTTGACGAAGACTGCAATGCACATCTCCTTAGTGGTACATAATCTGTTCTGCTTTTTTAGACTATTCATATCCAACTGCTCTGAAGCCAATAGGAAACTGGGGTGTCACCTAAAGCGTGAATGAATTTGATTCCATCTGGTCAGTGCTTGTGTATTTAGTTTTATTGTTCCACAATTCTAGCTAAAGTACTGTATTTTGTAATCTTGGTACCGTTCCTTTTTTATTCCATCGGGGGCAGGTTGTCAAGTTTCACTGTGCTGTCAGTGGATTTTGTCACATTCGACTTGTGTGCACAAAGCACTTCTGTATATATTTGGAATTAATGCGCCGGATATGGATAAGCATTTATTCTCCTGTGTTAGTTTGCTGTACTGATACCGTCGTTTATCTATAGGAACGCTTCTCAGTAATCCAACTGGCTTACTGTCTGTTGCGGTAATCCACCTAACTATCATCAGATGCACTCAGGTAAAGTGTCAACACATATTCGTTCTAGTCATTACTTCCTCACTAAGATAGTATTTTCTGTTGTGTGTATTTTATTATTGGAACGTTAAAATTACCATCATCATTTGCCTCCCATGACATCTGGGTGAAAAAATCTCTGCACATCTTGGTCCGAAATCTTGTGCTGTATTACGATGAAATTTTGACTGGTGCCAGAGCTGTTTTCTTTTTGAGTGGTCCGCAAGTAGAAGACTGGAGAGCACTTACGGTTGTTTTTCTCACGTTTAACCCACTTGACAAAACCGAGGAGGGCAAATATCAGTTGTATTGGAGAATTGTGGTTTCAAATTAAGATAGGTTGTTTAGACCTTGCTGCTTACCGTACGACACGTGTTTTAGATCTGTGGTAACCGCCTATTTATCTGACTTCTTTTGTGACCCATGGTTTTACTTGTTTCAGATTCCTTGGACAACCGACCGTCTTTTATGGCTTCTATATGCTTCTTGACTTGGTTCATGGCGACATGTGGTATGAGACGGGCAAATTCCCACGTGTTACTTTTTGTGACTTCGACATGCGCAGAATGGGAAGTAACTATCATAGACATACGCTTCAATGTGTGCTAGGCATCAATATGTTCAATGAGAAGATTTTCATATTTCTGTGGTTTTGGCTTATGGTCATAAGTCTAATGAACATCAACAGTTTCCTACGGTGGTGTTTCAGGTGAGTATGTAGCTTTGTTTTCAATATCAGGAATGATTCTTTTGTTAGTTGAGCACTACTCATACGTATTGCCGTGTTATAAAATCCATAAGCAGTCTGTGACAGGGCTTGAAAAGTCACTGACACAATCGACGAAAAAGTCTTCAGCTCCTTGTGGACTATCAGGGTAGTTATAAGTGGCAGGTCATTCGTTGAAGTTGTATTATAAAAAACCCATCCACTTACGAAGATCCAAGTATTATTTTCGAAAAAGAGTGCTGAAAAAAACGGAGAAGTTACAAACTCGGCAGAATATTCATGGTTTGACTAACATTATTTTTGAAGACGAAATATTGCCCAATAACAACAAAAGAATTTTTTTCACGCCACTTCGTGATGGATTTGACCAGCTATTTTTGCTAGTCAAACGATATCGAAACAGTGATAAAGTGTTTTACTACATACTGTTCAAAACATACTAAGGCCTAAAATCGGCCATCATCCGCACCATGTCGAAGCATGCAGTGCAACAGATTACCGATTTCATAAATACATTCCGTCAACTGCGGCGCAAGGACCGTTAGGGTGAATAATTAACATACAGCGAGAAAACTAAGGCTACCTGTGATCGCCTACAAAACTGGTTTCGTGGTCAACGTCAGACAGTTGAGGCAGAGAAGTCCGTTGTGTGTGAAGCCAAAATTAGTGAGAAGATTTAGTTTTTAACACTGTTCTGTAGAGCCAGTTGAACTTACGGTCACAATCACAGACGTGGTTCCGTTTTTTTTAGGTAAGATTTGTCAGTAAGGCAATTAGGCTATCTGCAGACAGCCATTGTGTTCACCCCATCGATCAAGGTTGGATTTTAGCCAGCTGTTGCTAAAATATGTGTTCGGGTTCCGGTAACTTTTGTCATACAAGATCTTTTGTCCCTATTCTGGCCTTCTATTCGACGTTAAGTTGTAGTTCCCTTGACAGTTCGTTAAATACTTACATTCTTCTGACCAACCACGAAAGTCTGGTCCAAGGATATGTAGTGATATAACGTAACAACGAACAGTTTTCTGGTCTTGACCTTTGGACGATGTTCGAAACCTTTGCTGGTATGTTTCGACGGCAAAGTGTGACCATTATTATTTCCACCTCTGTTCGTTTTTGCCTCTAAACAACATTATTGTACCGGATTATTAGCCCTATGTAGACGAAATTTTCTCAGTTTGTTGTTTGACTGTCTTTAAGCACACCTCGTCACAGATATTCCAATCTCCCTTTCAAGCAAGCAAGCAAACATTTTCCTCTCCACTGCTTGTTTAACATAAGCCTCCTGCATTTTTATGAATTCTAATTAAATCAACTCGCGGTTCCGAGGTTGTCTATCGACTCACTACCCACTTCTGTCAGGGGGAAGCTTATTGGGACAGTAACAGACAAAAGCGGCAGTTTTACCAGACTGCGCGAATTTTCAGCAAATACTCAGCAGTATAGAAAAATTATGTACAAAGATAACAATGTATGATTTCAGAACAGTGTCTGGCACATAGGTTTACTGGACTTTCCTCCTTGGTTGTTGGTTACGCTGATTAAAAAGACAATGATATCCCATCCGGTTTCTGTGTCGTTCCAACTTCGGATTTGATGGAAGATTTGTGCAAACCGCTGTTCTCCCTACAGGAAACGCTATCAAAACATTTGTTTGGGTTCCGCACGAAGGAAACACTGCCTTCAGTCAATTGGAAAATATTCGGACCTGGCTGATAAGCCATCGTTTTAGAAAAATTTGGCAAGATATCGATGGATCTATTGTTTAAAAATATTTCGCTCCTGATCCAAAAGTTTCTTTTGGCCATGTGTAAATGTCACTGTGTCAATCAAAGTTCAATAGAGACATAGAACCAGGCAGAGAGATTGCTTTCAGTCAGCAGATTAAATCGGTGTAGAATCTGGAAAAGTTGCGCAGTATGAAATTAACCGAATGTTCATCAAATCTTTCTTACCGAAAATATTTTGGTTTTAGACATCGTATCTCTTGAGGAAAAATGTTCAACTCGGAGTTAGTCTGCGACCAAAGTAGAAATACCGGCTAACAAACCACCGTGTCCTTCATTTGGCCGGTCCTACGGACAACATTATGTGATATACTAATTCCTATTCGAGTCTGTGTTACTTGGTACTCTATCAATATCGGTACTGTCGCAGCGTTGCGTGATGACCCTTATATTACAGATGGGAAGCTCACATTAGGTCCATCTTCAGATAGAATCCTGAGAATGGACATTGACACAATTGTGGCCAAGTAATCAAGACTTTTATCATGAAGATACAAATATCCATGGGTGCCACTGAGTTATTGTGGTAAGAATTAGGCAAGTTATTTTCTTCCCAGTCAACTCAAGTCTACATATACCATACATTGGTGGCAGTTAACCACCCATGTACGGTACTGATGTATTGCTGTCAATGATGATGATAATGATTAACAATCGTTTTCTGTATTCGCATTTTCGTGTGATGTAGTTCCTGTTTTGGTTTCAGGTACCACAGTAAGTAAATGAAGGGCTTTTTGCCTCCATTCGAGAGACAGTTTTACTGGGACTGGACTTTCACCAAGAAGCTTACGCAAAATTGATGCTCGACTTTTTTTGAAGCCAAAAGTCTGTTCACAGTGACTTATCAACTGAACGCAATGAAAAAGCTTGAATGGCCGGGCCCCCTACTTTTGACTTAGGGCAACACGCTAACTTTTCATACTTCTCTATCAACTTCTTAACAGGCTGTAGTTTGTGCACAAAAGGAATCGCTTAACGGTGCGAAAACGATTGAGAATTGTGATCGGTCAACATGATTGAACTTATGTGTTTAGACAACGTACACAGAATTTGAATAAAAACGGTTTGGTGATCAGGTTAGGTAATCATATTCTTCCTTGACTTGCAGATCCACGTTTCAAGTGAGCCGAGTATCATTTACACGTTCACTCCTGCTACATAGACTAGTACTTGGGACAAGTTCACAGGCCACATCAAGTTCTTCCAGCTCTACTTCCAAATTGCAGAGTCATAGCGATGATGTCAGTTCAGGAAAGCCATATTCAACAGTGCATTTACCAATGACTGAAAGCGAACGAAAGGCATCTGTGTCATTCACTGAAAATGTACTTGGCCAGGATGGTGTTTTCGTTCTTCGCCTCATTTCTATCAATGCCGGGAGACAAGTTGCATCACAGATCCTCGAACGTCTTTGGAGCCGATTTAACCAGACGGCAGACAGTCACTCTGTTGCCCGAAGTGCAGCTAGCAAAGAAAGGCGACCACAGTTGAGCAAGCTCTATATACCGCCGATAGCGGCACGCTTAGGGAGACCTGTTGGGTTACTGGGCAAAGTGAATGAAAGTACGAAACTCACGGTAGAAGGACATAACATCACTTCACCCGTATCTTCCACACCCGACGGAACCCGACAGGGAACTGAAAATTTGGATTGGCTCCGAAAAGTTCGGAAGAGACCGTCCACTCGGAGCTCCCACTCTCCACATGAATCATCCGATTCGGAGATAAGAATCTTAACCCACGAACTAAACGTGGTTTAGTTTTGATTTTGACTACCATCATATTGATACTATTTTAGACACTTCGAACTTTCCAACTTTTTTTTTACCTTGTTCTCGCATAGAAGATAAACCACCCACTTTCTTAGTTGTTGTCCCGTGTGGATCGTCTGGTCACTTTATTGTTCCAATCCACTGATGTCAATTATATTTAGTCGAATTTAATTTTCTCAAGAAAGCTGGTCATACTGCTGGAAGTTTCCGGCCAATTATACTCCAAAATTCCTATCTGGGAATCGAAGAATGAAGTTCATTATGATATGCAAATAAAGATACAGGCCGTGGGAGATCCGGTGCAGGTTGAACGTGACGGACACTTGGGCTGAGGTTAACCGACAATCAAAGAAAACACTGCCCCACTTCCTAATGAGTTTTGCTTTCTCACTCTCCTAGTTTTGAACACTGTACGACTAAGCTACGGTACATAGCATCTCAAGTGAATGCAAACTCAAAATTAAAAATCCACGGCATTTCCAAACTGGAACTCTTTGATTAATTTTTACTATGGATAATGGATGATGTCCTGCAAATGATCATTACTATCTAAGCCTGAGATCGGGATGGAAATTCAGTGGGCAAGGAACGAAGTTCGAGCGACCAAAAACTATACGGTTGTTTGCGGCAATACAAAATTCTGTTATACTAGAGTGAGTCATTTGCTTTTTTGAGACTGTGGTCTGAAAAATCACATCTGCTTTGGATTCTTTGCGAGCATTTTTCGATGCACACAAGTAGGTCATTAGTGTCAAGGCGCCCCTGTAGGTGGGATGTACGGACACGGTCGAACCGGTACAACTAATACACTCTTACCACGAAATTCGAATTCGGAACTTTTTAGTCAAACAAAATCACCAAGTTTTCACAGCAGCTTGCCAATAATTTCCGCTTCTGCTTAAAGTACGCCTGACAAGGTTGGCGCCACCGATGGCCAAATCTGACGGACGTTATTTTCCGTCGGTTAAGAAGGTCTCCGCAGTGATGATTCTCGTTCTTGTGTGTATGAAGCCTTCGGAATTGTCGGTAAATGGTGTTAAAAGATGCATGCAAATACCTCTCAGATTACATTGGCCGCAGTGTTAGAAGTCATGGAGAAGATATTCCTGGGGATTTTGTATTGTCTGTCAACAAATCTATGTGAAGCCGTACCTGAAACGTCTTTCCATGCAGCATATTCCAACCGCATCCACTAAAAGAACACGGCAGTGACACAGCACCAGAGTTGTGTAGTGGTGCGCATGGGTCACTACACCCAAAAATGTCATCGTCGGGCTTCGGCGTTGAATTACTTATATTTACCAACCCAACAGTCAATGCTGATTGAGTGTTAAACAGAACAATAATTTTGCTCAATAAGAGTGGACCCGGGTAACTCAGGTTTTCTGTCCCTGCCGTATTCAGCCCTCTTCCAGGAATAAGGGTATCGAAGGGAGGCTTGTATAACTTGTTCAACTTCTATAAACAATACAGGCTTAGAAACCGAGGAAAAGTGAAACACTTATCTGAATAAGCGAGTGAACTGGCAGCCTGAAGGCCACTGCATTGGAGGTAGGAGGAAAAATAAAAAAACTGGCACCTTGAATACGTCTTCTCCACTTGTACGAGAGACGGTATATCTTGTCTGAGTTTCTACTGCTTTAAGGTAAAAAGAAAAATCGTGAGTAGTCTAATCAGTGGATGAAGAGTGTCGGAAGGGTGGAAGACTTTGTCTATTAGCAGTGGTCGAGGAGAATGCAAAGTGGCGAAAAACGTCCCGCATTGACTTTGCTCTCATTTGCAGCCTATATAGTTACTAAAAGATGGGAGACACATATTTCCATATCCTACCTACACTTTTAAATATGGCAGAACTTTGCCGGTGCCGAGCTATTTTTAAAATAGTAGAGCTTGCAGTGCCCATAATGTTGCGAATGCGTTGGATGAATCAAATTAGCCTAGCATTAGCGAAATACACTCATTTGCAAACTAATTTAGTTTTTGCGAGAGACTCACCTGGAACACAGCTGAATCTCCCGTTTATGATGTTTTTAAGGCGGCCTGGTGCAGCACATTCTGTTGCTTAAGAACATCATGAACGCGAGATTCAGCTGGGTTCCAGGTGAGTCTCTCGCAAAACCAAACTGGTTTGCGAATGAGTGTATTTCGATTATTTCGTGCAATTTGGGTTCAAGTAGAACATAAAGTTGACGGAAACTTGAGGACTGCGCCCTAAGAAGAGCGAAACCGGTCGTGGGCTGTCAAAGAGTTTTCAGAAACCTTATGAGTAGTGTATTAGACCAGCATTATTTTGCGAACCATTGCTAACTTTGTTGAAAATGGAGCCGAAGAACGGCAAAAACGCTCTGATCGGAATTTGTTATTCCAAATTGAATAATGGAATCAGTGCCTTATGTCTTTCAGCAAATTTTCAACTATCAGAGCTATTTTAATGAAGGTTAAATTCAGTAGAATTTTTCGTAATCCTGCTTCCAGTCACTTTTAATGTTCCGGTATGTAAATTACAAAGATGTCGGGAATAGGAGTGCTTCTTGTCATTTTATGGAAGTAACTACACAGCGTACTGACTTTTACGAGGTCACAAAGGAGGATGGACAAGCGCATTACTGCTTCCTATCTGTGGCTCCTCGTGTCTCATCGGGGGTTCCTGTAATAGGGAGAGAGACACATACATTATGTGCGATAAACACGTGTTAGCAAGTGTAGTCTACTTTCAATTACGTTACAGCGCCTACTAACTGATTTGGCGCCTTGTGAGATGAACTAGATCAAATAATTTGGACGTAATGCCAAAACGCAGCCAAACCTAATCAACACATTTTGTCGCCTGTTCGGATTAGGAACAGGGTGTTGTAGAAGGAACTAGCCCGGCAGATTTTGGTGTATAGGATTTAGTTTTCTTATGTCACCTTTACCGGTATAATACTAAAGCACTTCACAATATTTGATGCGTAACGGATGTTTAAAAAGTCTTTGTTTTGACATACAGTTACGCCGTTCGATAGCCTGAATGCGCATTGGTTTCAAATCTTAGTGGAGGGTTAATTTGAAGGTTTCCGATAGGGAGATTGATGTAAGACTTTACAATGCGCGTAGATCTTAAATCATCTGTCACATAATCGGTTGCCCCCGGTTGTTTATTTTCTCGAAGTTAGATTGACATACGCCCCACAGTCGTCCCTGAGGCAAAAAATATTTATTATTCACACAAGTGTCATGGTATTACATCACAGACTTGTATTAGACGAGCTACAAATATTCCAACCAGCGGCGATTTTTATGCATAAGTTTCACAGAGACTTGCTGGCTTTCTTCGGATAGCACTACGAGCCTCTAACAAATCTCGAATTATTAATACTTACAACTCTTCAGTATTTGACCGGCGCGAAATATGCAAGCAAGCGGATTCGGGTGTTGTCCTAATTGGCAGCGATTTCCCCCAACAGTCCTTGCTAGTTGGACCGAATCGGTTGGCGCATCTGACGGAAACGAATTGACCTGGTCTTTGAGCGATCTCTTTTATTGGAAGGGCTTAAATTCATTTCTGTGTAGCTTTTGTGCCAGCCCAAAAGCCTGTGACTTTCTCTCAAACGGACGTCAATATAGGCCTGTGTAGTCGCGTAGCTTTTGAGGATTTGTGGTGAACATGATTGATGCTCTATTCATTATTCTCTTGTCTTAATATTACAAGTGCTGTATACACACATCAGTTTGAAGACATACGTGCTACTTGTTACGCCGTGCAAAAATCCTAATTTGTGGTTCGTTTGGTTATACTGATATACCTGCTGAACTCAATTATTAAGGGCTTCTTACCCCTACTGTTGTCAGGTTTGACGAACAGATCAAAAGACATCCGATCAACTAATGATAACGAGGTTTATCACAACGGGGCAGTATGCCGCCCTATAATGCACCACAGCTGTCCACATCTGGCTCTAGTTGAGCACGTTATGATGTATATGTGCCTGGTGCTGCCGGCTGTAAACGGACTTGTGAGAACTAGATACGTGAGTCGCGATTGTGCTTCAACATCTAAACAATTTCCTTCCAGTTCTTAAAACTTTCTGTCTCTTACTTTAGAAGCTATTCATGAGCACTTTAGGCTGCTCAAGATTATGTACAACGCAACAGCGTGCGCATTAGCGCATCAGTTGTGACCTAGGTACGACAGTGTGGTAATTGCCAGATTAATCGACTGATGTATCGATTTTCAAAGAAACTTTTGCGTCAGGATTGGCGATTGACCAGTAGATGTCACTGGCTTTAATTTAAAGCAAGATGTGAGGAAGGATGTTCACCCCCTACCCATATTTAGAATACATACCAAAGCATATATAATGCAAATGAGGCCAGAGTTCTCCTGCAAAAATAACAACGACTAAACCAGTAGGATAGATGTTGGTCAGTTTGATTTCTGTATCTGTATATTTGTTCCTAAAAATGATATTTCAGATAAGCACAGACATCCGAGATTGTACCCATCATACATAAACAGAAAAATTAACTTACCCGTTTTGTGCTAGGCGGTTTTAACCATCACTTCGAAAAACGACCTACTGATACCTTTACAAAGGATTGCACGCCCCATGAAAAGCCCTGACAGCTTTCTTTCAACGTACTTACATTGCCTCTGTTTTGTGATGATAGCAAGCAAAACCCTGGTAAAGTTACTTTCGTGAAATATGGCTTTCGTCTACCAAACTATACATGAGACGACAAATAAAACCAGTGACACGTGAGTTTTAATTCATCACAAGTTACTCACGGCCTCAACCAAAAAATGTATTCCGTAGGTTGTTTTTGTCGAGCCTCTCGAATCTGATCCAGTGTTAGTACAGTTTGTTTGACATGAAATTCATGCATAAGACATAAGACTAAACCCCGCACTGACGATGTCACCTCGATTGGTGATGAAACGTTTGCAATCCAACTGCCAAGCTCGGCGAACAGACCGACAATCAAGCAGCGCACCCGATCTACCTATATTCCACAACATTGCCTAAGACATATGAGGAAAACAGTTTTGTGGGCCATCAACTGTGTGCTTCAGAAGTTGACCATAAAGCGATAAACAATTCACCGATTTGTGTGAAAAGATTCGACATAATTGCTGCATCGTCGTGTTACAATTATAATGAAATTATTTGCGTTCTACTTGCTCTGTACTGGCATCTACTCGCTATATCGAAGAAAGTTTGAAATCCAGTTTTGGTGCTCCATGGTAGTGCGCATCCCATGAAGTCCACGAGCAGCTTCCGTGTGGGGTAACATGAACTTCTGAAAGATATGTATTTTAAAGCCGTAATTTTGGCAGCACAAAACACCCATTACTGAAACAACACCCCTCGCATAACAATTTCGCAATCCAGATTGCACCTTGAAGTCTTTCAGCTGTGAATCTCTCTTAGAATTTGCAACAGGCTTTCGGTTATTTCCATACAATGTCCTGAATCCGAAACATAACTCGCCGCGCCTGCCTAATCTTCGGAAGTTTTTGGCATATTACGTCACGTCACAACGGTCTAGTCGAGCGCGCTTGGTATGGACGACCTATGTAACACGCCACAGAATGTTGTACACAGTGATAATATGGATTGACGTACCTGTGCCTATTGACACACTGCAGACTAATATGAAGGTACGAAATTCACTTTCCATTTTTGCGTACAGATGTTCTACTGCCAGGTCGAACTGCTCGCACAATTGCGTATAACGTGAACGAAGTTTGCCTCAGTGTGGACAGTTTAGCCTACTCGTTTCCTTGCACGTGTTCCTGCGTGTGCGCCGTTGAGGCAGGCCATCAACCCATAAGCAAGTGATTGAACGGGAAATAATTAGCAATGCACGCAACCGATGCCATGGCCAACCACTCATACTTGACAGGGACCCACACATTCATGGGGTTATGAAGCCAGAACGGTTTTTCACCACTTAATTGAAGTAACGAAAGACGTTTTTCGTGCATAGACGATAGCCTACATCAGCTGGGTGATTTAAGCCGTTGTAGCACTTTGAGATATGCTTCCGGATCCTGTCAAGTTGAGGTAGCAGGCGGTTTAGGGACGATACTTACACTTTTTTAATATACAGTTTTTCGTTACTAGCCAACTGTAACGCTCCAGAGACACATCAGGCATGCTTCGATCTCTGGTTACGGCCTGGGTTACCAAGATAATACCATAATGCTGGAGCGAGACACCAAACACAATTTTGGTAACCTGCATTGAGTGTTAGAAGCGCTTAAGGATACTGGACTTTGGCACTAGCCAGTGAATTTACGGTTTTTCCGACGTAGTGCCTTCTTAGAGTTATATCATGTGAGCTGGGGACGTGCGCGCGGGCGATTGGTAATCAAAACGCAAACGTAATTAATAAACACAGAGATATTGAGGAAGTTTGCAGTTTTCTGCACGCCGCACTTTATTTTGACCACCGATTTTATCCTCTAGTTGCATGGATGAGCATCAAAGTCGCCAGTACCGTGTATCCAACCCGCACTTTCACATACATCGGCCTCCAATAACGACCCTTAGATATCCCTGTAATATTCTAATGTTGGTGTCATTTTTTAACAAAGTTTCCCCGGGCTTAATCGGCCTTGTCCGTTACAACTTAGCTCAATGAAACTCCAGGTATTATGTTACAACAGTCTGAGGAGTGACTGGATCAAATGGCAGAAAACCGGGACGGCTAATGGAAATTTGTCGCACGAGAAAACGGGTTAATACGTCAACATATACCCTGTGATGGAGAAACCCGAAAATCCTATCCTGGTATGCTTTCTCACCAGCTGCATGAAGGTGTCACTTGTCCATCAGAACCATCCTTTCCGTACGTGGCCGGAAATGCGCAATACCGGGTTTTCCTTGAAACAGTCAGCTCGCATTTGCTTCGCTCTACATCCTTGCTGTTCTTATTTACGCATGCCGGGTCTGGTCCTTCCATGACTTGATCCAGTAAGCTAGACGATGCCGTGGCAGAGATGTCGCCGACAAGACTCGGTGTGGTATATTCCGGAGCTGGCTTAAAGCGAATTTTAACGGCATTTCAGTGAATCACTAGGACTCCATAATACACCCTGCTCTGGAGTTCTTCCGCATTGTTTGCGTTGAAATTACACAGCAGCAAGGGCACTAAAGCCAACTGGTACCCCACCACTTCTTTTCCCCTGATTCCCGCCACAGGTGAGACTCTGCTAGTCAGCCAGCTAGTCAATTAGCGCCGTCTTTAACAACAATCCCTCTTAAGCACAATTTCAAGCCCGGTTCACTTCCGACACCATCGAATCCTTGCCCAACCGCACCAAACTATCTTTCAAACAATCGTCGAGCATGTAGTCAAGACCGAAACCTATGCAACAACCTGCCTTCTCCAACCCACCAAATTTCGACCACAAAAAGCATCTGAACCCTATAGCCCCCCATCAACCTGAAGCGTCTACAGACGCTTTATCAAAACGTATGACTAAAGGAGCTGCCTTGGCTTTGGCTGGTGCCACAACAAGACTCCGTAAAGTACGTTTTCGCTGTCCCCCTTTTTTGGGTGATGTAAGAAAAAACGGATAGAATTTTTCTGGCGATATTCCTTCCAACTGGCTCCATGCCAGAAACACGTGGCCTTCCAGTTCATTGAAATAAAGCCAATTTGTCACCCGCAAGCTGTTCATCGAGTTCAGAGCCACCGGTCTGTGGATAGCTGGTCTGACTGTTACATCCACAGTTATTAACATAAATATATGTGATGAACCATGAGCGTTGGTCCTGTAAAAGGCTTGCGCATGTGACCACAATCAAACCAACGGCTCAAATGGGCGTTGCGAACACTACTGTGGGTGAATCCCCCTGCTACCTAAAAGCTACACATCCCCTATTGGAACTACAACTTCTGCGTCACAGAAACTGGAATACGTCAGTCGTCCGGGTATCGGTCAAGTAATTCCATCTAACTGGTAGCCCCATTCTTCGTCTGATATTCATCCTCAGCCGCCGCCTTGTGCACGGTCCTGTAGAGGCCCCGGTTTGCTTAATTAGTTTTTCAGCCAGTCCGCTTAGCTTGATCATTAAAAGTATACCCGAAAACGCTCATTAGTTTTGTTTACGCCGCCACCACAGGCATCGCGTGACATACCTAGGACATCGGCCTGCACCAGTTCAATCTGTTTTTGTACAACTGACAAGTGAGGATGGCCGTATGTGATTTCCTAGTGCTTTCACATCACTTACAATGAATACACCTGCAATTCAATGCGACTGACACACTCGCGTGTACACACGAGATAAGACTCAACAGGTCCACGGACAGCCAAGGGGTCTCACTACCTGCACAAGCCACGCGCATACCGCAAAACTATACAACATTTTTCAGGAGCTAAGTCCTGTACACAACACAGACTTGTGTTTACCAGTCACTGTGTTTTCTCTGTGCCACCAAAGCTCCCCTTATTCTCCAGAATCATTTGGAACTCCCAACACTGCCGATCGGTTATGAGACGGTCCAGTATGAATCTGACACTGAGGATCAACGTAGATCCTTCTTCTAAGGACCATAAAGACGAGAGGTTGTGGAACCACAGCAGACGAACCTCACCAATAATATATATATATATATATATATATCACGGTCTGAAGCCGTCACTCGTATCCTTTGGTGGCCGTCTGGACCTTTCCGACTACCTCGGCCCTCCTACTTATGGCTCAAAAAAACATGTTCTCCCCTCATATATTCCGCAGTCTTCCTGCTGCTGGCTGCATACATCGCTTCCATCACACCAACATACTCCTTTCGACTCAAACCGCATCCTTAGCCGCAACGTACACCCCACCCCACCCCACCAGACGCCTCCAACCCGCTTCCTTGCGATACAGACCAGTACACCGCTGTATCAAGCACGACTGATAATGTTTTCGCGCAAAAACTGCACAAGTCAATGGCCTATCGCCTTCCATCCTCTTATCTTGACCGGATCTTGGCTCATGCTGGACGCAACCGACAGCCGAGTACCGTCTCGATATCAAACTGAATGTTCATGCATCTGTGCCTGAGAGGTTCTGTTCTCACTCAAAGTGCCCAGGTCTCCCCATGAAATCTATTCTTTATACCTCGGCCACAAGTAAGATATGGGCAACCCACCCCTAAGATTAACGTATTTTTTCCCGCTTATTTACCAGTTTTGACAAAGCTCTCCTCCAGATTCCCTAGTTAGACATTTAATCACTTGCTTGCCGGCAGTGTATGATAGTCGGGGCTACAAAGCACATGGAATCATGTGGAAAAACAGGTTCCTCTATATTCGGCTCTCAAAAATGTTCTTCAGCAGAACATATCTATGAGCGAAATACATAAACAAATGTGGGATAAAAACCGGGCTCCTCTACTCGACCTGATCTACATCAAGCATCTCCATCTACGTCATTCAAAGATATATAACCTTTTTGGCCCCAGGGGTTGAAAATCACCACTTACATTGTCACCCGATGGAAGAGGAGCATCGATGCCCTTGACTGCATTCAAAGCCTCGGCCCGATCTGTATCCACCCTTGTCAGATCCTCGTGAAACGTGTCTAAGTACTTCGACGGAATAAGACGCCTCTTAAACACAGTCTGGTTAAAATACTCCTAGATAGGTTATCAGTCTGATATGGACCACTACACGATCCTAACGTACACTGGAGTTACAAAACCTGCACAATTCTTTAGATGGTACAGCTCGCTTAAACGTTTATTTCCTTGTTTGCGGTCTCGGCGGAAAACCAAATCGGTACCATTATCTCCCACCGAATCAGACAAGTCTATGCACATTCAGAAGGTCGGCTCACAGACCTGCACAACAACTGGAGGTCGCGGTACAACTCATTCATCCGTGTCGGTATCTCCTGGAATGGGGAAATCCAGCGGATTCTGATCCGTGATCCAGATTTCCTCTCAGACTCCGGCGGTGTACGCCTCAAAAAATTCCTGAAAATGCTTCCCCCGTCGTATTACATCGGCATTCCTCTAGCATGGCTTCCTTCGGCCTCACCCCTGCCTGCGCAACCCAACCCACTTCTGCCGGTTTCCTCTGATGCCAGCAAGCACCAGCTGGATACGCGTTGTCGCATCAGCCGATTTGTACTGGTGAAGTACGCTAGTAAACTATATCGCTGTTAAACGGGAAGCAAGTAAGGTTCATATGATATACTTCAAGTGAATGTACTGCAAGGAGAATGCGATAAAAGAGAAAATCCTTTGGCTCACCCGTTTTCACCAATCTGCTTGGGAAGCAAACCGATGACAGGGATGAGAAGACATTAGCTACCTAATGCACACTAAATTACGTCAAGAAACTGTACTTTTATATCTTGAATATTTTTTTTCAACTAAAACAATCGCTGGCCATTGTCCAGAAAATTCAGTCGAATAATTTAATGAACGAGCGGTTAATCTGAGTCCCTTGCTGATATCAAATTAGTCCGCATGTGTGTGTATTGGCCACATATGCATGCTTTTGATCTCTCCCACAGTGCACTGGGGAGCTGGAGATTGGGTATCAGTGGCTCTCTTTTCAAAGGTATTTCTGGGTTCCAAGGGCGTAGCCAACCATTCCCGTTACTCGTGATTCGAAGGAAACCTCTTCACGGATGTGTCTCGGGCACTCTCTTCTTTGCTGTCTTCACTAATCCTGTTATATTTTGCTCCCTGAAACGGCGTGCAATCCTATAGCTCGACAAATTTAAAACATGCTGAAAAACTCAGACGTTTACAGGGTGCCTGTTAAACGTAGGCTCGTCAAGGTGCGCTCTACTACAACAATGGGGAGACAGCAAACAGGGTTCACGTCGCGTACCCCCTTCAGTAACTTTAAATATTAAGGTTATGCAGTTTATAACAACATAAGACTCTATTTGTCTAGATATCCACCTGCTTCTTGCCCTCATAAATATACCCTCACTCCCTATGAAATCTAAGAAAATGGTCACTGTGATCCACCGCTTCTTTCCACTAACACACTACTTTCATCAACGTATGTTGTTGCGCCACAGTCTGGTGAGTACCCTTTGGCTAAGCCGCAATAAATAAGGCTAAGGAACATTCAGACCAGTTGCAGCTCTTGGCTACCTCCTTAATCAAGATGATCAGGCAGAATTAAGCCCCCCTCACCAGGCACCGCTTACCTTTAGGTTACTCCGTACACGCCTGCAGAGAATTCAACAAAATCACCTATTTTGGTCTCCTATGTAGTAGCAACTAACATGGTCATATATCCGAACTCTTCTGCAACAGTTACATAGGCCACTACAGAGGTTATATTTCCACGGTCGCACTGCCCTTTTGAACCGTTCCTCTGTGTGAGCAGTCAAATCGTTCAGTCGGGTTCGCACTTCATGCAGCTTCATAAGCTTAGGAACTTTGAAACCTAGAGGGACGTCCTACATTAAACGCAGGCTATTTTTTCCAATATAACCTTGAGCAAACCTTACCACATCCAACACTTTTGCCCCACTAGCCCTTGGTGAAAATCCCAAGGCCTTCACAGTTTGTTTGCGTCTGCGGTTTTCTCAGTGCACTCTTGTATCGGTGTCTTCTTTTTCGGACAGCCTAAAATCTTGGGGTCCTATTGCTGGCCCACTTCATGTACATGTTGACGCTGGAAGGTGATGACCATCATCATCTGCACATGACTTCATCATGCACACTAACAGCAGCTCAGGATATGTATGGGATCCTAAAGTTTCTCATGTGCCTGACTCTCCTTAATAATATCTTTCTCCCTTCGTGACAGACCGTTGACCTAAAGGACTAGTCGCCCCCTGATGATGATGATTGAGCAAATCCGTTCCCACAGTATTCTGACTTGACTTTCGAGCACTGCGGAGCCTTCGCCAGGCCACTTCATGAAGGGACCATCCGGTCTGTCTAACTACGAATCGGGGTATGAGTTGCCCACATTATTCGTCCAGAGTCGATGCGATGACGGTCGCAGCCTCAGATCCGCCGGCCAGAGTACGCAGTTCGAAATCCCTGTCCTCTCACCATCTGCCGCCTCAAAAAGGGTCTTATTGACAGGTGCTTAGGTGGTTATATTAATAGTGTTTATTCCTAACCGGCAGGTGGCATACCGTCAGGCATGAGCACAACATTATAGTCAGAATAAAAGCATGACTGGCGGGTTTTGTGGATACAGGGGATTGTGCGGAAAATGAAAAGTGTCATGAACAGTGGGCATTATCTAATGTAAACGTGGTCACCCTTAAACCGGCAAGGGGAGGAAAGCACAATTACTGTAGCCTTCTTGGAGAAAATATCGAACAATATCAGATCGTTAGGATCTGAAGCTGGCGAGCAAAAACAAAACAAGGAAGAGCAAAGAAAGAGGCTTTCTGCCTGACACATGGCAAGAAAAGTACAAACTGCGAAAAATGAGGAACCAGAACATCGGATCTGGTGAAACAGCAGAGTTGACTTCATCCAGCCGGTCATTTTGAACTAAAACCTAAAACCACCGCTGAGGCTTCGTGGCCTTGGACTGTTGGGCCTATGGCCAGGGTCACAAAAGGCATAAGTGGGGATGTTGAGGTGGTGGGATTAGCAATGCCGATCAATGGTAGCAGGAATCTCAGAGTCATGGTGTACAGTGAAACTGTCAACACTCACCGGTGTCGCTGTTGTAGTAGAGTCTGGTATGAAAGTTCCTTGGAAGAGTGATTTGGTGACAGCACATAGGCAGAACTGTACAGAAAATTATCGAACTCGTGAGGAACACAGACTGAAAGTCCACCGAAATGGCTGAATCCGAACGAAAGGTTCAGCCTATTGGAATGAACGCGTTCTGGAGGCCGCTGGGACCAGGTGAAGAGCTTGTTCGTTTGAGTGGTACTTCCTGCGGTTTTCATTTTTAGTAGTTCAAATCATTTGCTTTTATTGGTTAGTTCTGAATTTTCATCGCACTGTAGTTTGATATTCTCAGGTTTGCCGGGGATAGTTGCGCCTTTCTTTTCTTCGCTTGTTTTTCTTGTGCTTCCGTTAGTGGTTGGCGGATCGGGTCGATTTCGGTTGGTTTGTTGGTCAATATTTCGGGCCGGGTACCACGCGCCTGCAAATTTACGTTCCATTTTTGTCGTGCTCAGGGTAAATCGTCGGCTTTTTTCCAGGGGAGTTGGCGCCGCTCCCCATCTTCGTGAAAGCAGATGAGTGAAAACCGGTTGTCCTCCTGAGAATTTGTGGTGATATGGCTTGGTAGATAGCTTCTTTACGGACCGTTCCACTCACTGCATGTCACAAGATTTACGTTAGATCTTGCGTATGTCCTCGTCGTTGTGTCCAGTTTCCCTTTGAGTTTTGAAAGTAGTCCAGGCAAGCCGTAATGGATGGAACAAACGGATTGGCCCTAGGTACAAATGCTTTCATCCGCACTCTTCGATGATAAATAGGCTGAGCCTGGTTGAGGTTCAAACTTGACCCCGAACTTTGTGATATACAATCAGAACAATGGAAAAGACAGCATGAAACAGTCTTTGCAGAGCAGATTTTGAGCACAAATGTCTCCGTCTGCACTGTCTGAATAACACGTCCAAAGAGAAGAAACTGACGGAAAATTAACCCCAAAATTTGTTGTTGCCGGCCTCCCGGAGCAAGTCTCCAATATGATTACCTTCTTTGGCAATATTTTACCCGCCAAATTGCCTAATTCCACTTTGTATCGTTTCCGTGCATGTTTTGTTGTTTTGTACTCTGGCGCTCACTTGGCGAGAACATTTTAACCTTTCGACTGACGTCCAAATATACCTGCTCTGGCCTAATAACGTCCCGTTTTTTCGTGCTCAACTGGTCATAAAGAAATTGCTTTGGAACCCTGTTCCTGTCCATTCAAACATGTCCCAGCCATCGTGCACGGATAAATGTGGCCGAGGCCACCATTCCACCTCCGTGCGTCCGTCAATGAACCCCTTGTCCGGCAACATTCTGGTCAACTGAACACCAAGTATCCACCTTGGGTGGCGCGCGTGACGGCCGCCATAATATCAAGGGATGTGCCGGTACGCGATCAGCGTTTCATCGCCACACAGGAGGACAGAGAAACCAAACGTCTTTAAGACATGCGGCGTGGTCTTAAGGCTCTGGTTCCAGCGTACCCGTTTCTCGGGCTAGTTAAGAGCCGGGATAGCCTTGTCTACACCGGATCTCAGCTAACGGCCAAGGGTCGAGATTCAACAGGCGCTGTGTTTCCGGATTAAAAGTGCGTTCAGTGGTCTACAAACCTGTCAAAATATGGTGAAAGTGCTCTGAAGCTTTGGCATAAAAACTGCGGATTGAATCGGTGGGCACATAACACGCTGAGTTTGGAAATAGGGGAAATTTGGTCGAATATGAGCACGTCACCAGACTGGATATGACACTCGCAATACCGTCATCGCGACCGTCGTACTTGGGTTAGGGCAGCCCCGTAAAGGATCGTTTTGGGCAAACCTGTTCAGGTCGTTAGGGAAGTTAGGATTGACCACAAAATCCTGACAAGTCAAGACCACTTTGGATAAAGGACAGTCTTGGGTTCATCAAAAGGCGGCGTAGTTCGTCTCTGCCATTCAGACGAGGCTGGCTTTTGAATTCAAGGAATTGAAAAAAAGCACCGCTGTCTTCTGTTTGTTGCCGCTAGTGTTGACATCGCCTTGGTTGAGTTATTTATCTGGCAACGCCACAAACTACAGATGGCAAAAAACTGGCCTTCCGTATGTCAAAAATAATAAAAAAACGAAATACCTGGGATAGCCTAAAGATACTCTGCGATGCCCGTGGCCCACATCGACGTGCATAGCTGTAGCTGCCTTCGTCAGAACCGAGGCTACACCGCACTAAAACACATCTTGTCAAACAAACAAAAAAACACCTACTGCTTCGAGGACTAGTGACCATTCCCCTTGCGTTCACTTTCCAACCTAGATTGTCCTAGTATAGTCCAACTTACCAATAACCTCCATGAAATGTAGTTCACCACCTGAGAGGTTCCGCCCTTGCCAGTCGTAAAGTGCTTGGTTTCCCTTACCACGCCGCCTCTCTCCATACTTGCGTCGTACTGTCCTATGTCTCAGGTAGTATAACAGCACATATTAGAAAGCTCAGCTTGGCTTTGATGACTAGACTACTGAGTGCAGATCCATCCTTATCCCCTCTCGTTTAACCACTTATCGTCAGCACCCTAACTGTAGCAAACGTTCAGTTTTTCTCTTTAAGGACCCTATCCTGTCTGATGTCTCCTATAACTCTCTAGGCCTTATTGATCTCATCCCATCTCATCCGCTTCCCAAGCTTCGACCGGAGATGAAACGTGCTATGGACGTCCTGTTCGGCCGTTATCCACTCCACCCGATCTGTGCATTACACCTGAATGGATCCCCGACCGGACAAAGAAACAAATACTACCTACGACATTACATTGATCTTGCTCTCCCTGCGGAATCCCTTGACAAACCCACATCCCACTGCTCACAGAACTGCACATCCCAGCCCAACTACCTCAATCACGACGTCCGTCACGGGGCTGTCCGGAAACTGGACTATATCAGTGCAGTGACGGCACGCGCTGCCATACCCAGTTTGATAGCGCGCCCGCAACTGTTCACTTCCTACTCTGACTGCGCCCTCTCGCCCTCTCGCCCACTCGTCCCATTACCTGCAACCACAATAAAAATCTTCATCTGGTCCCAGCAACCCCCGGGAGGCGCTCATTCCAATCTGCTGAACCTTTCACTGGATCTAAACATCTCGGTGTCTTTTACTTTGTACTCCTCACCAAGTCAGTCATTTTCCGTGCAGTTCGCGTTCCTTCTTGTGCGTTTGCGTGAACTCCTTCTC
>SJOL01006198.1:1320743-1338284 GCA_004794785.1 Opisthorchis felineus
AAGCTGAAAGTAAAGACGAAGCATGGTTAATACAAAGCAATAATGTAAACACAAAGGATAGTGATGACACTGGATCTCTTCCATTTCCTTAGCTTTCCGAGTCCACCAAACTTCACGGTCGGTGCTCACTTTCACTTGACGCCTGATAATTCGCTGGGCAAAGTTATTTTCGGGACCGGCTATGATAGTTCTCTGGAATTTAAGCAGTGTCACTGTTCGGTCCGATATCCAGTGCTTGAGTGGGTCCGGTAGCGCCGTACCACAGGCAAAACTCCCAGCAGTGTGCAAAGAGGTGGCAATCTCGTCTCAGTATGAATTCACATCTGATGGTGGAGCATTTGGACGAGACTCTAGAAGACAATTCTGGTAAATTCGTTTAACATCCGTGATCTGCCAATTCCTCAATCAATCCAATCAATTTATCAGCTGTAAAGCGTGTACCATAGGCACATTGTTTCCAGCTACTACAGTTTGGATCACCGGAAGGTGGGAGAGTGCGGGAGATAGTTCAGGAATTGGGTAACCATGCATGGAAGGTGATAGGTTTGATGCACGAGGGTCACTGACTGCGCGAGTGGGACATTTCTATCAGTGTCATTAACCATTGGTGAGTTGAGTCCCGGGGTCCCCATCCAGGGAGACTGCAGTTGTCGACCCGACCAAGTTTACTAGTTGTTGTTTTCATATTTCGTTGCCAGGTCATACACTGTCCACATCTCTCCCAGTACAGAGCTGGGCGAAAAGAGCTCTGCGAGCAGACGGTCTTCTGGCATGCGGAGTACATGTCCTAAACAGCGTAACCTATGAAGCGTGAGTAATTCATCTGTCACGGAAGAGTCCCTTCTTCCTAAGGCTATCTGATGTACCTCAGCATTGCTAATCTGATGTTCCCACCAGACCTGACCAATGCTTCGGAGACACCGGTGCTCGAACACTGAATTCTTGCTTCTGGTATACAGCACACATTAATGCCAAGCGAGCCTAGTTTGAGAGCAAGGGTAGCTTGTTGCCCTGCTTGTTTCAGAGTGTGGACATTGAAGGCAACCAGATAGACTGGGTGTCGAGGCTTGAAGATTGATTTCGAGATGCCTGAGGATGTTGACGCCGGATGACGCGCAGGTGTTGCTTGGGAAACCGATGCGAGACGAACGGAGTCATCAGTCCTAATTGCTGGGCCTACAAGGAGAGAGTGATTAATGGGGTGGGGAGACGGGGAAGAAAAAGTATGTGGAATGGAAAGAAGGGAGGCGTCAGCAGTAGCCTGTTTTCGCTTACCCGCCCTGCTGTACACAGCAAGTAAGACGACCCGGCTGATGTCACCACGCGGCGGCCGATATGGCATAAGCTTATTTGTATGTGTGTAATTCATGTTTATACGTGGGCTGAGATACTGCCATGGAGCCCACACCTAGACAGGAGGAAGGTTAGGATCCTCAACTAAAGCCTTTGGCTTGAAAGCCTGACCTCAATGCAGCGGTGTTTTTCGGGAAATGTGAGTGCATTTCAATTTTTACAGAACAAGTTGTCACACGTTCCAACCTCCAACCTGGAAGACCAGGAGACTGCGTTCGTCAGACCTCTAATCATTGACTAACCTGGCATGGGAGACTCTGCGAGTATCACACGGACAACCCCCGGCAGTATAGCTCAATGGGCGGCTTAGGTCCACTGGTACGAAGGCCACTTGGTTTGTAAGGTCTGGTAGCATTTTGTTACCTGATTCCTTGTAGCACCCACCTGCTTCATCGTGTGCTATTACATATACATCACATAGTGTCTTATGCATTTCTTTTCCAGCTGGTCAGCTTTTGCGTGCTCTTTTATGAAAACAGTGAATGCTGATCATAAAACGATTTCTTGTATTCAGATGGCGGAAACAAAGTCTTTCGCTGATATAGTGAGTTCTTGTATTAGTCACGCACTACTCCTGAGGGTCTCCGCACTGAGTTGCAACAAGCTTGTACACAGCTTCAGTGGAAGTCACCGACCGCTATACAAGCGCTATCTATCCCGCCCGCACTTGAAGGTTAGTCTGATGTGGCTGTCTTACCTTTCAGGTCGCAATCTGGTGGCCTTGGCTGAGACTGGATCAGGTAAAACCGGCGCCTATGCTCTTCCCATTGTTCAGGTACATTATCTGCCACATTAGGATAAAGTTTTATTAGAAACTCCTGGACAACCCATGTCATTACTTCGCCCTCGTGTTGGCACCGACGAGAGAATTAGCTGCTCAAGTTCAAGCTCAGTTTTCCGCTTTGGGAAAAGCTGTCGGTTTGCGCGCCATTCTTCTCGTCGGAGGGGTCCCCATTACACAGCAGGCGGATCAGATGCGTCTCGCACCGCCGCACGTTCTCATTGGTGAGTTTCCGGGCCCGTCTCAAAATTGTTAATTGTCAGAATTTGATAAAGCACCTCCCACTTTTCACTTTTGGAACAAAGGCACCCAACGCAATTGTTTGTTACTAAAAATGATATCGGGAGAGCTTAAGTTTAGTTATTATTAGTGGTAGTCCTAGTGAAAAGTATCCCCGATTTCGTGCTATTTATTCATATCGAATCGATGTTATTTACAACAGAACGATAGGATATTTTCGTGATATTTTCCCGACTTCGTAGTTAGCATTTCTCTCCCAAGGCATACTTCTTTTCTAGTAGATTTGTTAATGGTGTTTCATCATATAGAGGCCACACTGGTCACTCACAGGAGCGTCTATTAGAAAAATGGGCCAGTTTGAAGAACAGTTTAACTGACCTGCATCACTATTCCGCAGACTGAATAGGCGTGAATGCAATGTTAACCCTAGTTTCCTGTCAGAAAGTGGAATAAGGTGCAAGACATCTCTTTCAAAGTTCTAGATCCAGTCCCCTTCTAAAAGACGAAAAACCTTTAGTGACTTATGTGTTTTTTAACGTTTTTTTAACGAACCCGTAGGATTGGGCATGTCAAAAACCGTCACTGTCTTTAAAAGGCGTGCTTAAACACCATGGAAACTGTCGTGGCATTAGCCTGATAGCCGTGGCATCCGAAGTACTCTCTGGTTTTATTGTTCGAAGGTTAACTTAACAAAAACAGAGACAGATTCGTGAAGACCGAACAGGGTTCCGTCTTAAAAGAGAGTGCGCGGGGCACACATTCACTCCGACGGATTCTGGAACAGCAACACTGCTTCTGGCATCTAACAGCGGTAATCCTTCTGGACATGGAAGCGAACATTGACTTTGTCAATCGTTGGGAACTATGGCGGTGCCTGTGGAGCAAAGATGTCCCCCCTTGAGACCTTTGCCTCCGCCCCTTAATGCGCTTTACGCAAATTCCAGTGGACACATGAAGGTCTACAGTAACCTCTCGCCTAACTTCACTATATCAAGTGGTATCAGGCAGGGGTGTCGTCTTTCACCTTTCCTCCTCAACTTCGTCTCTAATATGATTATGGAACACTCACTTCCAGCCTCTAAGGCGTGTGAGGTTCAAATGCTCCAAGCGTGTTGGTTCACAGATATTCAGTACGTGGACGACAGTTCTAAGGTTCGACCCTATCGAAACGCAAATAAAATTAATTTAGCCTGGGTGCTTTTGCCTCGTGGTGTGTTATGCGAATCGTACCTGCAATATGTAAATTACTGCTGCAAGGCTGGGTAGGACCAAACCCGAAACTCTTGCTTGTATGTGGGCTGTTTGAGGTGCTAGACGAATTTGTGTACCCGGATAAATGTATCCGGTGGTCTGGCTAAAGGCGATATTTCCATCCGGATAGCGAAGTCTAGAACGCCTTTTGCCAACCTACAACATATGTCGCGTAGACTTGACATAGGCTTATGTCAGTGGTGGGTTTATAGCGCTGCGGTTTGCTCCACATTGTTATATGGGTCCTAACCCTGACTGATGTGAGCTGATGATGTTCAAACGCTTTCAGTGTTTGCCCATTGTTGTCTTCGGAGCATTGCTCGATTCTGCTTGGAACATCGGATCGGTAATGCTTTCGTAGACAACCATTCGCACTAAATAAATGGTCCCATCACACTTCGTAGTTTGGGGTTGTTTGTCCAAGTGTTTCGTATACCGGTTGATCAGCTCTCTTGAAGAGCCCTACTCACCGAACCATGTGGAAGCTGAAAACGGGCCTGGGTAAGCCAATCAATGACTTGGTAGCGAAGTATGAAAGTCAGTGCCAGCAAACTCAGTCGAACTGGGCACTGTTGTCTCCCTGGATAGGAATCCATAAATAAGATATCAATGACTGGAAATGTTGACGGGCATGATCCAGTGGCGCTCAGTGGTGAGCGTGTATTCAAGCTATCACCTTCAATGCATAACTTCGCTTCCCGATCTCCCCAATGAAATATCTGCTGCCACCTCGGATTCATGGGCCAAAAATATCAGCTACTGCCTTCAGTATGTAGCTATAACCACTGTACCACATATACGCCGTTTACAACCGCCGCTGCTGCTGAAAACGGAATAGCAATGTGAAGGATCCTTGATCTGTATGCAACCTGTATTCATTCTCACAAGTTTTCATCTTCCAGCGGATTTCAAACCAACCTGACATTGTCTGGCCGGGAAAATCGTGCTTGTTCGGTAAAAACAGAGTGGTTTCTGAGTCGTCCGTCAAGACGCCTGGCTATGCAGCCCAGAATGACGCCCAACACGAGCG
This sequence comes from Opisthorchis felineus, assembly GCA_004794785.1. NCBI lineage: Eukaryota > Metazoa > Platyhelminthes > Trematoda > Opisthorchiida > Opisthorchiidae > Opisthorchis > Opisthorchis felineus. Next base: position 1,325,399 of record SJOL01006198.1, read on the forward strand.
AAACTCGAGTCTATTGTTTCTCCCCTTTAAAGTGTGCCAGAACAGGAGGAGCACTGTTCAGATGTGAACGTTTTTATTTTTGTATGTAACCTGAATCCGGTTTGCTTCTTCAATATCAGTGAACCTTCTGCTTTGTTTCAAACCCTGGTTATACTTTCATCGAATGAAACTTCAATTTTTATCGTGACTTGTTCTTCCCGCAATTTATATGTTCCGCGTAAAGCGCGTATTCGCCTGTTTTGTCCCACATCATCTGCGAAAGCTTTGATGAAGCATAAACCACGCAGGGAAATCTGTGTGAATCCAAATCCAGTTGAAGTCTGTGTGCATATACCGAAACCTAAGACGGTTAGACAATATTTGGGATAACTCACTTGACTATTCACTCACGGTCAGGCCCACAACTAATTCACCGGCTAGACTAATTTAATCGCGTCTTTCTGAGCGAATTTAGCCTTTGCATATATCTGATCCATCGGCACTATGAAACCGGTAGTTGAATGTGAATCTTTGAGAGCATGCGAGATCGTTCACTCGGAGCTGTTCTCTCCTAATGGGCAGAAGGCCTAGTTTTCTTTCGTGTCGTTCCGCTCTTCATGATGCTCTATTGAGAGGGCCCACTGTTCTGTGCACTACTGACACACTGATTTTATTAGCTAGCAATCTAGTGGGTATGTACTCGGTGGTCGTTCAACCTGTGACCGAAGTCGCGGTAGAATACCGTTGCTCTTCGGCCTCTTAAGATTTTTATATGCATTACTCAGGATTACACAGGAATCGGTTTTACCTTTGTTGTAGCGTTCGACACCTTAATGTTTTCTGTTTTCTTTGTTCAATCTCAACAGCTACTCCAGGACGTTTAGTCGATCACCTGAAGAAGACCAAGGGATTTGATGAAATCAAATTCGCTAATCTACATTTCCTTGTGATTGATGAAGCGGATCGAATGTTGGGTTCCGATTTTGATACCGTACTGGAGAAGGTCCTGTGCATGTTGCCACGTAAACGCCAGACATTTTTATTCTCTGCCACTATGACAGATAAGGTGAGCGCCATGCGGGATCACACCAGCATCCATCTTCTATTTATGTTCAATCGAATTGCTACCGGCTCCACCACACAGCTGATTATTTGCGATACCGTGACGTCTACGGAATGCCGATTTCAGAATAGAATAAGCTCAGACGATGTAGACGATGCTTAGGTTTTCTTAATTTGCTCCAGATTATGCGTCCATTTCTTTAGGCACTTGTTCCTACCTTCCATATATGCATGTTCAAATTCCTGAGGAAACGCTCAGCCCAGTTTCATGTGCATGCCATCGATGAACGGCCTATGCGCATGTTTTATTGGATAGCGTATATGCAGTTCATTAGTGCCATGAGTCTTCGATGTATATGTCTTCTTATATACAGCACAATCCTCTTTATTTGCTTCCCCCTTGGGTTTAGGTCCCAGCATTTTCCGAAACTGTTCGAGATAGTTCAGTGATTAAGATGTGAGCTTACTGATGGGGAGGTCCGTGGTTCGAACTCAACCCCAGCGTCTCGACTGTTTCTGTTTAAGCTTGGCAACCTGGCAGTATATCAGCCCTCGTGCTTCCTTCGGGTGTCAGCTAGACACCAGAGGAATGTTACATCTGAATGATCGTCTCTTATCTTTGGGGTTGTTCATGTCTGAACGGCACGCTGCTCAGCCCGAACAATTTATTTGCCTTTTTTACGTTCACATCACTCGTATGAAAAGTCCTTTTTAATGGTGCAATTATTCCAGTGGGTCAACACCCGAAACATTGGGCCATAGTTTCTCTCTTATTAGGGCTAATCAGCGGTGGGTATCCTTGGCCATTCCAAGGTTTGAATTCCGGACGTCTGACATCCTGGTTTCCGTAAAAAGACCGTCCATCATGGGTCTAGTGCTCCTTTTGAAACTTGTCAGGACCAATATAGACGGTTCGGACCATTCAAATTTCCTGTCTCCAACACTGATAGTATTACCGCCCAAGTCATCTGTCCAAGTCGCTGGTGCCGTTCCTGTGTCCTGTTCCTGTCAACCGATTGTAACTTTGGTGTGCCGAAATACACTACTTATTGCGAGCTGATCACTATGCCATTGTGATCGATCAAAACTCCGTCAGTTTTGTCAACTGGTCATTGCATTTACCAATTCACCTGCAGTTGGCAGAACTGATCGGAGACTAGAAACTTGAGCAAAAGAGCATCTGTCCCAAGTGAATTCTTACCCTGTCGGTTGATCCTGATTTAACTTGGAAAGAGTCGAAAATCAAGTCATCCATTACCAGGCATCCAGTCGAGAGGGGGTACAAAGTTGGACTTTACTCTTTCTGGGTCATAGCACATTATTGTCATCCACATGGACTGACGATCCTCGAGGCGTTATTGACTGATCGATTCAGGTTATACTGTGCGCCCATAAGGACCTGAGAGTCACTCTCGGGCTACCTTGATTTTATTGATTGGTCGCGTTACAGTTTAGTTCCATATAAACGACACGACCAGCCCCGTATTTTATTTCATTTCACTCCGTTTCACACGTATTGTGGCAGGCGAGATTGTACGAAATGAATTCATCCTGCAACATTGTTGTTTTCACTGCCTTGTTCAAACTGACAATATCTCAGCTCTCTTGCTTACTTTGAGTTGCGCGGCAGCAATGCACTGAAGGGATGTTACAACTGAACGACTGATGGTATTATATTCTGGTGTTTCCTTTCTGCAGTTGCATCCATTGGTCGGTGCGACAGCTTTCTCATTAGCCAACATACGGGTTACTTCTCTAAACATACTGGTCTCGATCTATAAATCACTGCAAGATTCGAAGTCCAGACTCACTGCATACCTCTACCTTGTATTGTGTTCAGGTGGGAAAGCTCCAACGTGCCTCTGTTCGTGATCCTGTGTTTGTATCCACACGTAAGAGCAAGTTCCAAATGGTAGCCAATCTGCGTCAGTTTGTACTTTTGGTCCCACAAGCGGAGCTGGATAGCTATTTGGTCTACCTACTCCGTGTGGCCCTTTGTCCGGAGATGGAAGCGCTCGGCCTAGATGTGATCCGGCTGGAGTCGAACGTCGCCGAACCTGAAGAGGACAAGCCCAAGTAACCGGAAATTATGGTTCTACTGGTCGCCTCTTATCGTAACATAACGCGACAGATTGGTTATTTCACCTCGTCCCTATTGTGTTAATTACACGGGGCTGTGTCCTTACTCACTGGAGTCCCTACCCACTCGCAGTGTTATCCATTCAAGGAGATAACACGGAAATCTAAAAAGTAGTGATTGAATTTACACGAAGCCCTAAGGTTTATGCTGTTTTAACGTGTTGTTTACGCATGGGAATTGCCGAATGCAAAGGCAGATAATTTTTGTTCACGTCAGTTGAGTACTTTTTATATTTTAGGATACCGTAAACTGTGTGGCTGCATCACATACCTAGTTCAATCATTCCATTGTTTATGATGACACGGGTGAACTAATTTTGAACTTAGTTTAGCTTAGTTTGAACTGAGCAACTCGGCAGTTACTCTTGTGGTTGGCATATTGACGGCAGCTCCGCTGTTCTCGTTTTGGATACGGCCTCCTACTGTAGGTTCGCTTGTTCTACAGGCTGAAGGGACACCAAAGAAACACTTCTGATTTTACGAGTGTGAAGGTTACATGTCCTCCGTGCACCTGATCCATCGATGAAGAATGAATTTTCATACACCACTAATTTCACTTGACATTTTATTGGCCCGAGATGAACCTTATCTATACTGGTTTTTCGTCTGTGACGACTCCTACTACTTGGACTTTCTGAATCTTCCTAAGCTTCCGGACACCCAAGCTTCGCTCGTATGTGTACGTCTGGAAATTAGAACATTCGCTGTCGTCACCTAATACTATGATCATACAGGTGAGGGAAATACCTAAATAACAGCTACCTATTCATACCCATCATCCCACCACGACCTGGCTTCCGTTCGGTCGTGTGTGTTCTGATCGCAGTCAGTTTGAGAATTCGCATGTGTTTGCCTCCCAAACTGAGTTGGTTACTTATTTGAAACAGGATGAAGAATTACAGTCAGGATAACAACCAAGCATTCAATAGAAGCACCTGAATACTTTATTCTCGTAAGATGACTGCACAGTTTTATCACGTTCATTTTGATGTTTTTAAGTCAATGCCTGGCAAGGTATCTCAGTAATTTTCAGGTTTATTTTCCTATGGTATCCTCTGATTGATGACTATTTTATTTCATCCATAAGGTGTGGGTTTATGGTTAAAATATGGCTGGGAATGTTGTTTTGTCACGGCCTGTTTACTCTTGGTGTGTTGCGCGAACACAGCGGTATCAGGCGCATGTGCTGGTCCGAAATCGGTCATTGCACCGTTCATTTCATGTCAATACTCTTGTGCTATGAGGCTAAGTTTCAGTTGCAATCATCTGGATTCCGTTTATGGTAATTGTTCACCTTCAAGGCTCAGATATGCCGCGTCCAACTTGTGCGTAGAATTTTGCACTGTTTTTGGATGCACTTTCGTGAAATGATTGCATCTGATCCGGTACCCCATTCTTAGAGCACGTTTGCTCCGCACTTCAGATCGGTGATGCCGACGTCTGTCATTGTGTTCACGAGGACACGCGTGGCAAGTAACCGTCTCAGCCTGTTACTTCGCCAGTTCATCCGCCAGCCTGTCATCGCTCTGAACGGTGATATGCCTCAGGCGCAACGACTCGGGGCGTTGTACAAATTCAAACAAACAAACGGTGCTGTGCTTGTTGCCACAGATGTTGCTAGCCGGTGAGTTCGTATAAATAAGCTCTTCAACTGCCTGTTTTGTATTTCACTGAATTATGTTTATACTTCATTATGTTTTGCATGTACAGTTCTACTTAGTCTATTAATTTCGACGGTTTTCCCTTCTCGCTTACCCGCCTTCATTTTCTGACTATGGAAATTCGGGTTTCTCAGTTGTATTCTCACATTTTTTGTACTTGAGTCTGTGCCTATATGCATGTGCGTAGAAATTGATAACGAAGGAAGAACGTACTAGGAACTTTGCAGGATTGGAAGCTGCGATAGAGACTCTCTACATGAACCTGAATTTCCTTGCTTCAACTTCCTATCCTGTGAACTTTCTCTGCTGATCTCCGTACAGCACTGAGAATACTGTTCCCTGTTTCTAGACAGGAATGGGTTATTTCACGACGCATTGTTACTGTTGCACAGCACTGAACGGCGCTGATCTGAATGCTGGACGCACTTACTGTTGAACAGTATTAGGAGCATCTACGTTCATCCACCGTGCCATTTGCGTTGATGCACTTATGAAGGTGAGATAAAGTTATCACGACTCTGGGAGATATTTTAAGGGATCCAAACAGACACTACAAGTTTCATTATCCAGGCAAAGAACCTGTGTATACACCTAGAAGGGGATACCTCTGGCGGATGATGGAGGACTGAACTTGTGTTTCAGGTGCAAAGTTGCTCACGAACCTTTGCTTACAGACCTTATAAACGAGCCCCATTATCGAATCCGACCATTCTCTTCATGTTTAATCGCTGTTGCTAATACACTTTAGTGTTCTCCTCTGCTTTGTGCACCAACTGGCCAGTAGTGAGCGTTTAGATTCAAGCCTCCCGTAAATCTGCGCGGATATCCGTCAGCCGTGATTTGTCCACTACTCTCTTGTGATGCGAGACGTGTGAGCATGTGCTGTACGCCACTCTATGAATGTCTGTATACTTTTAGTGTCTTCTGTCAGTGAAACAACAATCGTCCGCTACGTTCGCAGCATTTTGTTGCTGATGGATTCCACCTTCCGGAACAGCTTTCCACAGTTCTGCGGAAATATCACTACCACATCTTGGGATGACCGGGGTCTTTTAAAAAGCGGACGCTTGCAGGGACGTTCTGTGTTCAGTCGTTGCTTAAGTTTATCTGAGGATCGACCAACAGAGGCATTACATGATGGGTCCTCAGTTTTGTTACATTTACATGCGCTGCAGTGAAGGGAATGCTGCTAGCGCTTATTCATCACAGGTTTCGGAACCCTGCTTCAACACTTCATAGTGTTCAGTTTAAATTTCAAAGTTGTGCTTTTGACCGAATGTGTACAAGTAACCACATAATGTAGACGGATTAATTAGTTGTCAAACCCCGTGTGACCTTAGGTACGACTTGTGTTTTCTCCGTGTGGGATTTTGACATTTTGAATTCGTCGGTGTTTCAGTGTTGTCAAAGGACGTTATACACAATGGTACTACTTTAACGGTACTTCAGGCTATTTCCTTGAAGGAGGCACTACTGGTTGTGAAGCTGTTTGCACGAAAGGATTTATTCCCCCACCGATTCACTTGAAGACCCGATTTCTATACACTTTCCTTTCAAACAGGGGATTAGACATTCCTCAGGTCGGATTGGTTGTCAACTATGACGTTCCATTGGACGCGAAGACCTATATGCACCGTGTGGGACGTACCGCTCGTGCTGGTCGCATGGGTTGTGCGCTCACTCTGCTTACACAATACTCCGTGGTGTTCTTTCTGAAGGAGATCGAATCCCATCTTATCTCTGCTCTGGGCAATCAATCACAAAAGGTACCGTCTTTAATCGAAACGGGCAGTGCTGCTGATCAGGCCTTAGAGGCTGTGGTGGGTGAACTGGACGCGCAGGTCAAGGAGGCAGGGGCACAAGCGAATCAGGTTGGTATCGTATCCTACAGATGTCGGTTTACAAGTCCACTTGCGCAAAGCCGTGCCATTGCTAGGTGGCCCTTAATTTTCCCTCGTCGGGTTGTGATATCTGAATAAGTCACATATCACCAGTCACAATGTGGGCATAAATGAAATACCCAGCGGACTTTCTCAGGCTAGTGCTCTTTCTGATGGCCTTGTTGCTTCATTTCCACTTTACACAGGAATCAGAGCTGGCAAATGTGTTGCGTTCTTGTCTTACATTGTGTTACATTCTGTATTCTGCGTCACTGGATCTGACAAATTTCTACGTTTGCTTGGTTTGAGGAGGCTGATGGTTTGAACCTCCTTTGCGTTTATTGTTATCCTCCATTAAGGTCATCCCGTAGCAGTCAAGAGTGCTTACTGTCAAATCGGCTTGCCCTGCTTACACCACCATGTCACAGGTTCCCGAAGTGGATTGTTGTTTGTAGCCACTCGCACTAGACTTCTCTAGCTGGTGTGGATTTCAAGTTTGCCGATTCATTCAACTTCGTATGACTCCACGTGACCTGGCGTTTTCTGTTTGGAACAAGTCTAGGCATTGTTCAGTCCATTTAGTATTGCCCTTTAGTTGGCAAGATATCCTGATACCAACTCCTAGGGTTTTCAGAATATCTCTCAAAACGTATTTAAGCTGGCAATATGTGTAGGGATTTGGTGGTCTTCAAGTAATGTAGAAAGTTTAGTCTAATTCACGAGAAGCAGTTTTGGCAGCTCATTACGACTTGTTTAATGATAACGCTTAGCTGATTCCGTTTGCCTATCACACACGGGACTCAGTAGTAGAAGAAGTGTTAGTTCGGTGCTGTAAACTAAAATGTTTGGTAATCAATGAAACCAGTTTTTTGGTTTGCGTGCTTGTGGTCATCCCAGTCAAGGTCGGACACTTGGACTTGGAGATAAGCATCCCATGAGCAAACGAGAATTCCCTTACATTTGGCATGAGCCTGTGCGATCCCTTTTGCTTTTAACTTTTTTCTTACAACTTTTACCCGAAGGATGGTAGATTTGTAGCAAGGTGTGTGTGAGTACGTTCTTCATATAGGGGCGAAATTCCCGATCATCCGCAACGGTATCTCTAGCAAAAACTGCTGCATGCTGCTGCGAAAGATGTTATCTACTGGTATTCACCTTATTCTCACCCTTTTGGGGGTGTTGCTGATTGTTTTTTCCTCATATTTGTTGATTGAGTGTGCTTTCACTACTTCATTTCTAACCCAGGAACTGTGGAGGGTGTCCCAGGCAGTTGGGGTAAGGGGCGCACCTAGCTTAGAATGACTGAGCGGTTTCGGATTTCTCGGATAATTTGCTGGTGCTCTTGCTGACTGGTCTGCAGATCAATTTTTGGGTGCGAAAGCAACTACTTAGTATCAGTTCCTTTTAAACACCATTCACTAAAAATATGAAGAAGGAAACCAGCATGCAATATCGCCAAAGCCCTTCTTTGGGTCGGTGGAGGTGGGGTTGCACCCAGGTGGTGTATGATAGGCGTTTATGGTGTTCAAATCAAGTTGTTATGGTATTCTCCATTGTCGTAGAATATAATTGTCATTATCAGATAGAGCTACCCTAATAGGCCCACGGATACTAGACCGGTCACGAAGTTTGTGGGGGTTTGCGTGCATCTGTTCTCCAGACCTATCCTCCTTTACTCGGGTAAGTCCTGTGGTGCAAATTGTATGGATGTTGCCAAAGAAAATCTGGAAAACTCCAAATTCGACGTGAGACCTGGTCAGTTCCACGGTACCTCCAAATTGTCACGCGCCCAATTTGTTTGTTGCGACGTTTTCCGGATCGGTATAGAGCAAGTGTCAGCGTAGAACTTTTCATACCTAGAATATATTTGGGGCTGTGCTACTTGGAAGCATGTGAAGAAAATCCAACGCTAGTTTGCCGTTCACTTGCAAAAGTTACCGAGCTAGTTCAGTGTTGCTGTATTTCTGAAGCAACGTGAGTGCAGAGGCAGATCAGCAATTTGTGGGCGCTAATCTGGGGTTGGGGCCCGATTCGCCGATTTGATAGGCTATCTGGGTGACAAGACAGGATTCCTTATTCCTGCAATAAATTGGATCATTACCCTTCCCCTTGGGATTTGTTCATACACTTCAACAAGGGATGCAAGTGAATCATCATCCGTTGATCACAACTGTGGCTGGAAATTTTTTATAGATATTTCTGCATGTAACTTCTCGAGCCGCTAGGAGATGATTTCATTCAATTTGCCATCATCTGGATCGCTGATATGCAAAACCGTCCAACTACCTCCATAATGGTCGTTTCTGTCCTGAGCGAGAATATAACTGCCATCTGCTAACATCTAGAAATCGTTTCCCCAGCTACATTTTGTCAGGAATTGACAGTTTCGTGAATGACATCTTTCGGATCATGTTTAGGTATCACCAACAGTTCAGCTGGCTTCCAGTATTTCATTTTTCGGTTCCCGTTTTTCTGTATATCTTTCTGAATTCCCCCTTCTATTGCTTATTCACATTTGAAATGCAGTATTCCTCCTTTATATGTAACTTTCATTTAGGAAACACTGAACGTTGTGAGTCGTCTGTGCCATAAATATCTCTCAGTAATCGAGCAAAAGACACGCCACACCTACATTGTACTATTTACGCCTGTATTGTCAACAGTGTCGTTTGTGACCGTGACTCCATTTTTCTGACTAGATAATACGAAGCGGATGGGGTTCTACTCATCCAACATAACTCATGCGTGCAGAGGAAGGTGGCTGAAGCTTGGAACTGTCCCCTTCCGGTAATAAAGGACAAAACAAAGAAGTGGTTTGTACAGCTTGAGGAGGAACGCAAACAATCATGCATGACTCAACGGTTTCCCTGGAATATTGGCGGTGCATTTGGTTACTGTTCCTGTCCGCTTGTAGAATTCATGTTTTACCCTGAAGTGGTTGGAAAAAAACCTCATACCTGTGTCAGGTTCTGGTTTTGTTTTGGGCTGAATCTCCGATGAAGCAATATCTTTAAGTGAGAGACGTTTCAGGCACTGCCGAATGGCGTCCCTTATAAAGAGACACCACTGTATTCAGGATTTCCGTACTCTCCTTGCTCACCGCAGCTTTGTCTCCCGACTCCCTTGTCTTTCATTTTCGTGTTAGGTTGTGTTGAAATCTCTATTCTGTACCACCAGAGCTGACGCGTTTTCGGATAAAGCTGCGTATTTCGCCACAGGGATGCACTTCGCACACCGTAAAACAGAACAGCTCTAACAAAAAGCCCTTATTGGGGTCAAAAAACGTTTTCAGCCAGATTTCATTCTCTTAGGAACCTCTTGGAACACTGAATTGCGCTCTCCAGGACCCGTAAGTTCTACTACCTACATAGTCTGGCACTCGAGAAGCGGGAAAAATTCAAACGAGGAGACTATTCCCATCGGACGATGGCTAGGCAACATGAAACCTGTGTTGTCCTGTAGGCAGACTTCGTCTATTCTTCTGTGGCTTACAAAATACTGATAATTAATGAAACAGTTATCACCTTTTGTTCACACCTGTATTTGCGATGTCAGGGGCACAAGCACACTCTGATTTCGTCTTAATGGTTTCCTTGCGTCCTTTGAAAGAATGTCAGAAATACTCGAGCTCTTGTAAATTCTTTATTTTTTTGTCGTAGGCTATGAACGTACTTCAGAAGCGCACCAAGCAGGGAAAACATGTGTCCGCTGGTGACCTGCGAACACCATGCACAAACGATCTTCCTACGAAACCTGGTCTGAAGCGAACTGCGTGGGCTTCCGAAGCACCTCTAGCCAAACGGAATGAAATCCTAGAAGTAATGAAATCGGTTTCGGTCGAGCAATGCTCCGCCGGAGATTTGGAAACGGAACTGGTCAGTGAATTCCTGGCTACACAGGGCGAGTCCAAAAAACGGGACATGCGCAGTGGGAAAAGACCAAAGAAGGTAGTTCGGGACGCACGCCTTGCTTCCGGGGGAAAACGAACGAAAATTAAAGTACATAGAAAAGGACGAAAAACTTGATTTCCTCCTCTTATCTGCTTGTAAATAAAACCGATTTCTTTGAATCAAACTAGGCAAAGTATTTTGTTTATGCGTTATCAGGGAAAACTTTGAAATGGGCCAGGAAAATACAGAAACGGAAAGGATTTTTAGTAATCCGCTCATCCGTTCCTCTCAGGAAAACCTAAGAACCCTGAGTGAAACAGGCTTTCCCCAGCAAAAGTGGAGCTATCTTGTGGACTCTTCAGGGACAGTAGAGTCTCTTTGAAGGGGAAATAGCCGTATACGGTGTTTCCGCTGGGGGTGGGCAGATATGGGACCAAAGCGGTTTCACTGAAAGTAGTTCTTGTGTACAATGACGTGCCGATGGTGTGGGAAGGTATTTTTCTGATTTTTCACGAAGACGGAAGGCAACGTATTAGTTGTTACGTACGAAATTTACAGTACCTGTCTATTACGGTCTGGTCAACAAACATGCAGAGTATGAGAGTGGTAGCTGATAACATTTGTATGCACTGTTTGACAGTTGATGAGGAATATGGTCAACAGGCCATTGTAAGGCACAGACTTGCTACGAAAAATGATTAGTAAAACGATGAGAATGCAAAGAAGGAACATATTGAACAGATCGCTTAGGGACCTTGGAACATATCTATTTCAGCAATCATCAGAGGGACGTGAATAACCAAGTCGCAGTTGGTTTGATTCATTGGGATGAAATGTCATACACTTTATGACTCCATGTCAGGTTGAGCTAAACTGCACTCCCTAAGGGTGACATTGGTACAGAACTCGATGAGGGGATGGCAGCAAAATGGCTCCTTGTGGCATATCTAATCACTTTCAGTCGCTGTTTTATTCTGAACTCGTCACTCACTCGGATAGTAGTCATACAGTATTAATAGACTAAATCCATGTTAGCCGTAGCTAGCGATCTTCTAGAGCAGAACATTCGGTTGTGGTGGTTGAAAGCGTTGCCAAAGTTAGGTGAACGCATTTCCAATCATTTAGAATTGTCTGGATCATGTACAACCCGCAAGTAACCGTTGGTGGTGGTCACAGAACTCGTAAGGAAAATGAGAAATGCTACTGGAGATGTGAGGGCTGGATACTTAAGAACATCAGCCTTATAAATGACGTTGACATGAAACAAGCTGAACGTTATTTCTGAAAAAAGATCATCTTTTCGTACTCCGTCAGGTGCCAAAGCAGCGCTATGTGTGGAGCCGAATTTTTGCGTATGCAAAACCGAGCGTATGCTCGGTTCTGTGAATCGGCTAGTGCTTCTAGCCACGTTTGCTCCACAGCAGATGTCCCAGACGTTCGTGAACATAACCCTGTCCTTATCTTCACATACTTCCGCGGGTGAGAGGGTGTATGGGAGTCTATCCAAAAGCTTCCTCACAAAACTACTGTCCGACAAGGATGTTCGCTCTCCCCATTTTTGTTCAACTTTGTCGTCGAAGCAATGAGGAGAGCGCTCCGGGGTTTTCAAAGCCCCGCTGTCTACGTGGTTGCTGATGAGAATCTTGTCAACTCGGACGACATGCTCATAATCTTTGAAGATGGACACAAAATACAAACACTTTTGAATAGACTGACGACCATGGTACCATCGTTTGGCAAATGCTTTGCACCTACAAGATTTACGGTCTTGCTTTAGCTCCTGCAGTCCATGAACATTCACTTTGCAGGAGAAACACTGAGAGTTGGAAAATTGTTTTCACTTACCTCGGTAATTCTATTAACTGGGACAGAAGTGTTTTCGAGGGAGTCAGTGCGCGAGCCTTGAAGGACTGAGTGACGTTCTCCTCTTTGTTTGGCGCCAAGAAGGTATACCATGAATGAGACTACGTTACGAGCTATGTCGTATGATTGTGAGACCTTTTCTCTGCGGAAAGATGGCCTGAGATATCTTCACGTTTTTGGCCACCGCTGTCTCAGAAACGTTGTTGTCGGATGACGTTGACGAATTCCCAATGAGATAATTAAGAAACGAGTGTTCGGCTTGCAATGGTTGCTTTTCTTGTGTAAAACCCTTCACCATCAACTGTGGTTGTTCGGCCATTTGCTACCGAATGTGACATGCCGTATCATCGTCTACCGAGTCGAGTATTATTCTCTGTGCTTTCTTCAGAATGGCACAAAGGTGAACAACGCG